>BLKR01000726.1:0-391481 GCA_011170035.1 Teleogryllus occipitalis
GCATCATAGATTTTTGTTAAATAATAGACATATTTGTAAATTATTTTTGTACTCTAGATATGATACTACACAATATTATTGTTTAAATAATTATACAATTCAAACATAAATATTTAAATTAAGTCTGCCAAATAAAGGAAGATAAACGAAAACTCTAGGCGTTTTGGGGGAGGGGACATGGCTCCCGTAGCCTCCCCCCCCCCGGATCCGCCTGTGTCGGTAACACGGCACTGTGTTTGGCTTCAATAGATTTTTCGGTCTCAAGGACCCACAAAACATGTATTCCGGAAACACGACGTGTTAGAGGAAGTCATTTACTATGTACAGGAGCAGGATTTTCCACTTTTCGTTACCAGAGCCCAACAAGGTTTTCTTTGTTGTTGTTGTGGTTGTTGTTGTTGTTTTTGCCGAAAATTCGCCTTTTTCCGGCGCACGAATACAATACTTTCTCCTCTTACGAAGGAAGTGCGAGAAAGTAAAAATAAGAGCTTGCGTTGGCTGTGGAGTGGGCATCTTAATGGGAAGGATGGCAGAATTGATGGGTGGTCTGCGCCACGCTGCGTTTTCTGCGGTGGAATCCGCCGCTCGTGTGCCGTGCGTCGGGTCCATTACCCTCCCCCCGCCCAAGCGGCTCCTTATCGAGCTTCCGTTTGGCGCTTCGCCAGCCGCTGGCAGCGCCACGCGGTGAGCGACGCAGGAGCCGCGAGCAGACGATCTCATCGCGAAAGAAATCGACCACTGGAGCTTTTTAACGCCGCCAACGGAAATTCAAAATTACTCATATGTCCACAAAGTGGCGCCAGAGAGGACCACGGACAAAAAAGGGCTACTTTCAAAGAAATATACTGATCGAATTATGTTGATTAGATCAGTAGAATCGTGGAATGGATAAATCACTCCACTTCACGTCCAATCAACAACAGCATTCCTTAGTTTTTGCACAGCGAGAAGCCCTTTAGCCAATGGCATTTTGCCTCAATTTTGAGCCTCTGCGTATGTAAAACTACAAATTTACGTTAGAGTCAATGGCGGAAATCGCTATTTTAGGAAAAGCGAGTGTGACGTGCTTTACACATTTGGCAGATCTCGATAAAAGGAATTTATTGCCAACTGTGTTGTTCCTAAAAGTGTTTTGCTAACTTGTGTTAGCCCATGATGCAATGTAATCTTCGTGGCACTAATCTGTTTATAATATTTATTACATTTGAATCTTAAACCTTATCGCAACGAGTCGACTCCGAAGTAGCAAGAGTACAAATGTCGTCGATGTACAAAAACGAAGAATAATTGGAAGGAGAGTATTCTGTTTACGTTGCTCGAATGAGAATGGCATTCTGTTAATGCATTTGCATTACGATTGAAAATTATGCGGTGCACAGGGTCAAGGATGTTTTATATTAATCACATAGTAAAGAGTCTAAATATCAAGTTAAAAGTGTTCCACAAAAGTGTACTTAGGCATAAAACCGTTGGAGATACTCAGGGATGTTTTGTGTTAATGATGGCGCAGGCGGAAGGTCGGGGTAACCTAAGTTCAACCCGCGTAGTAAAGCGTCCAAGTATCACGCAAAAATAATTCCAAACAAAAAATACTTTGGCATAAATGCGTAGGAAATTTTGCGTAGGAAATCCTCAATATTGTTTTATATTAATCACATAGGCCGAAGACAGTAGTCTCACCGAGTAATTGGACACTTGAAGCGAAGAACCACTGCACTTTTAAGTTTGAGGTTGTAAACACAGCGCCATTCCGCTCATGCTGGCTGGTGTTGTTGCTATGTTCTCGTGGAAGTGGGACGATTCTGTTTCGTACGATAAGGGCATTATGTTTATTTAATAATGCAATAATTATATAATAATTTAATCACATATATAAAGATCAGTAGTCGATGGACAGCTCAGATTGAACAAATGGGAATTAAGAAGTTGTGGTTGCATTGGGGGAATTTTGCACTATAAATATGGTGTTGCAGCACACACTGCCGCCGCATTTCGGAACTTCATTTAGAACAAAACGTCCTAAAACTCTTTTATACGTCACACGCTACTAGCCCCGTTGTTGTCTAAAAACTTTTAATGAAACACTCTGCAAAACTTCTATTACAATTCTAGAAGCATTTTTGGCTTTCACTCGAAACCAATAAGGCTAACTCTCAACGTTTTGCAAAAAATCTACTTAAAACTACCGGAAACCATACCCTTTTCACAATCTTAACCAATGCCGAAGAACGACTTGGAGGCTCTGTTACTCGGTTACGGTTTCCAACAACTATCGCCTTCATACCTTACCATAACAGCCAATATTTAGATGTTATATACTTTGCAATCCATTTATGAAGTTTTGAAAAATATTCCATCTGAAGGAGTAAACAGCGAGGCTAGAGATGTTGTACCACTCACAACATACTTGGCCAAGAAAAGTGAGGAAGAAAGTAAATAATTGTGGGTAGCAATTCTGAAGAATTTGGGTGAAAACCTGATGATGGGTACTGATAATATATGCGATTGGGAGTTTCAGTTGCTTTCTGATTATCCCAAGGAGATTACTAAACTGTGTTTCGTTTATAAAATTACTGGTTATGTTGTGCATCGGACTTGTAAATTGACCAAATGGTTGTTCCTTCTGACATCTCTTCACGGCGGTCCACTCAAAATAAATTATATTTCACATTCACTAATATTAAGGATTACGATGTTAATTCAAGAAGCAAATCCCATTTAATATATCCATCTGAAGCATTAATTAATGTGCTACTGAAAACAGAGGAGACACTCTAAAAATCTAAATTCTTCAGACTTATGGCGAGATATGATTTATGATTGCCTTGATAGTCTGGAAGAAATCAAAACTGAACTATTGAAGCTCAGTTGCAGAATATGCAATGTGATTGGTTCAAAAATTAATTTTCCATTACATGAAACGCCTATTTTTCGAGTGAAAGAAATTACGAAGGTAATAAGGATATCAAACATCCAAAGTTTGAAAGGAAGTTTTTCCTTAGACTTAAAATAATATGTCGGTCACTTAATATTCTGAAATCAATAAAGCGAATTCGAATTAATCCGAACATTTAAAAAGTGAAAGCAATTACACAGACATCTGATAGTCACAAATTTAATCCGTCGTAATCCGAAGTCACCTGCGTAGGAAAAGAGAATATAACTACTGGTGAAGAAATACAAAGAACAATTGGATAAAGAAAGATAGCAGTTTCATTCTTCTCGAAGATCTTCATTCCTGTTTGAAGCCGATGACAGCCCTTCCGTAAATTAGATAAATCAACTTGGAATTACTTCTCCTCGTAGTTATCTGAATCCGCGGGCCTTTTCCAATTAAGATGAGTATCGGCCATCTGAGGAGGGGAAATGAAGGAGAGGGGAATGGGTCGAAGTCTTCCTCGCCGCAGCTGGGTCGTGACTACCGCATAGAATCCGTCTATAGGGGCAAGGATTTTGGGCTATAAGGGGAGTAGGATTGCGGGAGTACACATGTCCTCTAAAAATTGAACAGTGAAACCAGCTGAAACGACCACCTCGAGGTAGCGTTCACCTCTTTTAATGGCCATTTTTGCGTGGAATTGATTTTGCGTCGAACGTGTAAACACACTCTTTTAAACGGGCACCTGGTTCCGCACTCCGCGGACAGGCACAATTCGTTAACACTCCATACTTGAATATTTTTGAGAATGGGGTTCCATACTTGATAGTCCGATATTCTAAATCGAAATATTTATCGATTGATGCACATTTATTATTTGTTTGATTCGCATTACTAATTTATAACTAGTTCTCAATAAAATATCTTTTTAAATTTCGTAAATGGTCGGTTTATTTGCTTGAGTTTCGGTTTGTTTGCGTGAGTGACGCCCAGCCCCAATGGACATCACTAGCTATCGTATTGAACTTCGAATTGAGTCCCAGCTGAACCATAGTGTTTATATGCGTCTGTGAACCACTGTGTATGCATTTTTATTACCATAACATTTTCACCTCCATAGTTCAGTCACCCAGACTAAGAAGTGTGAATTACTTACTATAAACATCGCGGTCACTCGTGTTAATTAACATATGTGTATCAAACACTATAATAAAATACGAACATTGATTGATTCCGACGTATCTGATACCGAATGTTTGTCGTTTTCTGACTCGGTTGGTCAGCCTTTAATGAGCCTTTTCTTTTCTTCCACAGAAAGAAAAAAAGATGCGCGAGACTCTTGCGCGGTAGAAGTGAAACTTCTTAGCTCCTAGGATAATTTGCAATCGCATCTCTGGTGATTCTGGCCGTATGCGAGCGAGCATTTCGTGGAGTAACAACATAAGTTTACCAAGTGTTTTGTTTTAAATTCAACTAACGAAGCGAGACTTCTTTGCTGTTTAGCATATTCAGCAGCCTGTGGGAATTTATTTCTTATATGCAGCAACTGTTACAGTTTCATTTCTTGGTAGCAATTCATGATGAAGAAAGTCAGTTTGGTTTCACCAGACTCACATGATTTTTTGAGGTTACCGTCCTTCGCACGGGATATGGTAGTTGTGTGATCGTATTCCATAATTTGTGCCAACTTCCGCGTTGTTTGCCGAGGATTATCACGAACCAACTGATTTAGACGGTGTTCATCAAAAGTGAATTCATCCAGAATGTCTTCCAGAAGTGCGTGATCACACAAGTCGAATGTTCCTTCTCGTTAACGAAAACCATTTCAGTGCTATCCTCTTAGGAAATGCTTCTATGGACCTCAGCGTTTTAAGATAAATCGTTCATGCTTGATCCTGGGCTGTTGTGGTAGAGAAACGACTATTAATAGTTTACCCACTCTGTAAGCCTTTAACGTTCGTGTGCAGACTGAATCTGATTCAATAAATGCAGGTAAATAAATACAATTCGCGGTGTACCGTTCAGAGGTCTTTCAACTTCGAGGCATCCGGGAGGACTTTCAACCCTCCACACATTCGTTATTCGGCGAAAAGTGAGTAACCACTCGCCGAATCCCGAGTAGTGTGGATGAGTTGCTTGCTGTTTGCCGAGTAACGAACGTTCGGTGCTCGCCCTACCCACCGCGTGTCGGTCTTTTCGACTCATCAAAGGAAGCGAACATTCGCCGAACACATCAGCTGTTCGGGATTGGGCGAGCGATAGCTTGCTGCTCGGCGAATGCCGAATGTGTGGAGCCTCCTTTAGGGTAGAGCGAACTACGAATCAGTTTTGAAACCACTGCTTCCACCAAACACTATTCTCAATGGAGGGTATCACTCTCCTCCTTTCCCCTCAGTTCCCCGTTAGACTTGATCAAGACCGAGAACTCTTCGGGAGTGTTTTTAGCAGGTACGTTTATGTTATCAAATGTTAAATGTGCGACGTGAAACTTGTACGATCGTCTCAAGTTACATGATTCTTTGCGGGAGTGGATTCAAGGGACCTGGCGAGCAAGGATCCCTCCTTAAACAGAAAAGGTCTCAGCGCGTGTTCCTCAACTTTCTATTAAATGAACTACACAACAGTGTCAATAAACTCTTTTGTTCTTTGATATTACGTTATTTATATATTGCAAGTAATTTGCATTAATAGCAAAAAGATGATTTTCCATAAAATCGTCAATTCCTGAATTTCCGTATGATTTTTGTAACTTATTCCTAAAATATATTCACCATTTCACCCATGTTATTCGACCAGAAGGAAATATATATTCACTTTCACTACAACAAGTTCCAGACGTTTATGAATAAACATTCTTTGAATTTTAACATAGGTAATACTACATGTGAATTAGAGGCGCGTAGCCGCATGAGAATGTATCTGAAAATTTCCAATGCGTGATTGAATTTAATGAGGTCATTACATGAAAGAAATTATCTCAAAAATAGTTTCCGAGTGCGATAAACATTAATATATTGATAAAAGTCGCGCTTCCAGCGCACATCTCCTACCACTCACATAATCTACGATCGGTGAATCACAGCTTAAGAGAGGTCAGAAGTGATATGGGAACAAAAACGGTAAGAACAATGGATGTTTCTTAAAGATATTGACTAGATTAATACACACCAGTTAAAAGGCATTGGTGCTGATATCATCGGAATCAAATTGCATGCTTGTTGATAATATTAATTAAGAAAAATAATAAAAAATTGAAAACTTGGAATGTCGAAATCGCCTGCCTGAATTTATTTTTTCTTTAACTCTTGTATTTAAATTCCGCAAATTGAATTTTTTTAAAATAATTAAATTAATTTATTTTTAATATTTTAAAACGATTAGTATAATTCAATATAATGTATAATAATAATAATTATTTTTTATTCTTATTTTGCTTCTTTATTTTAAATCCCCCCTCAACTTCATGGTCATAAGCGATCAAAACATGTTTTTCAATATGTCAATATAGACATTTAATTCTATAACAGATTTGATGACGCTCAAGGTGCGCGTGTGCACCTGTGTCTTTTTACAAGTCAAAACATTCACAAACAGACACATTTATAAAAAGCATGCTATTTTTTTATTTTTACAAGAAAAGAAAATACTATATATATTTTTCCAATTTTGCAGCACATAAATATTTAATACTTTTGCCACACTGCGAAGTAGAAATTAATAAGGAATGGATATCATATTCAAATTAAGTGAATAATAATAATAATAAATAATAATAATAATCATAATAAATTATTATTATTATTATTATTAACTTCATAAGATATTTGGTGTCAGTTAAACAAAATTAAAATCTACTCCAGCCAGATCTAGTAATTGTCCGTGCTTCTAAAGCACTCTGCGCAACATTATGACTGTTTCCAATAATGTTAGATCTTGCATTCCTAGTCTTTTGAATTACTTACATACAAATTATATATATATATATATATATATATATATATATATATATATATTGCAGTACAAATCCTAGAATTTAACGACCTCTTATTTTATACCCACATCCATCTGCTCTCGATTTCTAAAGTCTTGTATGTAAGAAGTTTATCCACCTCTTGGTTATGTCGTCCTTGTCACATTGATATAACTACATTCATAATTATTATTATTATATGGCCTCGGAATTCCGCTAGCTAGGCAAAAGTCGAATTTATCTGGCCCTAAAATGGCAAATACATATGGCATACATACTTTATCATTATCATTATCGCCATCATCATCATGCAGCGAGCATGGTTGCCTCTTGAGCACAGTGGTGGTGGGGCAGCGCCGCCGAGGGCCATCGATTGCTCCGGGGCCCCTGGTGGGCCGCCTCAGCCGCCGCCCCCGGGGCCGTTTTGTCGATATGCGGGGGAGGCACGCGCCAGCCGACCCGACGCGCTCGCTTCCGCGTCATCGGCCAGTTGTCGCTTAATAGGATTCAAACCGGAAAGTTCGCAGGACGGGAAAAGAAAAAAAAGAATATAAGTAAGGAAATGTTACGCGTAACGTTCTGGGTTGGATCGAAATTCCTAAAATTGAGGTTCCACGGTCACAAAATGTTTCCGGTTGACACGGGCACACTCATCGGCTGGTTGTTGTTGATTAAGATTCGAATTAGAAAGGTCGCAGGTCGGGAAAAGAAAAAAAATATTAAAAGTAAGGAATCGAAATGTTGCAAGTAACGTTCTGGATTGAAGTTAGGTTCGTTAAATATTTAGGCTATTCGATAACGAAACGTTTCTGGTCACCGCGTGCACGCTCATCGACCAGCAGTTGTTTATTAAGATGTAAACCAAAAAGTTCCCAGGATGGGAAAAGGAAAAAAAGTATATTAAAAGTAAGAAATCGTAACGTCGCGTGTAACGATCGGATTTGGGTTTAGGTTCTTAAAATATTTAGATTCTCTAATAAGAAAACGTTTCTGGTCGCTGCGTGTACGTGTCATTGGCCAGTGGTTTGTTACGATTAAAACCAAAATTCGCAGGACGTTAAAAGGAAAATAATATTAAAATCAAGATTTATAGCCGTTGTATTTCGGTTTGAGATGAGGTTCGTAAGAAATCTTTTATTCGTTTAAGATTCCTGTAATTTAAAGTTAATGAAAAAATAACGTTTTCTGTTTCTGTCTCTTTATTGTCACGGATTTCAACTTTTTAGATCTCTATCTCACTCTAATGTTTCGAATAATAGAAACAGAAAGGAAAGAAAAAATTAAAATAATGTATGGCAATTAAAGCAAACTTAATTCATTGTCATCGTGAGCATAAAGTAAGAGTGTCCCCATGTGGCAAAATATCGCCATATTTACAACAAAATAGCTACGGAAAATTTAAAAAATTGGTCGAAAATATGTAGAAGCAAGGTAAATGGGATGAGGAAATGTTGAAAATTGGATGTACAAATTGTAAAGCAACGAGGAGGTACTCTATGAAACTAATCAAAGAACATACTGAGCTAGAGAAGGATTGATTGTATAGCCATTTAAAGTCAACGGATATCAAAAGGTTGACAAAGCCGAAGTAAATTCCCCCCCCCCCAAAAAAAAGAAATCCCTAATTAAATGGTTTGTTGAAGTTAAGTCAGCCTGAGATGGATAGAGCTAACAGAGAATAACGTAGAGAACAGAACTGAACTTACCAAAAGATACAAACCGATAAGGATTTGCTCATGAAAATAGAGGGACAAGAGTAAGAAGAGAGCTTAATGGAAATATTTCTTTGGAATGTAATGTCAACAATTTGCGGTTACCGTTCAGTAAGAGATTTAATACAAAACAATTTTGGATTTGGGGGTTGCATGGTTCTCTTCCCTCCCTCCTCCGGTATCCAACGCTCCGTTTGCGATAAAACTGTTCACGTGAACACCAGTTTGACGACGACGTTTTGTGTGTAATTTTTTAATGCTTCTATTGAGCAATTTTGAACAGTACCTATCATGATTTTATAAATAATTCTATATATTCATATCTTGCTTTTTATTGCAACAAATTCAATTCCCTGTTTATAACTCAGGTTGAATTATTGGAATACGTCTCTAGAAGCCGTTTAAAAGTACTTTGCACTTGTCTTTGTATTTTGTACTGAATTTTTAACTCTAGGAAACCTAGAAAGAACGGTGACTATTTAGAGAGCATTTTTGTTGAAAATGGCGTATTTTAGGAAAGTTTTCGCGAAATTCTGGAAACCGAAACCTCTGATGGAAAATGCTCTTCACCATTATAATCGCCATTAAATTTCGTGATAGGACTCAAGTTTTCAGAAGAATCGGGCTCATGTTGAAATTTGCAAAATTCGTAAGGTGGGGGTTGTTTAACTTCCACATTTTTCATAAGAAAAAAGAATTGGTTTAAATACACATATCTCCAAACCTATGGCTAATATTTCAATTCTGGAGGCATAATCCTGTTCCAAATTTCTATAAACTTTTAGAAAAAGCCCTCATTTGCCCCATTCAGACGATAAATGTGCACTTAAGAGAATTTTTCTCATACTAATGTTTTTTCAAAATTTCGAAAATACGGTCATTTTTGACTGGCTGTATCTTCTAAACTATTCGCTTTAGAACGCTGAGATTTTCACAGCTGATTAATATAGAAATTATGTGTACATACACAATTAGGCGTTGTATGATAGAGAAATAATAGAGAAAACTTGTTTCCAAAAATATTTGTCTCTCTGCAAAGAGGAGAGGCGCGTCCATTCCTCCTTCACAGTACGGCTTCCTTGATCGAATTACTCCATTTAACTCAGTTGTTCTCTGTTTCTAGTGTTTGTTTCAACACATAACTTGATTCGCAAAAGTAAACTGAATTCTCGTCATGTGCGATGTGAGATTTGCAAACTGTTGAACTTTGAGAACTTCGAAAGTATTTCAGATTTATTTTTGGAAACTTTGTGTAACTTTTCGACACTTTACTGCGTGGATTTCAAACACGCTTTCAAAGTTGAAACTGCGATTCAACTGAGACGAAAGTGTCATGGGTAACTCAAGGAATGCGAGTAAGTTAGGCGAAACATTAATTGAACACGAACGTCACCCTTGGGATTGGAATAACCACTTGTCGCTTCACCTCATGTCATGCAAATGTAACGCGATAAAAGCTAAGAAAAAAATGGTGACAAAAGAAAATGGATTCTTCGAGCACGTGCGTATAATCTGTTATACACGGGGTTTTGCTCATAGCGTTAAAGAAGCCAGACAATTGGAAAACATTTCAAATGATTGTGTTTTTAATTGATAAAGGAAAAGAGAGCAAGAAAGGCTCATTTGAGAGGCGGGAGCATTTAACAAAATTAATATCATACTATTGTGATCTAATATTAATTTAGGATATATTATGATATATATATATATATATATATATATATATATTAGGGTATATTATGAAAGTTGCAAACAGATGCAACCAGATAGTTTCAACAATGGCCTGTGCAATCAGGTAACATGGATGACCAAATAACTGATGTTATTCACAGGTTTTACTTTCACGAAACCTTTCCTAAAGAGAGATCAAACGTTTCACATGTCTTTTCAATGCTTAAACATCTAACCCCAAACTTCACAACTATGGAACGTAGGTAAATATTGTAAATTTTGTGTTGTACTGTGAAATTCTGGGAAGAGCCACTGCACCAAGTCGATTAAGTTTGCGTCGGACAGTTTTCAAAAATACTTCAAGTTAATCTAAAAATTGTCGCTTATTTGTTACAAAAATATGTTTCGCTTTAAAAGTAATATCCAAAATACGATTTTTCGTCAACCTCATACGAAGTCAACCCGACAATTACAGAGATATATAAAAATAATTACATGTGAAATTGTCGCTTTTCTGTTGCTAATTAGTTGACAAAGAGAACATTTGTTGCTCTTCAACTAATACCAGAAATGCCGTATTCCGCTGGCTTGACATCAAGTTAGCCTGAATGTTGCAAATGTTTTCTGCCGCAAAATTGTGAGAAACGCGCAGTGCGCCTGGTCTGTTGCTCCGCCCCAAACGCGGCTGTGCGGTCGGCGCCTTTGACATCTGCCGAGACGGGACAGTCTTTTGTTGTCTTGTGTAGGAAAAGTACTTGCAGCTGCAAGAGCCTTCTCGCGGTTGAAGCAGACGTGTTTGAAGTCGGCTGCTTTCCGACTCCTGCGTCGTGTGCCCTCTCCTCCCCAAACGCGGGCTTCATTTAGCCCTCTTGGCCCTGCCCAGGCGCATCAGCCCCGGCCGTGGCCACGCCGTGGAAGAGGGGCAATGTCAGCGCGTGCCAATAAATATTCGAGAAATACTAGTTTTTTTAATTATTTGCATGAAATAAACAATGTAGTACATACATATTCATATGGGAATACTGTTTCGGATGTGATGACATCTATATGCGGTAATTATTTTCGAGTAAATAGAGAAAATTGATGCCAAATGTTGGCTTCGCTGGAGGGATCTGTCCCCCGAGGCTCTCTGTCCCCTCTCTATCCATACACTTGGAGATAAGTGGGTGCCTCCGCGTGGAAGTGTAAGGGCTAACAGCGTTTAATACACAATACTATGTATATTATATTAAAATATTGTTACTGTGTAGTACAAATGGCCGCATGATTATACTAGGCGATCTGTTTAAATAAGCGAGCATAGAAGAGTGAATTGAGAAGTGAATGGAATAATACAAATTATAAAACAAAACAAAATAAACTTCTTAATTTGTAGCACGTAACAGACCTACTTTCACTCGTACGATAACTTCCAAACGTGACTTTAATCTGTCAGTATTAAAAACATTAGCATTTATTAACATTTTTTAACATTAGTAATTTGGAATCACTTTAGAACAAAGAGGAAAATTTACTTGAACAAAGAGGAAAAAAACATTTATGAAGCAAATTTGTAGAGCATTGTATGACCTTTAAAATTGTAGATAGCAACGTTTGCACTAAGATCGGCGATTAAAATGTTATTTCGAAAAAAACGATTTTTTTTCTACCAAAACTTTTCCGGAAGTATTTCGATGTTGGAAACTTAGGGTTTCCTTTCCAATAACATTATGAACAAAATAAAACCTTCTACCTCACCTTTTGCAAGGTGGATCCCCTTATGGCTCCCCGTCGACGGCCCTATTTAGTTGTTGCGTGTTTTGTAAACATTTAATGTTTCTGATCAGGGATGGAATCGCGTTTCGTTAAATCGAATTTTAAACGGAATTAGAAAACAACATAATATAATATAATATTTAATCGTGAACCCAAGTGACGACTTCTATTAAAATTGAAGTTAGTTTTAGAAGATAATGACACATTTCGTAATGAATGGAAAAGTTCACACACAGTGTTCTAATCATCTATGGCTTTCTTTAAGTACAGGAATATAAATCTTTCAGATTTCTCGAGGACAAATAGTCCAATTTGAAAGAAAATTATAGTGAGTTGGAATTTCTACAAAGTGGATAAAATGTTCTACGATATTACTGTCGCAGCATCTTATTGTAGTACTCAATTGATTATCAAGCTCGACATCGTTTGATAATAATTCTCCAATCTCATATATTGCTATAAGATTTTTTAGGTCGCATTTCAAACATTTTTAGTCATATAGCCACCAATGTGAGTTTGAAACTGTAGGGAAAATAGGTATGGACAACATCTCCACACAAAATCCATGTCCGAGGCGGGATTCGAAACTGCGATTCTTCGAGCCGAGACTGCTACGGCCCTTCAACCTTAACGACCTCGGCTATCCAGGCCGGCAATAAGATATTTTATCACGCTCGTTTTTGTCAATAATTATTACTTGAGGTCCCACCACGCTTTTTTTTGCTGCCGTCCAAGGTCAAGAGATGCGGCAAGAAAATATACCACAGGGAATCACCTCCGGCGAATAGGCACATAGAGAACCATAAACGCCCACATCGTAAACTATCGTAAAAATGTCATTTAGGTGTAGAGCTGCTGTTTTCTTCGCAGCCTGCTGGCCTTTGTAGTGGGAGCAGATGGGCCAGCGGACGGCCCTCGGCGACGCGGCGCGGAGGTGGAGGGGGAGTCCCACAGCACAAGCGTTTCAGAATTCCCAACAGACCACGCCCCTCCTGTATCCCAATACTACCCCACCCCACGCCCTCCATGACGCACAGACGCACCGACCCTTTTTCTATTGCCACGTCACCGTCTCATACCGCCGCACACAATATTCTCGCCCGACTTTTCACAAACAACTTTTCGCGAGCCACAATAAATGGCACCACGGCCCGCGGCCGCCAGATTGGATAACTCTGCTACAGCCCCATGAAATTGCGACGCTTCATCACCCACCCCGCGCGTCCTTAGTTAATGATGCTGGTAAAAGACAAAATCGTATGCTTTTTTTGTAGAGGAAATTCTATATCAGATGCTCCTTTTATTAATAGAAGTAATCGAAATTAATAGAAGTACGTGACAACTTCGATTTTTAGTTCGACCAACTTTCACAAACTCAAAATTAAATAATTTTCTACTTAACTGTATCATTTCTTTGAACGCAATAAAATTATTAAAAAATGATAAAATATCAATCTAAACACAATTTTTATCTACTATTACATATTGTGATTACTTTCACACAGAGCCAGTGTTACTAGTTACTAATTGTTATTAAGTATGATTTATAATTAGGGAACGGACTTTATTGTAATAAAAAAGCAAAATATGTACATATATATGTACTTATTTTTTCAAAAATATGTAAGAAAAAATAGGAAATATGTGAAATAAACATTCGTTATAATGTTTAGAATTCCATTCTTCAAGCGTTTTCCGAGCAGAGTACGTTGCCGATCAGAACTTTACGTGGATTCAGAGAGGCTGAATGAAAGTTTTACATCTACAGAAGCAATTATTCGCTAGTTTCTTCCGAAACATAAAACTTTCGTATTAAATACAATGTTGTTTACGAGGAGCCGGAGCTCAAGTGAATAGTACCATGTAGCCTGTGATAGAAGGGGAGGGGGGTAAAGGGAGCATACTCCCACCCCAACTCCAAAAAAGGGATACGACAATGATCTGATATTTTTTAATCGAGTTACGCATGGTGTCTATGAAACAGGAGTAAGCACGTGGTTGACGTTCCTTCTGCTTCACATACTACATCCGCTCATCGTTGATCCCGACTACGCTGTTTCCAAGAAGCAGTGGTGTGAGGGGAGATAAGTTTGGCAATTAATAGCGTTTGCCCGGCGTTAATACAAGCGCATTGCGTATTTTTTAAGTATTTCAATAACTAAGTTAGTTTTCAAGTAACATATATTTCGAACATCACAAGTGAAATGTTCATTTTCGACCTATAAATATATTAAAATGTAACAAAATATGTAGCTATAGATAAATATGTAAAAATATGTAATAATACCAAAATATGTAAAAATATGTAAAATAAAAATGGTTCCAATTAGTTCAGAATGTCGTGTTAACTGTAAAAAATATTAGTGAATGCAGGTATCTTATCCCTGTAAAAATATGTATTTACATGAAACTCCGTTCCCTATTTATAATTATTAAATAATTATGAAAATTACAATGACTAAAATTAAAATTTTTAAAATATAATTATTATATTATAAATATATAATTATTTCTGTTGATTATTAATTTGGGACGCAGGGACCTAAAATTGTACATATGAAGCACCGGGTGTAACTATGAAGAAGAATATAACAACGCGGATGCTGTGACTGTAACGTTATTTCATCACCTCCAATTAAATATCTTGGATGTCTTAATTCTGTTCGAATTAAAATTCTTAAGGATGTGCTGACTTATTACATAGCTCCAAAAATATTCCAAGCTCCAAAAATGAAATATCTCCGCCCGCTCTCCAAGAACTGAACAAAGACAATTTATCGAAAATACTCGAAAATAATCTCGAAAATTGCCGCTTACTTGTTGCTAGTTTGTAATCAAATAGAACATTTTACGCTCTAAAGCCAATACCGGAAATACAAAATTTCGCTAACTTGATATCAAGTAACCTCGACAATTTAATATATATATTTATATATAACACGAGAAATTATAGTATTCCTAAAAAGGAGGGTTTGTGTTTTGGGTAATTGCACACACTCTACAATACTTCTTATCTAATCTTAAAAGTTGGGTTTCATTGAAATTGCTTCAATATTAGATTATTGACAGACTGGCATCGTCTCATTCACATCCATTCCCATTTTTCATTCTCATTTACAGTGTCACTTTATTTGCATTATTTACACCATATTCTACAAACATTTTGCATCACATCGTTTTGATCTTAAATCTCTAATTTCTATGCTTAATGTCTTAATGACATTTACGCACTTTTAAATATTTTATTTAAAATATAATAATATAATAATAATAATTTTTATTTTCAACTTGTTTTACAGAGATAATATATTGTGTTTTATGAAGAAAGTGTGCATTATTAAATAGATATTCCTGAAATATAATATGTAATGTTTTAAATGCCACGTCTGAAAGTCTTGGCTTTATTGCGTTTTCGCAACAATTTGAATTGTAGCAAATGCGCAGAAGGTTTCAAGCTGTTCATTTAAACAACTAGTCATGGTACTCGTACAAAAGCATTTACTGTCTCCTGGTATTATATTTTAAATTGACTTAAAACAGATTAACTGATTAGACTGATTAAAACTTAATATTTTAAAATGGCACCTTCTTTGCTACAAATTATTCAGCCATCTCGTGAAAAATTCTCTTAAAAAATCAAAGGAGATTCGAATTAGCAATTTCCGAAGATTTTTCCATTTTTGAAAGTTCAGAGATTTTAATGAAAAACAAACGGGTTTAAAGGCGCCGTGTTTAAAGACCATATACGTATTTAAAGGCTCGCTTTGCTCTAATTTAGAAAAAAAGTGAAGAAAAACCTTCGAACAACTTTTTTTCAAAAAAACCTGTTTTGAGAAAATATTGATTGATTGATTGATTTTTCGTCTTTCCGGTCGCGTCAACTGCATTGGTCATTAGTCCCGTTAGTGTAGTGCATGCTTTTTCTCGGGAGATGGCGGTGATCTTCCCCCGCTGGATGGCGAGATCCGGCGCCGACCTACCGTCGGCTAGAGGGTTTTCCCCCTAACCAGGACTCTCCCACCAGCGGGGCACCGCCCAGGCGGGGCAGGCTGTAAGCTCCCGACCGGTCTCCCGGAATATGTGGTAGTGTAGTGCATGTTAGTGCAAGTGTGTGTGTAAGGGGAGAGGATAGGACAAGAAGGGGGAAGAACAGATCGCGCGCGGTCCGTGGCCCGTTTGTTAGGGTACTGCTCCGGCATTCGCCTGGTGTTGATCGGAGAAACCACGAAAAACTACCGATCAGAGCAGTCGGCCGCTAGAATTCTCCTCCAGACAGAGACTGAATTCGACCTAGCTTAAACGTCAGTGTCGAAAATCCTGCCGCCGTCAGGACGCGAACCTAGGACCTCCCGGTTAGAGGCGCTGCAGGGACATCAGTTAATGCACTGAGCTACCGCTACCGGTGAAAATTTTGAAAATGTCCTAGGAGTCTTCATGTAAAGTACCCCTAAAAAGGGTGAGTATAATATGCTCTCTGAATTCATCTTGTCTCGATTATATACATGTGCTTTCTTTTGAAACTAACGGCAATTTTCGAAACCACTTAACGATAGAATAAGTTCTTAAAACGAATTGCAATCACTTTAACTGGTCTAATGGGTTCATTCTGATTTGTGCAATTCTCAGGTTAATGACGATTGCGAACTCAATTCTCTAACAACTGTATTGATTAGTTGGGCGTGATGCACTGGCAGATGGCACGAGGGCCGTAGTTCAACAAACCTAGCTTCGTAGATTGCATCCAGTAGTTACGTTTCTACTAGCATTTCAAAGCGAACCATGCTGTAAGATCCATGGAAACTGAGAAAAATATTAAACTGTTTTTCAATTTGTGCTACAAAAAGTTGCTTTTAACGTAGTTCATTGACGTCTACCGTCCGCATTGACAGCACCGTCAACAGCACCGACTTGGGACAACGTGACTTGAGGAGGGTGGTTTCCTAATATGAGACATACTAGAATAGATATTTCCTGCAATACGTAGACTGGTTTTAGAAATACCTTAAAATATACAAAAATAGAGAAAACAATAACTATTGCACTTTTTTGAATTGTTTATTTAATACTTCACCACGTTTTGCCACTTGCCCCTCCAATTTCATTTACCCAATTGCATAGCTGAGCACTTCACAATACACTTCATTATACTACACTACACCTTTCTGCTGTTACATATAATAACAATATTTATTTCTCATTATAAATAGAAAAGATAACATTATTCATAATAGAATTTATCGTATTTTAAACCTAATTTGTTTCTAAATGTACTACATTGCGATTACAGATTTCAAGTCTATCGAAAGAAGCAATTTCATTCAGGAAAGGTTCAATTTAGTCGTTCAATTTAGGATATATTGTTTTTTAATATTAAAGAGGTTAGCGAAATGTTCAATTTTGTTCACGCATACGAACAAGATTTATTTTTTGGTTTGTCCTGCCACACATGCTAGTCACCTACATGTAAATACAGACGTTAAAAAATGGCCACTCGTAAATATTTGTAATTCGACTCTTCAAATAATTCGAAACAATATAAATAGACCAATTTGAAAGTGTATTCTCATTCATTAGAGCATATTCACAATTCCCATTTTACCTGGATGATCTTTTATTATTTGAGTATGAGATTATATTGTGAGATCTAGTCCGAAACACAGCAAGAGAATCATTATAAAGAAATGTGAAATATTACATTATAATATGAACTGAAGGGATTGCTTAAAGAAGTAAGAGAAACGAAAGTATCTCCTGTTCAATGTGTCCAATATGAATTCTACTTTGGAGTGATGGAGTTTACACGTTCAGTAATCATGAAAAAAAGACGAGTACACAAACCTCCTGTATTGCTTACCATTCTTTAATGGAACAAACTCATTTATTAATAATATATGTCTATTTTCGCATGCCTTTGTGTACCACTAATTTATGCCGTCCTCGCCATTAAAAAGGCACAAATTCCAAATGAAAAGCAACAAAAAAATATACATCTTGGCGCTTCCTTTCATAACTTAAAAATGTTATTTCAATATCATCTAACCGGTCTGCTGTATTTCTGCTTCTTAAGGAATATTATAAAGTAATATTGATCTTTTTTCGAGATGCATTCCTGTGGGAACGATCGAATGCTACGCCGTGTCCTATAAATAAAAGTAATTGGTTATTTCCTTTAGTCACGAATCTGCTGAAATAATGCAAGTTCGTGCCTTTATTCAGAATGTGCCTCTGTGCTGGTGGCCCGAATCGCCAGGCAAGTGGAACAAAAGCCTGTTCTTTCTCTTCAAAATTATCTCTTGCTGCAAAGCTCACAAGCCGACATTGAAATTAACACATCTCCCTGTAATGAGAATGATTTCTAACAGTTTATCGACAACGATAGTTCAGAAGCAATACTCTTGCCTCTGCAACATCTCTGAGCGGGATATTCAGGAAAGGATTCCGATTGTGGTGGATTTTCAACAATAGCTAGATAGCTAGGTCAAACGGGTCACAGACCGCACGTAGTCTTTCCTTCCTCATCCTGGTCCCTTCCTTTTCCCTAGCACACACACACGCGCGCGCGCGCGTCGACGTACGACCCACGTCGGACGCTTAGAGCTCGTCCCAGCAGGTGCGGTCTCCGCCGGGGCAGATCCCTGGAGGAAGGAGATCGAGAGCCTGACGTGGACAGTGCCGGATATCACGTTCTAATAGGATGAACACCACCACCTTGAATGTACAATGCACTAATCTTACGGGACTAATGGCCCAAGTAGTTGACGTTGAATCGTTCGCACGGACTCGTTTCTCACAATATCACTTATTATATATGCTGCTACTTACGGGATGTCAAACTGACTACCCGGAAAGTGTGACATTTGCCGCTGACAGAGTTTCAGGAGCGTATTCAAGCTCAGTAGTTTCATTAAATGAGTTGTATATCTTGTAGTGTTTACATGGTCCAAAATTAGCTTCAATCTGCAGGCAAGGACCAACCTTGCCTACCCCAAGGAGCCACCACTGTCACGAGTCTTTGTTTACGGAGTTCGAGACGGCGCACAGTGTGTAATTTTGACGATATAGGAGGGAACAATTAATAACTCTCTTTGGAATGAATTTCTCGTAGGTTTTGAGGATGTCTTGTGTAAATAACATAAAAATAACAAATTTGCTTGTAAAACGTAAATTTTTACGAAATATTTTGTAAAATATTTAGGAAATTTGAATACTTGAATTCGATCTCAAAACAGACTACTTTTTTGAAACGTTACATTTGTTTAATATTAACATTTGAGTTTTAGAAAACATACTCTGCAAGAAAAACAAAATGAAAGTATTCGAAAATAAAAAGCCGCAAATTAAAAAATGAAAGCAAAAAATTGAATGAGAGGAATGTACAACAAATATTGGCAAATTAGTTTGAATCACTATTCGCGTATTCTTCTGATGGTGATCCTTGTGACTATACCGTCTCTTTTGCCTCGTTCTTTGATTCTAATAACTCCAAAGCTCAGGTTTTACTATTAAGGTGCAGTAGTAGGTTTGGTGTGTAAGCTCGAAATGAATGGATCTGAGCTAATAAGCAGCCTGTGGAGCAAATCCATATTTGTGTCTACTCTTGATGTTTTTCTAGTTATTTTTTTCGCCTCTTTCTCTTTATTTTCTTCTCCTCTCATTTGTCATGTTAGAATTTCTGAACGATAAGAAACATGCGAAATGCATTCAAAGATTTTTTTAATGAATGCAGAGGTGACAAACCGAAGGCAAGACATTCATTCTTTAAATACTTTGTTTTTAACAACGTGAAAGTCATTCATTTCGCTTAGTTTACGTCCACATAAAAAGGATGTCATCGTTGAAGCACAAAATGAAATAGCATTGCATATTTTACCATCAATCATGCCAAGTACCAATACACCGCGCACAGTGAATTCCGTGTTCTTTATGAACACTGTGGACGGTTCAAGATCTCTCACTTTCTACTCTAATTTTCCAAATTCTGAAGTTATTAAATCACCAGTATATTTGACGAAAATGAATTTGATTGGTCGGCAAAATCTTGTTGAAGAAGGAACTGGATTTTCCCAACCAATAGTTTTAATCGTATCAGCAACATTGTAAATTTGTATTGGTACCATTGAAATACTGCACAAACTTTCGTCCGTATATTGTTCTTCAGAAAATTTTTGTTTATATATGTTTTATTCAGACCAATCACATCCCCACTTAATGATTATTTCAACAGATGTACTTTGAATTGTACGATCTCTGTTACTTTTTGAATTTTATATGTCCGTGTCATGGCGTGATCAATTAATGTATGGAGGGGAATTTCAGCTGATCTTTCTGTAACTGTAATTTTCGCTGGATAGCAGAATTGTTTAGTTTCTTTCATTTTGTGATAAGGAGAAAGAAATTACAATTTCAGCCTTTCACTTGGTGTGTGTGTAAATAGTGGCGTGTTGAAATATCTTTGCCAACTGGTTTCAAGTTTTTGACACCTGATTTCAACTGTTTGACAAATACATCTAACATATGACTTAATTTTGTCCAACAATCCTTTTTGAGTTTCTACAATTCCTAATTCACGCAGGAAAACATCTAATACAGCTTTGAATATCTGATTAATTGATTTTTTACTCATGTATCAAATAACAACCTGCCGGTAACTTAAAGAGCCTTTCTGTAAAAACGGATATATTATTTAGATAAGCAGATATAAGCAGCTAGTCTTTTCACGATTAAGAACCTAGAAGTACTTGTTTTAAAATGTATATGGCCCAAAAGGTGTATAATGGTGTATAATACATTAAAACTCTAATTGAATTTAGAGAACGTGTAATACATTTAATATAAATCGCTCAACTTTTTCATTCACGATTTTAGGCACAATAAAAATCAATACTTAAATATTATCCACATAAAAATGATCGTAAAACCATGTAAATTACTATTAGTAAACCTACAAATCACAGAATAATACTCGACAAAGATGATGTATCCCGGCCAAGAGAACTTCACGGACTGAAAATGGTCATTCAGAGCTGAGTACAGTCGGAGCGGCGACAGACGTGTTTGAACATGCACCATGTGGTTCATAGGACCTTCACGAGAAAACTAACAACGTTCTCTCATAGTTGAGACATACTACTAAACAGAAATATAACAATGTTACTGTTTCAAATCGGCCGAAAATTTAATTTTTTCCAGCAAGTTGGCCAAAATTACACACTGTGGCGCTGGCGCGGAGAAAAAAATATTGCTAGTTGGGAACACTTTTGCAGGTTCACGTAGTTTATAATATTGCATAGCCGTAACAAATAATGCGAGAAAGAATGTGTTGTTGTCGCACCACTAGTTTACCAAAGACTTTCAGTAAAAGATTATAACGATAATTTTTTTGAGAAATGGTGATGTAGACACGATGCGAAAGACAGGAATATAAAGAAAAATATCGTGATCTGGGTTTGCATTATGTTGAAAAAGCCTACCGGTGCTTTTTTTGGTTCATTTAAAAAATCCGAGTACTTTGATAATCCAAAACGAATCCGGTTCTAATTAATCCATGTTATTGACTGTCTTTTGTACTCCTTGCATGATGGAAAAGAAAATGACGAATCAATTGCATTTATAAATTCATAGCTATCTGGACACGAGTTATACCAATACCCCAAAGGAGATAAAATTTAGAATTTTGTATTCCACGTTCAGAAGGCACATAGAAAAAATTGTAAAAATAAGTATTGAATTATGTCAGGTTATGTGATTGCGTCAAGTTGTAAAATATATACAAAATAAAATAGAATATTTTTCACATTTAATAATTCTCTTTCACTCTTCTAATCTCCTCATTTCTACGTTGATTTTTCACTGCTTCAAAATATATATATATATATATATATATATATATATATATATATATATATATATATATATTGTCGTATGAACTGGATTAGAAACACAAAACAAAATAATGAAAAATCATTATTGTAAGTTCATCGTAGTGATAGCGCTACGAAGGGACGTAATCTAATAAAGTTCAATAGCAGGATTAGTTCATTGTTGTCGCTGCTGCTTCTCGCCGCAGGGCCGTTCCGGTACTGTTTTATAGGATCTTGCAATTTAGCCTAAATAAAATGAAAGGTCCTAATGATGAAAATATTACGAATGTCTCCCTATGTAAGAGGCCGATTTATGAAGACGTAAAGTTACAGGTCATTTTCCTTACAATGCTGAATATATCTTTTTCAGAAAAGAATAGCAGACTTAGAATAAAGAACAGTGGTTTTAAACATGGACAATAAATCGGTCCCACTTATTTGAAGTAATCTGATTTTGCTTACTTCCTTATGTAGCTCTGTGTTTTGTCAACGTTGCAAGGAAACTTCTGCGACTTTTATCGATTCATTTTTTTTACGTTTTCGCACTTCGTAAGAAGAGAAAGTATTGTAATCGTTAGCCGGAAAACGGCGAATTTTCAGCAGAAAACCTGTTATTCTAGGGCTTTGGTAACGAAAAGTCGATTAATTCTATTGATATATATATATATATATATATATATATATATATATATATATATATATATAATTACTTCCCCTCACATGTGATGTAGCCAGAATCCATGTTTTATGGGTCCTTGATACAGAAAAATCGATTGGCGCCAAAACGTCTGTTCGTCCGTGTGTGGTTAATACTAGCCCCTAAATCATTTGGCCGATTTTCGTCAAAATTGATATTCCCCAATCAATCTGAAGGAATTCGAGGCTGTGAGAATTTCAAACGAATATTTTGATTTTTGAGAGTACTTTACATGAAGTCTCAAAAATATTTTTTAAACTTTTATCAAAAATGAACGAATTTTTTTTATTAAACTTTGTCCTTGCACAGCGTAAAAAACGCGCAAAAGAATGATGCAGGTCTCATACTCGTTGAAATCCCTCATATTTCAAAAATTGCAAAAGTGCAATTTTCCGAGTCATCGTTTTACAACTACAGTATTGAAAATAGAAATTTTATCTTCTTTAAAGACAGATCTTCAAAACAAGGTCATGTTCAATTTTCTGAAAACATCAGTAGTTTTCGTTTAATTTTGCGCGAAATATAGCATTTTTTAAAAACCTTTTTTCTCAAATTCTATTTCAAGTATTTTATTTAAATGTTTTCCTCATGTGTATCAAAGGACGGTCAAAATACCGTATGGTACTAGTCTTGTTTTTGGTAAACTCTCCGTATTTTGAGAAATTGCAAAAAGGTAACATCCAAAATACAAAATTGAAGATAAAGATTTTGGACAAAGTTTGTTGCAAAACGTCAGCTCTTTAAAAATTGTCATATACAATTTTTTAAAACGATTAGATTTCGCGTGATTTCCTCATCAAATGTATGAAATTTCTAAAACCATTCTTTCTCAAAAACTGTTCCAATTTTTTAAAAAATTTCTCCTCATTTGTAACAACGGGAGGATGCTATATGGTTATTTGGTGCTAGTCCCAATTTCAGCGAATTCTCCGTATTTTTGAAAATTGCAAAAATTGCGTGTTGGAAATGTTGGGTTGGGACAATTACATTTTCAAGCGCCAGACGGAGTTCGAAAATCGCTGTCTTTCCGTAGCTTTGTGGTATGATGGCGAGTTAATTCGGGCCTTGGTTCGAATCTTGGGGCGGAAAATAATTCTTGGTGGTTTTAAACACTTTTGCATATTTATATAGTACTAGGGTGAAATTGCATCCCCTTATCATCGCCTAACCACCCCTCGTCTCCTCCACCATAGATTTCTCCTCACCGGAGCGGCGCGAAGTGCCGGTTTAAACGACTTTCTTAGGTTGTACCGTGTTTTAGACATCAGCCCATATATGTTTCAAGTCCTATATAATAGTATGTAACATGTAGTATAAAACTTATTTGTTTAGGTAAATCAATTCATTATTTTCTATAGAAAAAATGAATGAATTCATTAATTGCGAACAATTGATATGCAAAACAATAGTACATATTAGTCTTAACATGTAAATGATCATTGCTTAATTACATACCCCTACACTACTCTCCTGCACAAATTGAAGTAAAAATTTCAACTGGGTAGCCCAAAAACACAAACATTTTCCATTTGACCAATTTGAAGATGAGAACTGTGTAAGTAGTCAAATTGTGAGTGCCAATGAAAAGTTGTCACTACTTAGAGAATTATTCACATTTGCATCCTTTCTTGCAGTATTATTTTCAATAGTTCGAGTACTTCAGCAAGTCGTACTTGACTCTGATAAGCCGATTCAAAATGTTTATAGACTTCCCATTTCTTCGCATTTGTAGTCTGTTTTGAAAACTGTGACACTTGCATTGTTTCAAACAATTTAATATTTAAAAATTTCTGTAAAAGAAGAGGTTATTTAAAATATATACGTTTTTATAAATAGTACATTGTAGATTACTGTACATTCTGTACTGTATATTATTGTACTTTGTACTCTCTCAACCTACCTCAATTTTTGAACACTTTCAAACTTCAATATTTTCTTGGCATTTTGAACATAACACAGATTAAGGATAATGTTCTACTCACGCAACATTTCTTGAACGATGACCTTGCTTCCCCCTCCCTTTAGCAATAAACATTTGAAGGCAAAATTTCGCAGCGAGCACTGATGACAACATTCCAAGCATTAAAACTTCGTTGGCGCGAAACAGAAGCCAGTCAAAGCTAGTTACTTTCATAGTCGAGAACTCCCGTTCAGCTTTATTAACATTATCTAAAGAAATAACTAAGACAGGTCCACATCCTTGAAGGGAGGCACCTAAAACTCCTATCTAGTGTCCCTGCTGTTGTCTGCCCACAGCGATGACCTGGCCACACACGTAGCAGGTTTGACTTTGATTTTCCAGAGGTTGGCATTACTAAAAATACTCTAGTGGCCGACTTTGTAACTAATACCCCCACTCCGCCCGCATTTTTTCAATCCGTCGTTCAAGAAAAGTTGCGCGAGCAGTATGTATACATTGACATCTTTACCACTTTAGTTACGGATTTCTTTCAAATATTCCACCAATGTTCAGAATTAACAAATCAGCAGCGTTCACACAGGGACATTACATAAACTTATTCAAACTCCAATGAATTTCGTAATAATTTTGGGCATTGGGCAGTGACGGTGTAACGGTTAGCGTATCGGGCTGTTGTACCTAAGTTCGCGTGTACCACCCGATAGAAGCCGTGGATTTTTAAGGGCGAAAAAATCCTTCGTACGCTTTCCTTCGGAGTGGAAGTAAAGCCGGCTGTCCCATGTTAGTAGATTTACTGCATGTAAAAGATCCTCAAGACTAAATGAAGCCTCTGAGCTAAATTCAAACTGCCTGTTTCGTCGCCCAAGT
This sequence comes from Teleogryllus occipitalis, assembly GCA_011170035.1. NCBI lineage: Eukaryota > Metazoa > Arthropoda > Insecta > Orthoptera > Gryllidae > Teleogryllus > Teleogryllus occipitalis. The sequence goes on from BLKR01000726.1 coordinate 25,332, forward strand.
AATACCTTCTTTCATCCCTAGTTGGTGAAAGGAGCGTAAAGAAATTTGTGTGGTTAGACGGAAGAGCAGGCCTCATGGCCTGAGTCTCGCCACGTAAAATAAGGCATTCATTCATTGATGAAATCAGTAGTAGATCTTGAGTCATCCTTTGGTGGCGCGCAGCTAAACTATTGATATTGATGCACTCTTGAATCTGTGATGTAAAGATAGGACAAAAATTTTCAGAAAAGTAATTATTTTGTAAATATATTACTATTTATTGTTGTAAATCATAGCCTATAGTACTCCAGACCTTCAAAGGATGCTAGCAGAAAAGTTTCATCGGCATCTGTAGATTCGGAGATTCATTATTGCGCTGTAAGACAACGCACGTCTGTTTTTATATCTGTATATTAGTAAAGATAAGTATAGATATAGAAGTATAAATAATACAGTGGAGCAGTTAGAAATAATGCGAGAAAGTGTGCTGTTGTAGCACCAATGGTTTCTAAGTCCTACAATACACTGACTGTTTCAATTTCAGACAGATACAAGGAAGGCCTGCTGAACGCGATTTTCTTTTTAAAACGTGACTACGTGGGCAACAACTTTGGAGACCCCTGACGAGCCGGAGCCTCGCGTCCCGCATTTCTTTACCCTCATCGATCGCATTCGCTGGAGTAGTCCAGCATTGTTGAATCCCGATGAGGAAGAGATGATGTAGTTGATTAAAAGTAGAATGAATCCCGAAATGAGCAAAATAATTTTAGAGGTCGATGTGATGGTCAATCGAATTTATTGCGAAGGACGAATGCAATGGTTGTAATTATTTAAATACTTGCCACAACTATCTGTGGTCCACCATAAATTGTCGAATTTGGAACAATGCCGTTCTAATACAGGAATTTCGATGAGAAAACAAAGTTAGGTGGCCAGTACTTGACCCTCTTTTTATTTTCCTTATGGAAAGAAACTATTAATTAGAGGGAAGAATATCAGTCCCGTTAATCTAAGCGGAGTGTGTTAGGACAGAAAGTGTGAGATTTTATCTACCAACAGTAAAGGATTGTCCACGCGCAACAGACTAAAAAAATTACTAAGGAAGAATCGCATCGTGATCCCTTAGATAGACTTGCATTGATGAATAACCAGGAAAGCACGTTCGACTACTTTTTTATTCCCCCTCTCTTCCCTTATGGAAAGCAGAGGACTGTTGCGTGAGAAGAGAATGGCAGTTCTGCCAATCGTTTCGATGTTACCGAAAAACAAAAAAGAATTACTTTTTTGGAAATAATATTTCATTATTCTTAGAAAGAATGGGAAGAAAGAATCTCCTTATCTTTGAATGTTTCATAAACAGATATAACTACTAATTGCTTTCGCAGATGAAAAAAATATATCGAAGTTACTCAGTGGAGAAAGTTGTGTGTGATTCGTGAATGTATGAGTCTGCTAAAGCTGTTAATACCATCACTCTACTACGTTGGTTTATCACGATTGATTCATGTTTCCGGGCGCGTTAACTGCTAAGATCATTAGCTCCATAAGTTTAGGGAATGGTTTTATCACAGGGTGTGACAGTGTTCTTCTCCTCTGAATTGTGATATCCAGCGCCTACCTACACGTCGACTTGCGGGGTTTCGTCCATCCAGGTATCTCCTACCACTGGGACAAGCTCTGAGCTCCCGACACGTGTGGTAGTATAGTGCATGTAAGTATGTGTAAGGGGAGATAACAGGACAAGGAGGAGGAAGGAGAGATCGCGCGCGATCCGTTTGTTAGGACAAAGAATAAATATTTAAGTTAATTCCCAACTCTACAGTTACGGCACTGCTCCATCATTCGCCTGGTATTGATCGGGAAAAGCACGGAACTTACCGATCAAACCAACCGGCCAAAAGAGTTCTCCGCCCCACAGCGTCTGAAGTCGCCCTTCATCTAGCTAGTGTCGAAACCGTGCCACCGTCGGGACTCGAACCCTAGATCCTCGCGGTCAGGGGCACTGCAGTGTCATCTGTTGACGCCCGGACCCACTTCAGCCGGTTTGGTTAATTACGAGAGTCAGGGGACGTTTACGTTGTTGGATTATTAATCACTGAAGAATGTTCTGAATTACTAAACCTTGTAATACACTAATTAATTTGATTTTTGATTCTTATTATTGATTTCATTTTTTATTCGTTGTATGCTAGTTTCGTGGTCTCACAAACCATGTGCATTCAGAACAATGAAAAATGCATATGACGTATGCTAACGAAGAACTGTAATTGATCGATTACAGAGATATAAAATATGCTAATGTGACTAAAATGTCTCCTGTGATTTTTCGCAATTAAGATGCGTGCGGACAGAATAACACGTTCGAACAGAAGATACTTCCTGAAGTATACTTTGTTAGTTTTTTTTGTTAGAAATTATCCTTTATTTATTTTTATTTTATATTTAATAATAGAGGCACACAATTTTCATATTTATGAACATTAACCATTATTACTTAACCATCATGGACCATTATTATTAACCATTACCAACATTAAATCATTGCTAATTGTTAATTAAGCTTATCTTAATCTAGTATCAGTTCTCACAGCGCAAGGTGGTATTCCTAAACCTGCTTGTTCTTGAATTTACGGAGACAATAAAAGTAATGATGCTCCTAGGCACTTGATCTTGCCTTGAGTACTATCGCCACCAGCATCCATCGGCCAAGAGATGTTTCCGCCGAAGTCGTGTGCGATACTTCACTGCAAAAGCACAGAAGCGCCTTTCTTCTTGTCGCCTCTCGCTGCTCTCACTCCACCACTACAAAAGTACCTATGTTGCTTTCTATCACAAAGTCCATGTTGGATAACAAGAAAAAATACAAAAATATTTTAATTTTGAATACATATTGCCATATTTTCAGTGCGGGTGAAGAATGAGAATACAATTATTGGCGTAGGACTATTATGAACCCACAAACATTTTAAATTATTTAACATCTGCCTCCAAATGCTGATTTTTGTAACAGATGCACAAGCTACTTTAGAAGCTATTTTCAGCTGTAGTGAGGTTTAATTTAGATATTTGGGAATAACTTACAGAGTATATGACGACTGGACGTACAGTGTATTCTGGATGACTTGTCATCAGAGTCGTCTAATTTTTACTTTTTAACGTATTTTGACACCTCGTTTATTATTTTTATGTATTATTATCATATTACTTACCTATATAATTTCCAATGCGGGCAGAAAAGAAAAGAAAACTATTTACCCTCTGGTCATATGAGATGTGATTAGCTTTCGTTAGATACCTAGGAACTCGGAAAAATCTAAAAAACAATAAAACAGTTTCGATTTTGACTGAAAAAATGCAAATATTTGATTGTGTTCCCCTCGCATTCTCATACTGCGTGTACCGACTAAATTTTCTTTCTTAGTTTGTCGCTGCTTACGACACAACTGTTGTCATGCTGGTTTAAAGGGGAGGTTTAAAGGAAGAACCCACCTCTTTGTGAAGCCTTGAGTTCACACATAAAAAATATTTAGTTCATTGTTCATATTAAGCTAAATGAGCCCGATCGTTTTTACGTCGGTTCTGCTGCGCCAACCTGAATTTGATGGCTGTAATGCAGCAGTCACTACTTACTACCTGCTATTTGAATATAAAGAGAAAGGAAACAACTCCGTCACTTGTTTATTTCCCGAATCCGCTCACGTCTCGTTTTTTTTTCGCGCGGCTACGTTGGCTGCTCGGCTGGGCGTCCGCGGGACAGGGGCAGGGGAAGGGGAAGGGGCGATGCCGGAAGCACATTAATGCAAGTGGAGCCGAGCGGCGCGAGGGGCGGGGGCGGGGGCGGGGGGCGAGGGCGAGGGCGAGACTTGGGCGAATGACCGCAACGGCGGCGTCCAGTCGACATCGACCGCTGGCCGGTGGCGGCGACTCGCTCCTCGCTCGCCTGCGCCCTCCGCCCCGCGCCTCTCCGCTCCACGCCGCTCTCCCCGCACGGCAGGTGAGTCACTCGATCGCGCCCCCGACGGACGCGGAAATGCACCTCGCCAGCCGTTTCTTTATTGTCCGATTTAAACATAGTGACTTGTGACAGATCATCTGCTGGACGTGATTATCAAATCGGGTAATTCGCTACGACTTTCATTTTAGGTATCGAAGTTCCCGTTTGGATAACCGCGTCACAGCTCAGGATCATTATATTCATCACAAGTCACTATATTTGTATCGGGCAATAAGGCAGTTTTACACATTCGGCGAGCAGCGAGTGACCGCTCGCCCAATCCCACGTAGGAGGAATGTGCGTTTCCTTTGGATGTGGCCAAAAGACCGACTTGCTGCGGGTTGGGCGAGCACCGCATGTTAAGGCGGCTACGCACATTCGGCAATCGCTGAGCAGCGAGCTACTGCTCGCCCAATCCCGCACAGCTGACGTGTTCGGCGAATGTTTGCTTCCTTTGATTAGACCAAAAGACCAACACGCGGTGGGTAGGGCGAGTACTGAAAGTTCGTCACTCAGCAAATAGCAAGTAACTCATCCACATTACTCGGGATTCGCTGAATAACGAATGTGTGGAGCCGCCTTTAGGCAAATAGCAAGCATCCCCACTACTAGAGATTCGGGGAGCGGACGCTCGGTGTATGGAGAATACCGAATTTCAGCACAAAGGAGCCCCCTCTAGACTCTTACGTTGTACACATAAGGTCGCCTTCTCGGTAACTGCAGCGACTGTTGCCTACAAAAATTAAAATAATGAATTGTTAAAAACATTGGAAAACAAATTGATGCACAGAAAGGAAATAAATTGTTTAGAAAAGGAAAGTTAAAACGTAAACTTTGTTCAGGGTTACGCTATTTGAAGTGCATATTGACGGAAATGTAATTTTTGATTCACTGGTTCCGTAGCCTTAGGTGTACGAAATTCATACGTATTGGACCTACAAAAAGTTACATTACCTTAGGTCGAAAGGCTTGTAACTCTTTATGCCAAGAATATCTGAATACGCTCTTTTTCAAATATGTGTTGACGGAAATGCGGTTTCTGATTTACTGTTGTGTAGCCACCGTAACTTATGACAAACAAATGTGTTGGATTGCAACATCTGGATAAAAAGTAAACGAAAAAATAAAACGGAATTGATGATCGACGTGACGCTATTTGGAATGTGTTGACTTAAATGCATCTCCGGTTTCATTATTTTGTAGCCATAGTCAATTGACCATACAATAGCTTCGACACCTTAGTTCAAGTTCAATATCGGTTAATCTACGTAGAAAATTTGAAACGTGAGCTTTTACAATTCACTGTGCTATTTCAAATGGACGTTCACAGAAATTATTTTTACAATTCACTTTTTCGATGAATCCGACATCAGCATTATTGTGGTCATGAATTTGCTTTCTAACTTTATTTAATTATTTCAGGTTCAGTGAAGCAGTGAAATATAACAATCCTGGTTTAAGTCAAGGAGTATTTCGATTAGTAAATATTGAAATATGAAATTTCTGGCAAGAAAGTTCGACGGACGTCGTGATCAGTATAGCACTATTTTGAATAAGTGTTGCTTCAATATACATAATTGCGAAATGCAAATCGTAAATGTACACACCATCCATGTGTGCAGCACCTTCTACTTTCAAAAACGTTGTAGCAAGAGCTCTGAATGAATGAAGCTAGAAGATTTTTTCTGGGAGGCTAATTTTGATTGCGTGTTGATACAAATGCGGTTCCTGTTTACTGTTTTGTATGCTTTAGACATACTTAACAATCTTCCACATTCAACGTGCAAAAGAGTAGGATTTCCTTGTAGGCTGCAACTTCTGAGTTTCATCGCAAATCTAATAAGAAAGCTCTGAGCTGTTTGAAATTCAGGATAATGGAAATGCGGTTCCTGATTCACTATTTTATACGCCTCTGACGTGTTAGGGCAGGGGTTTCGATGAAACGGCGCGATGCCTATGCTTCCGAAGCCAGAAATTTCAACATCGCCGTGGTCAGGTCTTTCGAGGAAAGGCGTTTGTACGGAGGTATGATGATGATGATGATGATGATGATGATGATGATGTGAGTAGTAGGCAGGAAGTAGAGTAGTGAGTAGTAGGTAGGATAATGTGTTGGAACTAGAGGCAAAGAAAACACGAGAAAACTTGCTGCGAATACACTTTGTCCACTATAAATTCTACTTTGATCGGTCGGGGACGAATCATGGTTTCAGTGGTCCACTTGCTACTCAGTTTACCAGTCAGTTGCCATTAAGTTTGCAATCTATTTTCTATTCACTTTGAAAGTGGCAGGCTGTTGAACGTACAAATAGTTTCAGCACATGAGGTCAAGTCAAGTAGAGCCGATGTGGATGGGCGAGGTGGCTAATGTGTGTGCCGATATAGCGCCTCGGTCGAAAGGGCTGCGGGTTCGAGTCTCGTTGTGAACATGGTTGCATGTTACTAATTTAAAGACAAGGGTGTCTTTCTTGTATGTGTGTTATTGCAGAAGGCCTTGTGAGTCTACTTATCACAGACCGAGGAGCATGCAATGTGTGTCTAGTGTAAAAAGGTTAATTTGTGTCTCCATGAGGAACATAGTGAGTATCCGACGCGGAGAGTCGAAAAAGTCCCCGTAGGGAAAAAAACCTGCGGTCAAGTAAAGCTAAAACGGAAATTCTCATGAACGTTGGGTAATTTCAAACAAATATTCACGGAAATGCAGTGATTTACTATTTATGTTCTGAACTGTTTGGTGAAATGTCGTAATGTGAGTAGTGAAATAAAATAATCCTGAATTAATTTGTACAGTATTTCGTTTAATATATATTGAATTATGAAATTTCTGCCAAGAAAGTTGCAACGGTCGACGTTGTCAGTACAGCACTATTTTGAATAAGTGTTCCTTCAATACACATAATTGTCTGCGAAATGCAAACCGTAAATGCGCACTCCAATCTGGTGTGCTGTAACACCTGCTGCCAAAAACGTTGAAGCAGAAGATCTGAATAAGTGAAGCCAGAAGTTTTTCTGGGAGGCTAATTTTATTGAGATTTACTTCAAGTATTTATTTTCTGAAATGTTTGGTGAAACGTCGAATTGTGAGTCTTAGAATCCATCTTAAGGGTGTTGTAGTGAGGTCGGAGGTGTGAAATCACGGGAAATGGGGAATAAATGTTTTTCTTTTATAGAACTTATGGTCAAAGAAAAGTGAAAATTCAGTTGTGAGTTACATGACTGCGCCTGCGAAACAGGCAACCAGTGCGACGCACCGTCTGTGCGGGGGAATGCCAACCAGGGAAAAAAGCTGTTACGTTTTATTGCTTTATTTTAAGATGGGAAGATTACTAGATGAAATTATTATTATTATTATTATTATTATTATTATTATTATTGTTATTGTTATTATTGTTATTGACTACTAAAATACACTCCATATTACAACTCCAATTGTACTTTTGAATTTACTAGTGAAACATGGTCTGTGGCCTTTAAAAGCACGAGCCGAGCAAACTTGTCACGTATCATGTGTGCGTGAGGGCCCCTTCACATTGGCCGCTTCGGGTGGGGCGCGCGGCGGCGAGAGCGAGACGGCGCGCTCATTAGCGCAGGGCCTCTCCAGAGGGAGCGAGTGGGGGTGGGAGGGGTAATTGCGGCCGAGGTGGCCGCATCGCGTGCCGCACCTCTCCCTTCCCTTCCTCTCTCCCACCCGCCTCACCGGAGAAACAAAAGGAGGGGAGGGTGCGCCCCTGAGCCTTGACGCGCTCTGCCGGCGAGGGACGTGGAGGGCGAGGAGGAGGAGGAGGAGGAGGCGGCACTGCACTGCGCTCGATTGCAAATGAATGCTGCCTTGCATACGCGGGGTCGCTTATTGGCACGCAATGCAGCGAACGGAACTCGAGACCTCTTTCTACCATTCGCGTAGACCCCAATGCAAGATTTAGATGACCGCTTCTTCTTCTTCGACATATCCATCTTGTTCTACAGTTCCTCCTTTCCTCTTCTTCATCTTCTGAGTTTTCATCGACTTCCTCTTCGACTTCTTTGGTTTCTCCATCTTCTCGGTCTCTTCGTCTTTTTTCTTCGACTTCTTTGTTGTCTCCTTTTCCTTCCGCTTTGTTTGCTTCTTCTTTATTTTCTTCTTTGTTTTGTTCGTTTTCTTTTTTCGTCTTCTTTGCTCTGTTTGCCTTTTTTATTTCTTGTCTTCGTTTTAGTTTTCTTCGTTTTTGCCTTCTTCCTCTTCGTTTTAGTTTTCTTCGTTTTCGTTTTCTTCTTCTTCCTTTTCGTCTTCTTTCTCTTCATTTACTACTTCTTCTCAGTTTCTTGAAATTCGAATTATTAATTATCTTCATTTCCGTTCTTCGCTGTGTGAGGTTTTTTGTTAGTTTTGTTTCTCGTTTTTGAGTGTCATTCACACATCCTTGTTAAAATGGTCAATTATCAGACACTTGGGATTTCCTTATTGAAAAATTAAGTCGATATATTAACTGGTGATTCAGTGATTGGAATACTTGGTGGTTTACCTTTTCCGTCTATGTCATAACGACAAAGTGAAACCATCCATGCTGTACACAGAATTGCAATTCACTTTCCTTTGGATCGAAAACTCGAGACGGCTGCAACTGTTTGCCTCTTTTGGTCAGAAATGAATTATTTTAATTGTTCTTATTAATAAGTAAATAATTAAATTAAAATTTATTTCATGGTGATTTTCAAAACAGATGAGTTCTTGGATAGATTTCAGTGCAGTTAAAACAGACTATATTATTGTTTTCTTCAAGAAAACATTAATTTTAGAAAAGTAATGATACAATGCGCAGTGCACACTTGTCTTTTATCTAACCTGAAAGCTTAGAGACCAGGGTGAATGAAAAAAGATTCAAATGTTTTTCGGATTCGAGAATATCGAGAGGTAATTTGTCATATGCATAATTGTTCTAAATATATGGAGAATACATTGTTTACTAATGAGTTAGAGAATCTTTGTTGACCACAGGTGAGAGTAGAATGTGTTATTGAACTCTGGCTATTTTTTTAAAAATAATTCTGCGTTATGTTTGGTGTCAGTGACGTAGGTAATAACAAAACATGTTATGGTTTTTGTCACTGAATAAAATAACCACCTTAAAGTTTACCGTACGGAGGGGGGCGGCGGTCAAGGTCACATGTGAATGTCCTGTTGGTGTGCGTTTCTTTCGAAATCTTATTTTTATCTCCCACATCAGACACGCTTCGGTAGAATGTGCTTTTGTTTTGCACGCTCAATGTCCTGCAACGCTCGATTTTTAATCGCCTTTACTAGCGTTGTTTTACTTCGCGTGTGTAAAAGTGGAGAGTTACGGACTAAGTATGCACAAACGTGCGTTTAAGAACTGTAATTTTCATTTGTCGATATATTGCTGTAATTATGAACTTATAGACCTCCACAAAAAAAATCAACAGTCATTTTAGGATTAGTCGTATATTTTCAAAGGAATATTAATAAATAAAAATATTTTTTATGAAAAATCAGTGTACATTTTATTGGGTAGCTGCGTTTGCTTGAAAATACTTATGTATTTTCGAGTCTGCCATTGTTCAATTCGAAAATATAATGAAGCTAGTATTGGAAACCCTTATACTACTTAGGTGACACCGCTTCCACGAATAGAATATCGGCGCATTGTATTAGTGATGCGACATCGATAACGAAACATCGATGTTATTAAATATCAATATCCAAAATTAAACAATCGATGTTAATAATACATCGACAAAAAAAAAAAAACACCGATATTTTCTAAAGTGGCGTAGAAAACTCTGACATTACCTTCGTGCACAACTATTTTTTCACACTAGCCGAAAACAACTTTTCACTCTCACTGAAAATAAAGTTAATAGCGTAATAAAACGAATGGACTTTCGATGAAGATGGTATAAACAGCGATCCTTTGTTTCGAACACTGAAACTGACAGAGGTACCATATGTTATTATATAAATTTTTAACTTTTGCAAAGTTGTAGGTTTGGAAATTTTTCATTGACAAACAATACATCGAAAACGAAAAAACAATGGGTACCAAACATCAATGTTAACGAACCTCGTCTTTAGTATACGATGTGTTTACAAAAGGAACTATGATTCTATTAAAAACAGCGATGTCGAAAACCTAGTCCGCATTCGCATTTGGTCAGATTGCATCCGTGTTAAGCCGAAGTAAAGTTCGTGTGCTGAGGCCGACTGATTCTGCCCAATGGTAGTGGTCACACTGCATGAAGACCAACAGATATTTGTCATTAATATATAACGTATATGCGATGTGGGAGGGAAACTGAAGGATTGAAACTACTCGCTGAGAACGATGTTTAAGAAGATACTTGCTTGGTAGGCTTTGAGCACAGTCGGCGCCGTGGCGCATAGTGAAGTTCTAATGTAAGTAGTGTGTGAATGTGCGTGTGCTAGGCGTGTAAATAAGTGTAAATAGATAGAAGTATGAATAAGTCAGTGAATGGAAATGAAAAAAAAATCAAGACGATATTAATAAGAAACACCACAAGACTATATAAGCATGAATGCTACCTTAGGTTGCCGGCCAAAGTGCCGGCTTCACCCATAGGTTAAGTTAGTAAGTTATTAAGTTAGTAAGTAGTAAGCCCTCTTCCCTGCCGCACAAGCCAACGAGCTGCGGCGCCCTATCGCGAAAATAAACTACCGCCCTACCAGGGCTACTGGTGGGGGAAAGTTAAAAACAAAGACATGAAAGATGTGTTGTAAAACAAACTTCAAATTCTTTTTGCATGAGGCATTAGTCATATGAGGTTCATATTTGGCTGAAACTAGTATCTGCGACCTATTTCTTTAATTTCATTTGAAATGAGATGCGATATCGTTCATGGGCTGCAAAACTGGTTCAACTCATAAAATTGGAATTTTATGTTATCACTCCCATTTTAAAACATGTTATAATTGTTGTAATTATCAGAACTCTTATGAAGCCTTTTACACTTCGGTCTTTTATAACCTGGCGTGTGAAGGTATGTCTTCACGATGGAATTCGAAAGATGTTTCGAGATAAATGATTGATTTTTTCGTGATTACGGGCGCGTCAACTGCTTAGGTCATTAGTCCCGTTAGTGTAGTGCATGTTTTTTCTCGGGAGATGGCGGTGATCTTCCCCCACTGGATGGCGAGATCCGGCGCCGACCTACCGTCGGCTAGTGGGGTTTCCCCCTAACCAGGACTCCTCCACCAGCGGGGCACCGCCCCAGCCGGGACAAGCTTTAAGCTCCCGATCGGTCTCCCGGAATATGTGGTAGTGTAGTGCATGTTAGTGTAAGTGTGTGTGTAAGGGGAGATGATAGGACAAAGAAGAGGAAGGACAGATCGCGCGCGGTCCGTGGCCCGTTTTGTAGGGTACTGCTTCGGCATTCGCCTGGTGTTGATCGGAGAAACCACGGAAAACTACCGATCAGAGCAGCCGGCCGATAGAATTCTCCTTCAGACAGCGACTGAATTCGACCTACCTGAAAATCTAGTGTCGAAAATCCTGCCGCCGTCAGGACTCGAACCTAGGACCTCCCGGTCAGAAGCGCTGCAGTGATATCAGTTGATCCGAGATAAATGCGTTTACAGTTTTAAGTAGTGATTGAATTACAGATATGACACGCTTAGTAACTGATGTATTAAGGAATAAGCATTACTATACTTCGGTTTTTTATAACATGGCGCCCGAAGGACGGTCTTCACGATGGAATACACAGTCTAATAAGACTGTGATGAAATATGGCACGGCTTTTCGCATCTTAGATCTTTCTCTAGATGTCGCATGATCGCGACCGTATCAAGCACTGCTACAGATCAAGCGATATCTAGCGGCACGACCGAGAAAGACGCGAAAAGCCGTGCCATATTCCATCACAGTCTTATTAGACTGTGTATTCCATCGTGAAGACCGGCTCCACGATATAAAAACGCCACGATATAAAACCACGAGCCACGATATAAAAACCGAAGTATAGTAATGCTTACCCCTTAATGCTTCAGTTACTAAGCGTGCCATATCTGTAATTCAATCACTATTTAAAACTATAAACGCGTTTTTCTTGTTGCTCTATTGCAGCACCTGACAATTCAATGGGAGGTATTCTGCAGGATTTTCGTACATAAACTTACAAAAACACATTTATACGTATACCCGTGTGGAATGCCTCAATCGAGAGGCTCGTTGCAGATCGTGCGATTCCGTTCCGCCGACGTGGAAGTGTGACCTTGTTCGCAAGAACGCGGACGCAATGCGACTGAGTGGTTGAAATATTCGGGGCGTAATCGGCCATTCCGAACGGGAATTCTGCAGAACTCGGCTCCACCGTGAGCGTGCCCTTCGAATGCCCTTTCGCATTTTTGCATGGCGCGGCGCCGCGTCGGGCTGCCCTTGACGCGGGCGATCGGCGGAAGCCCTAAAATGGAGATGCGCCTCGCCCCGCCCCCTCCTATTCCCCGAACGCCGCTGTCGCCCGCCGCCCGCGTCATTCCTGGAACCGCGCGGCGCTTTCGCGTTCTCTTGGGCGTCGCGGCGGCCGGCGCGAGGGTGAACGGATGGTTCAAGGAGACACCGGCGCGAGGGTCAAAGCACACAAGAAGAATGTGTGACATCACACACACACAAAAGACAGCCAGACAATGAAAAATCGCAAAATTTTAAAGACGAAACTACCGTAGAGGGGCCGAAGTGCCGTTTTCTACCACAAGTTAAGCTAGTTTTAAGAGTTTAAGTACCACCTCCTTTTCTTCGCACAAACTATAGAGCTGTGACTCAAGTCATCCCCCGCGGCAATAATTGACCGTCTGGTTAGGGCCACTGGTGGGGGAAAGAAGACGGGGCGGTCGGATTTTGCACCGGAGTGAGGTCAGGAGGTCATCTGGAGGTTTCGGCGCGACGGCCGAGGAGAGAAATCTCGCCAATGTCCTTCATTCGGTCACCACATGCGACCGAAGCCGACGCGTAAAAAGGATTATAATAATGACTACCATGATGTTCTTATAGTTATTAGATGATTTTCATTATGACGTTCTTTAACAGCCACCCCCGAGGAAAGTTTCTCAGAACCGATATAAATTACAATATACTTATACGAGATAATGCGGAGTTGGGAATTTGTTTACCACTCTGCAAGATTTATTCAAGTAGTTCGTACTGTTACCTACCTACCGTTCCTTCTGTTATCTTCTTCATTCATTTATTGAAGTTACAAAAGTTCACGCAGTGAATTTAAAAAAAGGTCAATCTATACCACTGCTATTCATGAACTCAAAAATATACTCTGACAATACTAATCTTACAAACGAGGGTACGAACGGATGGCGGCAGCGACGGTGATGTGGAGGGGCAGTTGGCAGGATGAGCCGAGCCGGGGGATGGGCCCCGCTGCTCACGGAGTGGGCGACGGCCGTCGCTGTCGCCGCCCTGCTTCGCGCCCGCCCCCGCCCCGTCCCCGCGCCCGCCCCTGCCCGCTAGGCTTCGCTCCCGCTCCGCTCCCCGGAGACACTGTCACCATAAACACAAGTCCTCCTGGAGATCTTCAAAGAGCACTTGTTTCCATAGTTGTTCTTACGTTTTTGCATTATAATGAAATGATAGAATTGGGGTGTTAGAAAAAATGGTTTTATATAAAATTAGGTAGGCCAAGGAGCATACTGTTACATTTGTCCCTTTAGATTATAGCTATGATTTCGTTAGTTTGAAATAGTAATATAAGTAAACGCATCTAGTTATTTAACCTGCAAGGAAGTAACATAAGTTGTACGCCCCAAAATGAAAAAATTAATTCCCGACTAATGGTGGGAGGAAATGTGCCTATTGGTTCCTCTTCCTTAATTATGAAAATACAGGTATGAAAATTATGAAAATATGGTAGCTCTACATCTACCGTCAAATGTGGCGAATCTTCGTAGAATTCTTTCCCAAGCATTTTTAAATAGCTTTTTTAGTAATGAAATACAGCAAAACTGATTCGTATACATAGTTATGCTTTCGTTTCACTGTCCGAATGTTGGACAATGATTCAGTATCATCGTTATGTTTTACTGAAATTATTAAGACAAAAAATAAAACGGCAGGAGGTACAGTATTTGGAGAAGGGCACTGGCACCCAGAGAAAACACGGGGCGTGGGGAGAGGGGGATGAAGGAGAGCCTGTCATTTCAAAGACCCCCCGCAGAACATAAATATAATGATCTATCTATGCTACAGACCTCATAGTAGGTAGCCATACCTTATAGTGGTTGAATGATTCATCGATTGATTAGTGATTCCGGGCGCGTCAACGGCCAAGGTCATTAACCCCGTAATATTAGTGCATGTTTTTTATCGCGACAGGTAGCAGTGACCTTCCTCCGCTAGATGGTGAGATCCAGCGCCGACCTATGTCGGCTTGCAGGAATTTTCCCCAACCAGATATCTCTCACCATCATTGCACCGCTCTAACCGACACAATGTCTAAGCTCCCCACGGGTTCCCGACATGTGTTGTAGCGTGGTACGTGTGAGTGTGCGTGTAAGTAAGGGGTGAGAATAGAAAAGGAAGAGAAAGGAAAAATCGCGCGTTGTCCGTGGCCCGTTTGTTTGGGTACTGCTTCAGTATTCCCCTGGTGTTGATCGAAGAAACCACGGAAAGCTATCTTTTACAGCAGTCAGCTGCTAGAAGTCTCCTCCAGACAGCGACTGTATTCGACCTGTGTAGCTGATGTCGAAAATCCTGCCAGCGTCGGGACTCGAACTCAAGACTTCCCGGTCCAACGCTCTGCAGTGACATCAGTTGATTCCCTGAGCCACCTTTGCCGATTTACTTTTAATTAGAAGTAAATATATTTTTATATAATTTTAATTTTTTTTAATAGTCGGGTCCTCAGTTAAGACAGGGCCTGGGGTAAATTGTCCCCCCCCCCTCCGACCAGAGACACCCATGGAGACGAGCGAGGAGAAATGCGCGGGTTGTCACTTACAGTTGCTCGGGACGTGATGGATTGCGTAATAAAGTGCGGTCTTTCGCGTTCTCCTCGCTCGTGACATCTTCAAAAGAAGTTGCGCCGGCGTGGTGTCGCTGGCTGCCGGCTTGAGAGGGGTGCAATTTCTGCGACGTTTCGTTCCGACCTCGACCCTCGAATTGCGCAGGGGCCCAGAAGGGTCTCCATAGTTCACTGAATAAAGGTCTGAGAGAAAAAAGTCCCTGTGGACGCCTCTCCTCCGCGAGCGGTTCCGTCCTTCCCAGATTCTCCCTCCTGATAGCTACACCGCACGGTCATATATTCTTTGAGCGTCGGACTTTTTTCTCGAAGGTTCCGCAGTTTGCTCTTTGTAGAACGCCACAGACACTTGTAGAAACCTTTAGAATGTGCTGTATTTTAAGTGTTCTTAACTGTCAAATTATACTGTCATGCATGACCAACCAATACGTGGGATCGCAAAAAAGTAGTGTGAAATTTATCGCGGATGTGTGAGTCCGTGATTTCATTCCATGGAACACATTTATCATAAAATATTTTCAAGCTCTGAATTTTTTTCGCAGTTTCCTCAATTTGGGCGATATACCACTTCGGTCATGTACCACTCATGATCATTCGACACTTTTCCAATCAACGAAACGTTAGAGGAGTTTCTTCCTGAAGTGTAAATAATCGGAAGAGAATACTGTTCAATGTATGAATAGAAGGTAATTGTATTGCCCACCGGGAGCGGTAGTTCAGTGCATCAGCTGATGTCACTGCAGCGCCTCTGACCGGGAGGTCCTAGGTTCAAGTCCTGACGGCGGCAGAATTTTCAACACTAGCTTTTCAGCTAGATCGAATTCAGTCGCTGTCTGGAGGAGAATTCTAATGGCTGGCTGCTCTGATCGGTAGTTTTCCGTGATTTCTCCGAACAGCACTAGGCGAATGCTGGAGCAGTACCCTACAAAACGGGCCACGGACCGCGCGCGATCTGTCCTTCCCCTTCCTTGTTCTATTCTCTCCCCTTACACACACACTTACACTAACATGCATTACACTACCACATACCCCGGGAGATCGGTCGGGAGCTTGGGGCTTGTCTCGGCTGGGGCGGTGCCCCGCTGGTGGGAGAGTTCTGGTTAGGGGGAAACCCCATTAGCCGACGGTAGGTCGGCGCCGGATCTCGCCATTCAGCGGGGGAAGATCACCACCATCTCCCGAGAAAAACATGCACTACACTAAGGGACTAATGACCAAAGCAGTTGACGCGCCCGGAAACACGAAAAAAATCAATCAATCAATGTATTGCACAACCCTCGCTGCCAATAATAATGTACAAGAGAAAAATTGCGTACTCATCTCTTAGATTTTTCATCTCTTTTATTAATAATATACTAATATTACATAATAATAATAATAATAATAATAATAATAATAATAATAATAATAATAATAATAATAATAATGAATACGACTTATGCAAGTTCTAATACTTTTCATAAATATAAACCCACTATATTATATATTATGTTACACATTAATACGTTGTGTAATTATTTACATAATGATATAATGCAATAGTGTTTTATAAATTTGTACTAATCAAAAGTATTTTCAGAGACTAGAATATGCTACTATATTCTTCTTGCAGTCATGCATGAATGCATCAAAGATGTTTCCTTTTCCAGTTGTTTTCCTTGTACCAGAAATATCAGAATCTTATGTGAACATTACTACATATATATTCAGTTACAATACCATTTTAGTTCTCATAACAATTCTAAAACTTTTTAAATTATTTTCTTCATGTCAACGCAAGTTCAAACGTTGTTTATAATGGCAAATAAAAGTTTACGATTTTTTGGATTGTACTTATAATTACTCTACCAATATCACTGGTAAAAGAGTGCTTCTCGCATAAGATTACCATTTTTATTACCTTCTCTTATACGTAGCCATTCGATTTATGATTCCCATCGTAGATGAGCTTCTTCTAATTCGCGTTTTATAACGTTCTCCCCTTCTGGGCTGTATTGCCCTGCGTCCTCCGTTGGGCTAATAAATAATGTAGAGCCGCGACGCCAACAGCCGCCCGCCCAGCTGCTTTATTGACAGGGCACACAAATGCGCTGCTCTGCGATGTCTATTTCCGAAGGAGAGAGCGCCACATGGGCTAGGATAACAGCGCACGCCGCGACGCGATGGCAGCCAGCGACTTGCCAGGTCTCGCAATGGAAAAAAGATCAACGAACGATAAAACAAGACAGTGAAAACTATTTTATGTACGCGAACTTTAGGTTACCGGCCAAAGCATTTCCGTCGGTTACTTCCGTTGGTTAAGTGAGTTTAAGATACTCTATTTAAATTCTGCCTCCCCTTTTTTGCCGCATGAGCCAAAGAGGTGCGGCGTATGTATACCTCAATGCTTATAAATGGCGGCCTAACCAGAGCCACGGGCAGGGGCAAAATCAAAACCTTCTCGCATTGGCCACCATCTACACCCCCCCCCCCCACAATTTCCTCTCGTCACAGTGGGAGAGTGATTGTGCAGAGTGAATGCTACGTGTGTAAATAAAGCATGAAAAGTTCCACCTCTAGCTGTTTAAGCCGTAGCCAACTTATAAAAATAAATTCCCACCTCCAGAGCGAACTGTGGAGGCGAAATTGAAAAAAAGAAAAGAAAGGGTGCTCCCAACCCGCAGTGAAAAGACCGACCGCAGCGGTGCTAAAGAGTGGGAGGCTGATGTATGTTTCTCATAGTGCCAGATAACTGTGATTAAAAGCTAAGGTGTATCCTAACGGTTACCGACGTTAATCCTAATGATGATGCTAATTATGAAGCTACAATGAAGTTATATTTTTCTGGCATATTTACGATCAAGCCTTCCCTCTAGTTTGTGAGGATGCAAGACAGGAGCACTAAAAATTGTAAGTCACATTCAGTTAATAAAATCCGCTTTTACAGGGTTGCTGTAAAGTAGAAATATGAATAACTCTAAAACTATATCTAAACCCGCGACCAAGCGGGAGCTACTTATGGACGTGGCGTGAAGATTCGCGCGCGCTGAAGCTATCAATCGACAATTGACGATCACTATCGAAGGCGGATTAATTACAATGTGTCCTTTCTCTGATGAATATTTGTTTCCTGGTGCTGGTTGCTCCGTTGATATTGTTTTCACCATTTTCATGTGTTTGATACTTATCACTACGGAGGCGAGAGTTTATTCAGTTATTATAATTTCCCCTTCTCAGCAGCTCTAGAGGCGGGAGTTTCTTTATCAAAGGACATTGACAGTTTGTGCTACTACGTTGCAGCAGTTAAGAGGAGAGTTTTATCTTAAATATACTAGCTAAAATTAACCTAATTCTAACTTGCATCTAATGGTAAAAATTTTGGATAGATTGTCCTATATAATTTAAGAAAATATGTAGTACTTATATTTATTCCTTCTTTTTAATAGTTCAAAACTTTTGAAATAAACGGATAATATTTTATTCAGTTATTAGACCATAGACTCGTTGCTTCAGCATCTAGAGGAAAGGCATTATTTTAAATACACTAAAAATGCGTAATGCTAGTTTAAATATATTACAATAAACTAATATGATCTTCGAAATACCAAAGTTTATAATTTTGCTAAATTGCAATTCATTATCTTAAAAAAGGTTTTTTAAACATTTACGATACCAAAACTGTAATCGAATTCTCTTTCGAAAGATTCGACCGTGCACGCTCGTTTAAGAGGTCGTGTGCGGAAATAAGGGGCCCATATTAAAAGCGCCGGTTTTACGGGCCAGTTACGCGTTCTGAACATTTTATTCTTCCAGGCAATTCTAAGTTTTTGCCTGACACGAATAACCTTTATCACGGAGCTTTTCGCTGGAAATCGAATTTACTCTAAATGTGAAAAATCAACCGGCATGAATATGTAAATATCCTTCACATTTAAAGCGTTAATACGATCTGATACATAATGCCTGCATTTTTCTCATGACTGAGATATTTAATTAAACTTAATGCTTATTTTATTTGTTAAAAGTTGGGATGAAAAACGATTATTACGTAGCTCCTGTCTCACCCACGTGAGACGTCAATTGTTTTCTGACCATATTTTCCCGCCAGAAACCAACACAATATCGACCTCAGATGTGATGTTAAATACGTTAAATATTAATATAATTTTTTCAATCACTTGCATCATTTCCTAGCTGAGCAAATATGGCTGGTATCTGTCGAAAATGTCATTTGTCAGAGGATTTAATTTTTTCTAGCCTCTTCCAAGTGTTCTACATTCCCCTACATGTCATTGCTATTCGAAAATCCCCCTCTCCCAGCCCTCCGCAGGGTTCGAACTCGCAAAATTGGACTTTAGAAACAATCGTGAAAGAGTGTAAACGAATGAGAAAAAGATAAAATTACAACAGTGTATAAATATGAACAATACGGTCCAATTCAGCCACGAAATATCAGATTGACGGCCACGTCTTTTTCTGCACAAGCCAAAAAGCATACCTCAAGCATAGACTAAAGAGGTAAATCTTTACTCTATGCCTCAAGTAATGCCGCAACACACGAGTGCCGCGCCAGGGCTAGTGATAGACGGCAATACTCGAAGGAAACGTCAGTGTGCCACCTTCCATTCAATTGGAGTCACAAGATGAATCTTCCCTGAAGCGGGCGGCGCTCTCTCTAATCGGCTGAGGGGGAGGCGGCGCTCTTCGTGGAGGTCAGCGGCGTAGACGAGACGCGCCTTTATGGCCGCAGTCGCTCAGCCCTATTATGCGGATAGGAATAACAGCCATCTTTTATTCATGGAAGCGAGGAGAGATGGATCCACGTGTAGCGCTAGAAATCGCCAGTGGAGCGTGTGCATATTCTTTTAATGATGAATATGTTCTGTGTATTACGTTTGCAATCAGGAGACGGGGCGTTGCTGTGATGGGCACATTTTGTGGTGATACTTAATACCTGCTACCAATTCCACGAGCGGTTTGGAAATTAATAATACATTCATAAGCCAAAAATAATCAGCAATACAACTTTAGCAATAAAACTACGTGGATAATTCTTCTTTGATTGAAGCAACGTCAATTCGTTCTCACCTTATTGGGTTCATATTTGACGGTTGGTATAATGGCATTAATACAACTTAGGTTGGTAATCTTGACATTATATTTTTCGGGTTGATTATTTGGATATAGTACGTGACAGATTTTTGGGATCCATTACCATCACCTTCTTCACATCAACCAAATCAGGGTGTATAGGGAAAATGAAGAATATGAAAAGGCGGATTGGGGCGTTAAAGAATGTGGAAAAGCGGGTAAGGAATTGGGAATACTTAGGAATGACGAGAATGTCTTCATGGAATAAGGGAGAGGCAGAGAAAGTATAATGGCGAGAAAGTACGTGAGTGGAGAAAGTGGAAGGAATGGCATAGACTAAGGGCGGACGTGTCAACGTGTGTGATCAAATGGAAAGTCGGGAAAGGACGAGAAAGCACGTGAAATGTCGAAGAACACGAGAGACGGTGAGAAAGAGCTTGAAAAGACGTGAAAGGGCGAGAAAGCGAGAGGAATGACGTCAGAGGACGAGAGAGTATATAGAACAACACGTGGAATGAAGCGGGTCGAAGAGAAAGTGTGTGGAATGACGTGGTAAGAAATGTGAAGCGAAGTGAAAACGTGAAGGCTCGTGGGAGAGATGTCCACGTAGGAGCACATGGTGGGGCGGCGGAAGAGCCGGCGGCGGGCTGGCAGGGGTGGGTCCGAGCGGAGCGGGCAGTCTCCAAGGGAAGGGCGGGGAGAAGGAGTTGGGGGGAGGGGCGGCGCGCCGCCAGTAGGGAGGTGATCATGTGAGATGTGTCAGTCGATCAGAAGGTCTGTTAACGCCGTGTGGTAAGTCCGTCTGACTCTCTCTCTGGCCTCCACGAATTTCGCCAGATTCCTATCTGTTCTCTTCGATTGCATTATGTTAGATCGTTAAATATTTCTGAGGAAAAAGAGTGTTTTTGTTCAATTTTGGCGTTACACTATTCGAATGATATTATTGATTGCTTGATTGCTTTCGATTGTTGACTGCTCGAGAATTCGCCAGGATCGTTTACGCAATGCCGTACGGGGGTGAAATACGAAAGTTTAAATCGGTATTTTCAGTCGAACTGAAGACGACCTTTATTGGCAAACGACGTTTCGTTAACCATTAAGGGCTCGACATCTACGTTTCTCTCTGCCATCACGTAAAAAGAATGCCGAACGTCGTACAATTCATGTGATTTCAATTTTCGAAACTACTTTGTCGATTCTGGCCGGTCTATAACTTGTATTTTACCGCTGGGGATTAGCAAATGAGGAATTTTGTTCAATTTCCAAGCTTCGAATATGATGTACGAGAGTTGCGAAGAATTTAATAAACAACATTGAATGGTTTATTGTGTATTGGGTTTCGCAGCTGAATATTGCGTTAAATTACGTTCTTTTATATGTTATATCCCTATGCTTACTTGCGTTTGTGTACAGTTTGTGTACAACATGAGAACAACTGCAATGATATTTCGCGATCAATTCGTGTGCTTATTGAGCACGTGCCTGAGAGCTATCTGACAACAGTATATTTGTACTTCCACCCACATGTCAAATACCCAGGAGTTTCACAGTTGCGTATTTCTCGTGTGTCTGCCTGTCATCGTTGGCGACGTACCGTATACTCTGGTTTCCGTTTACACGTTTTTTTTTTCGAAGTGAATTGTGAGCGCCTAGTAAGCATCGCTGCCACCAGTTGTGCAAGTAATTGCAAGTGAGTGGACTGGAGCGGGCTGCTCTACTGCTAATGGAAATGTCATTTCAAAGTTGAGTTGTGTTCCGTTCATGAGGCAAAAGTGTTATTTCAAAAGCGAGAAGATAAACGGTGGTGGCTGTAAGGCTCTTCAGAAACATTACACTGAGTTCATGTTTCTGCAAAATGATTGTGACATTCTAACAGTTAATACATATGATATGATTTTGTTGGCTCAAATGTCATTTTCTTTGTTAGTTTAGCGTAAGCAAAGCAGAAGTACATTTCCTAGTATTCAAAGTTCAGGGGCCGGAAAAAACAGGGAGCGGATTTCTATGATTTTGCATATTTTTGTCCGTTGCTTCAGGGTATAGCTAAGGGAAATTTTTTAAATTTGGTTAGAATTTGATGCTACGTATATAATAATCGTGCATACTTGGCCAATTTTTATGTTGCTACATATTCGTGTAATTATGTATAAGCGCATATTTTGCATATTTCGTTAAAATAGAGGCTTATCTCTAAAATGTTTCAACTTTTCAAAGAATCTTTTTTATTTGTGAGCGTTCATTAATTAGAAAGATCTTCTCAAAGTTAGTTTGTTTTTCTTCTTTTCTATAAATGATAAAATATCTGTGCAAATGTAGGTTCTTGATATATTTTTAAACCAGACGGAAGAAATGCAACACGACATACTAGCTGAATATTTGCTTCAATTACATCTCTTGTGAAATCAGTTAGATTATATTGTTTGAAAAATAACAATCTTTTCATTCCAAGCATGCTTCTCCTGAATTTTATCAAGAAAGGTTTATATAGGAAATGATATAGTTAATTTGAATTGCATATTAAAGAATTTTAGGTCATAAATGCATATTTTTAACAGCATATTTGAAGATTTTTATGGCATAAAAATTCTCTCTCTACTGATTAGAAAGTTCATAGAAAACAGTTATGATAATTTCTGTACTCACAATACCAATTAAATTTTATTACCGTTGTGAACTAAACCATGCTGACGGCCCCGCCGGATAGGATTCTCAATATTTTTTAACAAATTGTTATATTAGTTTATAAATATTTAAAGTATTTTAATATTATTTTTTAATTGCAAAGGTTGTAGTACGTTTTCTTATTTATATTGAGTGCAGGTGCGTGTCCAATATTTATATGTTCATATTAGAGCTCATGATTAGTAATGTTTAGGGAGCGAATTTTGATGATCTAAAACATTTCCAAAAAATGATCAATAAAATTCTTTTAAAGTGTTGTAAAAATACCCTAAAAGTAGAGAAAAATGACGTAAAAATTTGATAAATCCAGTTCTCAAGCTGCTGGGTATCCAACATCTATCAAGTTACAGACTGATGTAATCGAGGATCGTTCCCTTTGTTCAAGTGAACTCAGCTCGCAAACTTTTGATTTGGACTGTTCATTACCAGGAAATTTCTGTCTTTATCGCGAAATTGGCCTAACCGAAAATGGCGATAATAGACGTCACAGGAACATACTCACAAGGGCTGAGATTACAATTTCTGAGCAAAGAAATCGAAAAGGCTACTCCGGAATTCTATGGAGTTCCATCTCATAAATATTATTTGATATTAAAATCAAAGAAATCAGCTAAAAATGCATTAAAATCTCAGAGAAAGTTAAAAAAATGACTTATTAGTCGAAATAGACAAAAAATGCAAAAATATTTAGTGTAAAAATGAACCATTTCTTTGTGTCATAACACAAAATTAATGTCTGTACCAAATGGCATTGTTCTAAAGAGAAAAAAAAAGACTTTTCATTAAAATTCGCCTATAGTAATGTTTAACTGTAATATAAAATTCTTCCGTAAAATACTTCCCTGCGTCCATAGTTCTTTTGAATGAGGATAAGAGGATATTATGATTTCATTGCATTAATGTGTAGGTTAAATGAGGATTAGTGAACAAGGTGTTCAAAGGTTCGTCCCTGTTGATAATGCAATGGAAATTGTTTGGATGAATTATACCACAGTTGTGAAGTTGCTGCAGAAGTCTTGAGAAATAATTTCTAAGGAGAAACCTGTGTGAGTCTTATTTGTCTTATTTTTCTCGTCTGTCATGTCTGTCTTCCCTGCCGTTTCGTACATGTCTTGCCTCTCCTGTGCTGTTTGCCTTGTCTGTTTTGTATGGCTTAACTGTCTTGCCTGCCTTGTGTGTCATGCATGCCTTTCTCTTTCTTGTCTTGTCTGGCTTCACACTTTGACTTTTTTCAAACTTGTGTATCATTTATGTTCTCTTGCTTTTTACTTGTCTCTTCTGTGTTTATTCTGCCCGAACTTTTAACACATTTGACGTAGAAGTGACGTACCGAGAATAACCGGTGCAGACACGTTATTTCAATGAAATTAACTCGCGGTACGTCACATGTACGTCACAGTATTGGCACGGTGCTGAGAATAAATGTTGGTTTTACGAATCTACAATTGATTTATTTAATCTTCGCTTTCTGTTTCATTAGGGTTACGTAAAAATGAGGTTCAATTTCAATTTTATTCGAATTAAACATGGAAAAAGTTACTTAAAGGTCAGTTATAGGTGAAATAAAAGTAATAGCTATAGGCTAGTAATAGAATTAATAATGAACAAGTAATAAACGATCAGAAAAATTGAAGGATATGAAAAAACAACACCAATGATTTTAACAAAAAGTTGTTCAATGAGTCTTGGATTATTAAGTGTCTATTAACAGCAAAAAAGTATGTTGTTTTGTTTTTGTGTCTAAGAACACAATAACTGTGCCATGATTGGAAAAATATTGTTAAAATTATTCAATTTTTGTTCATTAATTTGAATGTACCTTCTGAATTTTGTTTTGCAATACTTTTGTAGCATTGTATTTGTAAAATAATTACTCTTGTATGATTTTAATGTATTTAGGATTCATTCATTCTTTCATCTAGGAATCAACAGTAAAAATTCACTCCATCATATAAGTATTTTCCAAATAAGATTTTTAATACAATATTACGCTAAGATTTTCGTACATTTTAACCGCTTTGTAAAAACCTTAAATATGTATTATTATAATAATTGACAATTTATCGTCATAAATGTGACATGTAGGTAGTCGTTAATGGAAGACTCACGACCCGCTAGTGTGTGAAACTGATCACAATTTCATATACAACCAAAGTAGATAAAATATATTATATAATTTACGAACGTTTATTAATTTTTGATTGTAGTTATTTCTCGTTCGCAAATATTATCATTTTATTACAATTTTTTTTCGTACAATGCGTGGAAAGTAAGTTATCTACCAATAAGGAGCAAAGGTCACGTGTGTAACTTGGTTATATGAGATTTAAAACCACAAGTTCATTGGTAAAAAGTGATCATCTTCGACTTCCCTAGAAGTTTGTAGCATTCGTTATGTAGTACACGTGGGCGTGGGGTGTTCCAGGAGAGCGCCTGGGCCCCGTTCCCGGGCGCCATGAGCGCCGCCTGCGCGCCGCCCCCGCCGCTGTCGCCGCCTTCCTCGCCCCCGCCACCGCCCCCACCCCCACCCCGACACCCACCGCCAGCCCAGTGCGCTGCGGCATGGAGAAGTACGAGAACCTGTCGGTGGTGGGCGAAGGCTCGTACGGGCTGGTGATGAAGTGCCGCCATCGCGAGACGGGACAGGTGGTGGCCATCAAGAAGTTCATCGAGACCGAGGAGGACCAGTCCGTGCGCAAGATGGCGCTCAGAGAGATACGCATGCTCAAGGTATTGCGGCGCTCAGTACGATTATAAATACAGTATAAGCTCAATTTCCATTAAAATCTCAAATTTCGAAAATTGCAATGGATAAATTTCTTTTCGAACCCGATCTAAACCCGATCTAAAAAATCCTTTATTCTGTACACTCATGTCAGAACAATTTTCTTTCCCTCCTATCTCAGTGCATTTTCCCAATGTATTATTTCAATCTTCATCGTCAATCTCATATTTCCTCCTCAGATTGTACTAACTTTTTGCCATTATTTACAAATGTTATTAGCTCTCATCTCGTTCCGAAACCTATACCTTTCAATAATCCCTGTAGCTGTACCATTACGTTTCCTTCTCAAATTCGTTGCAACTCCTCTCTTCGTATAATCTCCAGTTGTTAATTATAGTGGTGGAGGAGTAAGTGTCAAGTGCTGGGCTGGCTGGTGATGGAGGTGATGGTGTGTTGCGCAGAAGCTGCGCCACGAGAACCTGGTGAACATGATCGAGGTGTTCCGGCGCAAGCGACGCTTCTACCTGGTGTTCGAGTACATGGACCACACGGTGCTGGACGAGCTGGAGGAGCACCAGCAGGGGCTGGGCGACGAGGTCACGCGCTCCCACATCTTCCAGGTGGGCGGGCCACGCGTCGAGTTTCGCGCGGGCCTAACCAGGGGAGGGACATGGAGGTGCTGCTCCGCCGCGCCGATTTTTGCTCGTTCTGCGCAGCACCAAATACGTGTCACATCACTGGAACTTCGTTTGAAAAGCCACGCTGCCGGGCATGTTGCATGGCAATCGAGAAGTGTTGAGAAATGTTTTTAAAAGTGGCTTAAACCAGAGGCATGAAATGACAATTTTCAACCTTACCAACCAAATGTAGTAGGTTTAGTTGAAATAAAAGATGCAATATTAAAAAGAAATGCTTTATGCTTGTTTCAAAGACTTGTAACAAAGCGAAGATGGTCATTTAGTATTTGATTGTATTTAAAATCCCCGCTAATATTATGATGCAAACTGGTGCAATGTATAACAGCACACCCATGTCCTTGCATCATGGGCCCTACAGCGACGGGCACATACGTGTTGCCACCGGGGCTACGCGCAATACTTCAAATTCAGTTGTGAGAAGAATAGATTCGCAGAGAGGCGTGCAACAACTGCCCGTCCAACGAAACAAGCACGTCTCAGACTGTTGTCTCAGCCGTCTGGGCAAAAGAAAACTTAAGTTGTGTTTTCGTATTACAAATTACTGGATAATTAATGCGAGAGAATTAATCTTTCTCCATTTTATGTTGATTTCGTTTACATGTTTTCCAGTGCAATCTATTTCAGCTCGTTTTCGGGAAATCTTAGCGAACAGGCGAACATTTTCTTTTCCAATGTACTCAATTTTAATCATTTCAAAGTGTGGAAATTGTGAATGAGGTATACGTATTAATTATACATCTGAAGGGGAACGTTTCCCGGCGTCGCCCCTCGTCAGTTCGCACCAAGCCCCGAAGGTATAAGAGAAATAAAATCAGGATTGTGCATAGCGAAGCGTAAAGAAACCACGTGATCTGATTAATACCAGGTGAAGTATAAAATGAGCTTTGGCATAACGTTTTATTCTAAATGGAAGTACTTCCTTTTGTTTCCCACTTATTTGTGTAGAGCTGCACACCAACCACTGATGTATAATTATAATAATAAATAACTATAACTATTATCATAATACAGATAATTATAAATTCATATTAACTTCATGTTGCCTTATGGGAATATACGGTTAGCAGCACATATTTTGTATTTATTGTCGCCCCAATTAGAAACAAATTCGTTGGAGCTTGACAGAGTAATCGATTAGCATTCGATACGTCTCCGGTTAAATCAGGTTGAATGACGGGCTCCGCTGAACCTTCGAGTTCGAGTTGGCGCATGCGCATTCGCTCAAAAGTGGAATACTCTTAGAAGCTTCACGCTCTGAAAAGCCCTGCCTAGTGTGGCGCTGACGCCGACGTGTCGCAGGTGCTGCGCGGCATCGACTTCTGCCACGCCAACCACATCGTGCACCGCGACGTGAAGCCCGAGAACGTGCTGGTGTCGCCGCTGGGCGTGATCAAGCTGTGCGACTTCGGCTTCGCGCGCCTCGTGGCCGCGTCGCCCAACGAGACGTACACCGACTACGTGGCCACGCGCTGGTACCGCGCGCCCGAGCTGCTCGTCGGCGACACCAAGTACGGCAAGGAGGTGGACATCTGGGCCGTGGGCTGCCTCTTCGCCGAGATGATGACCGGCGACCCGCTCTTCCCCGGCGACTCCGACGTCGACCAGCTCTTCCAGATCTGCAAGCTGCTCGGTGAGTCGCCGCTCCCACGAATCGTTCTATCGATCGGATCTTCAACTCACGACTGCCCGTGACTTTTGAAGTCTTGTCCACCCGAACTTGCGTTCGATCTCCTTGAGCGAGCTGTATTCAAACTGCTGGTTATGCTCTTTTGTGTGTATTTCAGCGAGGATCAACTATTTCATAACTCAAAGCTATTCGGTAAGACACTCGTCTACAATAGATCATGGAAATAATTCTTTGCGATTCGTTTTTATTTACACGAGTAAACGTGTTTGTGACACTGATAACCTGCGCTTCCAGATCTACCAGCTGCTCCATAAACTGCACTTTGAAAACCGGTCACCGAAAGGAATCTTTCTAACGAAGTAATTACACCGACATCAGTCAGCTCTTGTAGATATACAAACTGCTGGGTAAGATCCGAAGATGCGAATTTTGGGTCACCGAAAATAATCGTTTGATGTAATTACTCGAAGTTCCTGTTCTCTCGAGTTGTTCATGTTTGTGACGCCCGCGATTTCGGCCAATTTCGGTGCTTGAGGTTGATATGTATACAAAGATTACTACAAGAAGGGACCGCTTTGACAGCAAAGGTTTGGCTACTGGTGGCAACATAACAGCAGGTTGTGTTCATCTGTGCGTTCACTAACAGTTAGCTCATTTGCAAACGGATTCGTTACTGTCTCTTGCGATGCCTTCGCCCTACACGCGCGTTCATTTTTTTCTAGACAAGTCAAAGTGGTCTTCTTAGAGTAAATCCTCTATATCAATGTCGATCCAATTGAACTAAACATACTTTTCTTAATTCGACCGAAGGCTTTTAATCTTCATTCGCCATAAACGATCTGCAAAGAACGTCTGGAATCGCGCCGCGCGCCAAATGATGATGCGTAATTTGCTCTACTAGCTCGGGAGAGGTCGGAATGCTCGTGAGCAATACGCTTAGAGTAAAAGAGGTTACATTGTGTAATGGAGCTCTCAACGATGTGGCTAAAAACCAAATGATGGAGGAAGTTTATGTTATAGTCTTACAATAAATAATACAAACTTCTAGGAGACGTAGGGGGAAGATCCCTTCTTGCCAATGAAGATGTATTGGGAAATTTCATATAACGAAGTTACATATGTGACTTTTGCACCTGATTAGCATTTATCTTGCGCAGTGTTTGTGAGACACACGAAAGCTGTCTGACTGAGTCAGGGCGTGCGCCTTCCAAGCAGTAGTGGAAGACGACTTGCCTACCAGTCGAGGGCAAAGACAACTTGGATACCTTTATTGTATGAAATTTCTCAGTATTTTTTTATTGGCAAAAGTCATAATCTTCAGCCTTTTTTGTGTCCTAGAAGTCTGTAACATTTATTCTGAGGCCCTGTGTGCATCAGTGATAGCCCCGAAGGTTGAAAGGAGGCGCTGTGGGTGTGGCAGGTCGGCTGGCGCCGCGCCACCTGCAGATGGTGGCGCGCAACCCGCTGTACAAGGGGCTGCGTCGCTCGGGGGAGGACGGCACGCGCGCGCTGGTGCGCCTCTTCCCGTCGTGGCCCGCGCTGGCGGCGGCCTTCGCCGCGCCCTGCCTGCGCCTGGAGCCCTCGGCGCGCCCGTCGGCCGCCGACCTGCTGCAGCACCCGTTCTTCACGCACGACCGCTTCCCCGAGCGCTTCATGCCGTCGCTGCGCGCGCGCGTGCAGCAGGAGCTGCAGGCCAACCCGCTCCTGCGCAAGCACCTGGGCATGGCGTCGGCGGCGGCGGCCGCGGCGGCCGCGGCGGCGGCGGCAGCGGCGGCGGCGGCCAGGAGGCCCACCGCCGCCGTGGCGCCCGCGCCCGCCCAGCAGCCAGGTGAGCCACCCGCCAGCCAAATCGTCAGAGGGACGCGTTGTCCAATCCGGACCTTCAATACCAACAATTTAATTGTACTGGTAATAAACAGACACCAAACGATTTTTAACAATGTATTTCTTAATAATAATAATAATAATGATACTAATAGTTATCATGATAATAGTAATAATAATAAATTAAAAAAACATTTTAGTGTCTGTGTATTAAGGTCAGAAAACCAATACAACTAAATAAACAAGATAACACACGTAAATATATCCCTTAAAACAAAAAATTCAAGTTGTAACGAAGTTCCCGATTGGATCACAGCGTGCAGTTCATCTACCAGATGTCACTCTATTTAAATTGAATTAGAGTTCGCGCGAGATACCTGAGCCTTCGTTAAACAGCGGAGGGACACATTGCTCCTGCGTAGTAGTGTCATCTTCACTGTCAGTTTTACATTAAATTTAATGTAGATTTAATGTGCGACTCTACATGAATCTTAATGTACATGTTCATAAAATTTAATGTTTTAATTAAAATCAATGTAGATTTAATGTACGACTGTTAACTTAGTTGCCTACATTAAATTTAATTGTACACGTACATTAAATTTAATGTACACTTACATTAAGTTACTATGCGTGTACATTAAATTTAATTTACGTGCATGGAAATTAATTTCATGTACTTTACATTAAAAGTAAAGTAAAGTACTTAAAAGTTCTGCAGAAATTTCTGACAGTGTACGTATACTATCGCTGCTCACAAAGCGTGCGTCGGGTAGCCTAATGCGAGCTAATGATTGTAATTGCCCAGATATTTGCTAGTAATTGGTAACACTGTTTTTATTATGAGCTCTCTTTAACGAAATGCTCTCTTTAACGAATGAACATTTTTTGTGCTCAGGCTACCAGTCGAAAAGCTAGGAGATCGATGTTTTCGGCTCGATTTTCAGTGGAGCCGTCTCCCTCCTCTGTGACTTCAGTCGTGTCCACAGATTCCTCGCGCGAGCTTAACACATGTTTCGGATAGTCAGCAGTCAGATGAACCATCCACGGCCTCGGCGATGTAATGGGGCGAGGAGAGTCGCGGACCAAATGAAAATTCGTTCGTAAACTTTATTCACAATGATCTCGTTCTGGCAGGTAGAACAAGAATCAAGTAGGCAGTAGCCCCCTTATTGCGTTGTCAGTGGCAGTCTTCAGTCTTCAGTAGGGAGGGGCACCGACGGCCTCGTCCTTTTTCTGCGCCCATCATGGCACCAACAATGTGACACCGAGAAACTGGGCATCCGATCGTGAGTTTCCAATTCCACGCCAGGGATTTTAAATTCAAGAACAAAGTCTCGACCACACAGAAGAGTCGAACAGTGCGAATCCCCCATTAACAAAGTTCAAAAGTTCGGAAATACGATCAATTTATTTTATGGGATGATTCTCTTTACCCCTCTAAACTGCCTATCAAAAATTTCCCATCTAGATGAAGACTATAATCCCTTGGGCGCTTGTATCTTAGTGCACTGTTACGGCTAAATCTATTTCAATACGGATTTATAATTGTGACATATTCTGTTTTACTAGAGTAGCTCCGGCTGGGACAGGAACACTGTTGACTCTCATAGATATTTTTCCGTTATTTCTCTGATCAAATCCAAACAAATGCCGGAGCTGAACCCACGGGCCGCGCATGATATTTCCATTCTTATCATTGTACTCTCCTCACTCATTAATAGACTCACACTGACGGTCACTACACTACCACATACGTCGGGAGGCCACTCGGAAACTTGGAGTTTCCCCGCCGAGGCGGTGACCAGCTGGGGGAGAAGGCTGGGAGCGTGTAGGTTGGAGTCTGATCTCACTTTCCAGTGGGGAGAGAACACCGGCACCTCCCAGTTATTAACATAAATGAATTAATGATCTAAGTAGTTAACGCGCCCGAATTTAATACACACTTTCTCACTCACTAGTAATCAGATCTCAATCGTAATATCCCTTCCTCTTCCTGTGCTACTGCAACTACAATTTTTATGAATTTACAATTGCAGAACATACTGTGTTACGATTAGGCTACGTTTCTCGCCTCCAGTTTCTGTAGTGGTTTGGGGCATAGAATTATACATTGTCCCAACTAGAAGCTATACAAAAGAAACAAACTTCCAACATCGAAAAGAGAGGTTGCTTGTTTACGATTTACGATTGATTAACATTTTGTTGTATTTTAAACGTTTCTATTGCTTTATGAACAAAATATGAATAATTTGTCCTTATATACGTATCTCAGAATAAATCTTATTGTCTTCCAGGGTATGTAGAGGGGTCAAAATGAATACTCTTTGCCAATGATCATGAAGTGTAAAATTTCATAGAAAGGAGTTACGTGCATTTATACATGTGGTATATGCCCCTGACGTTTAGGCAACCCCGTATGTATAGATGTTTGGCGGGTACATGACATTTCCTTCACCGTCTCAGAACGTGACCTACGGAATACCTTGTACTTAAGAAGTGGCCCAAACATCAGTGGCAGATGTCACATCTATATATGCATACAACTCCGTTTTAAGAAATTTCCTACTATACGCTAATTGTAAATAAGTGATCATTTTTTATCCCTCTACATGCTACAATAATATTTATTCTGTTAACATGTATTCTATATAATCTACTGTGTGAACAAATTTGACAAGACTTTTTGACAATGACAATTTGACTAGGCTTCCCGCCTAGCACAGCTGCTTATCGCTTTTCTGAAGAGTGCTACGCCGTCAAACAGGTGCTCTGGGCGATGGAGAGAGACACGGCCGTATTGTTTCCCTGGCTCTCAGATCACTGAAAGATCTTCTTAATTCGCACAACGACAGGTTTACTCTTTCTTGTGAAACATAAAAAAAGGGTAAGGCACCAATTTTGCCAAATGTTCTCGATGAACTCATATATTTTAAAAACCGGCAATTCTATATTGGAAAATTCGTCAGGAAAACGCTGAATCATTGATGATCATGAATGATCATAGAGATGTCAAACATGTGTGACATCTCCATGCAGCGCATCTCAGAAGCTTTCCTGGCCTGCATGTCGGTGGGTTCTGAGAGAGAGGGCACTTTGAAAGTTGTCATAATGTGGATTTGATTTTACTCTAATTGTTAATTAAAGTAAGCATTCTGTGGGCGACCTTCATTTTTTACTTCTCTTATACACACACATGCACACAAACACAGACTTTTCAACTCAACTTTGGTCATTATCTTTACAGAATTAAATCACGCTAGTGCCTATGTTGTTTTTTATTCTTTTAAAATTTTAAGGAATTTCATCCCATATAAAAGTAAAATAAAATCTCTTTTGTGGAAACATCTATTGCATTTAAAATAACTCGCATTTAAATTTATTGCAAGCTTGTCAAACATTTATTCTGGATTGTGTGTATCGTGCCAATACTGCATGACGTACTCGTGACGTACGGTGAGTTAAAATGATAAAGTAAATGTGTCTGCACCGGTTATTCGCTGTACGTCATGTATACGTCGTTATCTGTTTTAAGTTCAAATAGAATAAGTAATTATAAAAACAAAGACTGACAAATTAGGCAAGCGACACAACATAACAGTACAAAAACGACGCGAGACAGATAAGGTGAACAAAACAGACAAGATTCATACAAGGCGAGCCAGAGAAACTGACCGGGCAAATAGAGGGGAAAGACGGGGGCAATGTATAATAGGAATTGAGATGCTTTTAAAAAGACATTTACGGAGCAAAAATCACTTCTGTCTTTTCCAGTGGGTAAAATTTATGAATTTTGTTAATTAAATGTATATAGAGCAGTGTGTCTAAAGTGTCAGTCGCAGTCAGTGTGCAAAGAGTGAAAGTCTGATCTTGTAACATTGTGACTTTTGCATATATTATTGGGATTTTAGGGTGTTTTGGTTTGTTGAAAGAGATTTAGTAAAAGGTAAAAGCTGATGCAAAGAGACAGATAAAGCAGAAACTTTGATAAGGTAGACAAGGCCAAGTACACAAGGGACAGAGATGGGACATGTATGCAGACCAGAGGCAAGCCAGGGAGACGAGAGGCAAGCGAGACAACCCGCACCAAAGAAGCTGACTGGGCGATCAGAGGGGCAGACAGACAGCGATGGAAGGACACAGAGAGAGAGGGGGGAAGGGAAGAGAGACGGACGGACGGACGGACAGAGAGAGACGGGCAGTCAGACAGAGAAGGCGGAAGGGTGGGCGGCCATGGAGCAGCGGGGCAGAGGCTGACGCCACGTGTCCGGCGAGCAGCGTGGCGCACGCTGGGGGTTGCAGGGGCGGTGCAGGCCGTGCGCCGCGCCTTCGCCCAGCCCGCGCCGCCGGCGCCGCGCTGGCGCTTCGACCTGCGCCCGCCGCCCGACGCCCTGGCGGCCGCCCCCGCGTCGGGCGTGGGCGTGGGCGCGGGCGACGCCGACAGCGCGCGCGGCCGCATCGCCCACGCCCCGCCGCCCGCGCCCGCGCCGGCGCCCGCGCCCGCGCCCGCGCCCGCCTCGCAGCCCGCCCACGCCCCCGCCGCCCGCCTCGTCGCCACCGGCACCAACGTGCGCCGGAAGCTCTCAGACACCGCCATGGAGCTCATGGACGCCCTCGGCGGCAGCGGAGGCGGTACGTGCATTCAACACTCTGCACTTTATTAGTACATGATATTACTACAATATAATATAATATAATATTATTATAGTTGACTATTATAATCTGTACAGCGATGAAAAATATAACGAATACCACGAATACTAAAAATAAACTTGAAAAAATGTTCAGTGCAGTGCGTATTCAATAGGTGGCCAAATTATAAGGGACAAGACTAAAATTTTTGTGTTTTATAGTTTAAATGTAATTTAATGTATAAAATACAACTAATTATTGATTTTTGATCATATAGGTATTTTTTTATTCATAAGAGCGTATTAATGAAATCATAAAAGCAATTAAGATATTTAGGAAAACCTATGTTTAGATAAAATTAATACTAGTATTTAGTGACGCCACCCTTCGATACAATTATAGCTTCAATGTGTCGTGGCTCTCTATGCAGGCTTCTGCATTTTGTTGCAGTTCAATGTTGTGATGCCATTCTTAGTTGAGAATTTCAAATAACTGCCTCTTGGTGGTGATGACTTGCTTGGCGACGGCCGTTTGGTGAGTTCCCATCACAGATTTTTACAGAGTTCCCACATGAGTTCTCTATAGGGATCATGTCTGGTGAGTTCTCCGGTCAGAGTAATATTTTTGTATCAGGAATGCAGTAATACTCCTGACTTAATGGCACGGTTCTGAATCGCGTATAAAAAAGTATTGTTAATCACCAAGGAACCATTCTTCGAACTTCGAGCTATAGCAGTAGCCGAGTTTCTAGTATTCGCCTGTACTGGTCTCGCCTCAAGATCCCGTTTTACGATGTAGGTCCCATATATCCTTTGCTGAGATCACAGACTACACCATGCCACTAGCTGGGTGTTTAACCCTCTCCATTAGATAGTTTGAATGGAACTGAACTCCAGCGCGTCGTCGGACAAATGCACTCGATCAAAATCTGAACGTTGATTTGTGAGAGAAGCATGCCTGCAAAATACTTTAAAAAATCAATATTGACGAAATGCACTAGTGCTTTAAATATATATAAAAAGGTTGTATTACTCGACTCCAGTCTGCAACAGGCACATTGCAATGTCAGGCTCATTGCAGTGGCTTCTTCTTCATGGCCGGAGGGAGGCGTGGTTTTGCTAGGACGACGACCGATTTGGTGCTCTTCTGCTTACCGTTTTTGGGCTGAACTTTTGGAAACTGTTACTTTCTTGGCGTTTATCGTCCTAGTCAGACGGGCAACACTCTTTTTACGATTTTTGAGGCAGATATTTCTGATTCTACGATCGATACAAAGACTGGTGAATCTTTTCCTGCCATATTTACCCACACGTCCAGCTTCCAGGGGTTTCTTCTGATTAATTTTAACTTTTATTCTTCGAACGACAGTTTTCAAAACACGTGTAATTGTTTCTACATATCTCTGTGAATGTGTATAATCAAGTAAAAGTGTTTGTATTTCTGTAATTTTTTTTTTTTGGCGACGTGACTAAAGCATTACCATTGTGACGTACTAGAGTGAAAAACACAGACGACTGTTCTGATTGAATAAATACAATATATTTACAGATTTTTTACAATTAATGTACAATGATATGATACAAAAATCTAGCCCCTTGGCAACCTTTCAATTCTCTTAGCCGCGAAACCCCGCGACCGTCCCCTAGGCCTCGCCCAGAACCACTGCTTCGGAAGCAGCAAAAAGCAACGCGAAGTGCGAAGCTGTCGGACATAGAGTCCCGTAACTACACCAGTTACATGGCTTGTCGCCAAACCGATCTTCGACCTGAAGATCACGTGCAAGGATTGCACTGGAGATACCTCTCGTCTTTCGACACCCAGCGTATCCCGCGAGGCGCCTGTCGGCGCGGCCTTAAATATCCGCCGGCTCGCCCCCACCCTACAAGCAGCGGGCGACACACGGCTCGCTGGCCAGCCTTTCCAGAGCTACAACCGACACCTCTTAGACTCGCATCCGCGCGCGTCCCTTTGAAGGAAATTCCAGCCGGGATTCCTGAGGGCTTTTCCAACCGGCGCGGCGTGGCGCCGCCACCCTCCACCCACATCCGGCTTAACGCGGGTTTCCCCGAAGCGGCCCGACGCACCGGCGCCGGACCAGGCGATGCTACAGACCCTCCCATGCCGGGGGGTGAGAATTTTTTTTCGCAGCAAAATATGCCCAGGAAAAAAATTCTGCTAAGTTACCTGGTCGTGAGACCTCTACATCCTAATTTTTATATGAACATGAACATAATTATACCAAAATATCAAACCCTATTTAATCGAAATGTGTGAAATAAATCTCTGGGCTGTCCCCCCTCCCTTTTCACCTAAGCTATGTTGCCAGTACATTTAAACCTTACTCCTATATACATAAATATACATAAGTATTCTTGACGCATCTTGAATTACATATTATCCTGAAATACAAACATTTACTTTACATTGAAATATTACATAATAATTCTTGACGCATCTTGAATTACATAAGATCCTGAAATACAAACATTTACTTTACATTGAAATATTACATAATAATTCTTGACGCATCTTGAATTACATAAGATCCTGAAATACAAACATTTACTTTACATTGAAATATTACATAATTGTGGAATTCGTTACATACATCATGTGCCGTTCTTAACTGAATTTATTGACACATGTATGTATCTACATATAAAAATATCAAAAAAAACAACAAAACAATTTTACCCTTGAATTTACAAAATTATTTACATAGAATTTCACCGACATTTATACATGTCATGAACGTGCGTGTTCCCTATTCTCGCCGGTGGATCAATTCACATCATCAAACATGCGACTAAGTGCATCTGCATTAACATTTTCTGAGCCCTTTTTGTGCCTGATGCGTAAATCGAGGTGCTGGATTAAAAGAGACCAGCGTAATAATCTGGGGTTTTTGCCGGCCGTATTACGCAACCAGACCAACGGATTGTGGTCGGTTTCGACCTGAATTGTGGCCTGCCCGTCGAGATAAATTTTAAGTTTATCCAACCCCCAAATCAGCGCTAAACACTCTAGTTCTGTGGTGCCATAATTCATTTCGGCATCATTTAATTTACGGCTTAGAAAAACGACTGGTTGTTCTACTCCCTCGTCATTTACTTGGTAGAGAACCACGCCTAAGCCTCTCCGAGAAGCATCTGCCTGAACTCGAAATTCCTTGTTATAATCAGGTGCATATACCGCTGTTTTTTCACTGAGAGCTTGTCGCAGCTCATTGTAAGATCTTTCACATGCCTCTGTCCAGACGATCTTACCCTGGCGTTCGCGCCCACGCAGCACATCGGTCAGCGCCGCCGCCTTCTCCGCAAACCCTGGTATCAAACGTCGATAGTATCCTACCAAACCGAGCAAAGAACGCACTTGTTTCTTTGACTCTGGTCTGGGAAAGTTCTGGATTGCTTGTATCTTGGCTTCGGCCGGCCGCAATTTCCCGTTACCGACTACGTATCCAAGATATTTTACGTTAGCCCGCGCGAACAAACACTTGCGCGGTTGCACTGTCAATTTGGCGGATTTTAATATTCGAAAGACCGTCTCTAGGTGTCGAATGTGTTCTTGCCAAGTGTTACTGAAAACCGCGATGTCATCAAGGTATGGTACCGCGAATTCTTGGCATTTATTCAACAAGGTGCCCATAATACGACAACATTGATAGGGACCGTTCTTTATTCCGAAAGGTAATCTAAGCGGCCGGTACGTGCCGAAACTGGTCACGAACGCCGAATACCTTTGTGCCCTTTCCGTAAGACCGATCTGCCAAAAACATTTGCAAAGGTCCAGTACACTTATAATTTTAGCTGCAGCTACCTGCTCTATCCGTTCTTCGAGATTGGGTAACGGAAAGTATTCGGTCTTAATAATTTCGTTGAGGCGCCTATAATCGATACAGGGCCGTGGTTTTTTGCCCGGTGCTTCAACCAATATCATGGGAGACGTATAATCACTCTCCGCCTCCACAATGATATTGTCGCGAAGCATTCTATCGATTTCTTCCCGTAATATCTTAGCCTGCCTCGGCGATGTACGGTAGGGTACGCTTCGAACCACTTTGCTAGTATCAGTTAACTCGATATCCATAGTTGTGATATCTGTCAATCCGGGTTTCTCACTAAATATAGACCTGTACTTACAAATGACCGTTTTCAGAGCGTCGCGAAACTCCGGTTCGACCTCAGTCCCGCTCAGCATTTCTTCCGCGTCAAAGTCGCAACAATCCAATTTAAGCGCATAGCGATCTAGCGCGTCTTCGTCACCTGCGTCTGTCACCGTCGTAGAACTAAGCACATTCAAGTACTCTGTCCGCTGGTGGTATCTTTTAAGCATATTAATGTGATAGACGCGGGGTTCCTTCCGCCCCGGCATCTGGACCACATAGTTATGCTCCGAAATTTTCTCGCGAATCTCGCCCGGCCCTATCCACTGAACCGCGAGCTTCCGCGTCCTGTTAGGTGCGAGAACCAACACCTTCGCGCCTATCTCGAAAGTACGTGAGACCGCCTTCCGGTCATACCACACTTTACGTTTCTGCTGTTCTTCAGCCATTCTATTGTGAGCTAGGTCACGGGAGCGTTTCAAACGATTGATTAATTTGAATACATGCTCAACTACAGAATTTTCTTCACTTTCCGCAGTTCCCGCAAGCCTTTCATAAAGAAGTGTCATGGGGGTACGGAGATTCTTCCCGTACACCAATTCGGCAGGAGAGAAACCTAATGATTCGTGCACACTCGTGCGCAACGCGAACATAATAGCGGGAAGTTGGCATTCCCAATCCGTCCCTGCCTCCAAACACAGAACCTTCATAAGCCGGTTCATAGTTCGATGCATTCTTTCGACTGCGTTTGATTGAGGATGATACGGCGAACTTCTCACCAGTTTAATGCCAAACCGCTCGGCGAATTCCGCTGTCAAAGCACTCGTGAAGCAAGTGCCCTGGTCGGTTTGCAATTCGCGTGGAAATCCTATTCTACTGAATAATTCTAGTAATGCCTCAATTACAGTGACCGAAGTTAGGTCCCGTATCGGAATAGCCTCGGGATACTTCGTGGCTAAACACATCGCCGTTAAAATAAACTTGTTTCCGGTGACCGATTCTGGAAATGGGCCACACGCGTCGACATTCACTTTCTCGAATGCCTCGCCCGTTATAGGAACAATTTTCAAAGGCGCGCGAAGTTTTTCGCCGCCGTTTCCTACTCGTTGGCAACTGTCGCAACTACGCACATAGTTTTCAATATCCTTATAGCAATTCGGCCAGAAGAAATATTTGGCCATGGCATCTTTGCTTTTTGTGACCCCCAAATGGCCGTGAGCAACTTCATGACAGAGTTTTAAGATCGTGCCACGATACACCCGCGGTATTACTAACATAGTGAACTGCTCTCCGCGCTTACTATGCCGGACACGAAACAATAGGCCGTTTTTCATAACATAATCGCGCCGATCCGTCTCGGGTCCTTCCGCACGCTCAATCAACGGCGCGAGCTCCTTGTCTTGTCTCTGAGCTGTAGCAAATTCGGTGGGGTCCAAACGAGCCAAAGCAATGCTACCGAAATCTAATTCAGATTCCTGATAGTTTGATTCTGAGTTGCCCGGGGCGTCGACCTCGCCCTGACGAACTCTATAGTCATCCTCGGTTTCTTCCGAAGCGGTTACCTGGAACGCTACCTGCTCTCGGTCGTTTCCTGTACTCTCGGCAGGCTCTACCGCCTCTATTGTCTGGGGCCCTTCCGCCCTTACGCGCTCAGCCACTGCTTGCGCCCTAGTCCGCACAGCGCAGATAGGCTGTGGTTCTAAGAAACCTTGTTTTATTTCCTTCAAAATCGTAGCAGAACGATTACTAAAAATGTAATAAGGCAAGTCGCAGTTCTTCGCGACTGCGGCCTCTGTAACAAGAGTACCGAATGGCCCTACAATCTCTACCTTGGCTACCGGTAGGTTTTTCGGCGCTTCGTCCAGGGGCTGCTGAACCCATACGGACTCGCCGGTATATTGTGTCGGCGTGACGTGCTTTGCGTTGATGACGTCGATCGTGGCCCCCGTGTCACGGAGACAGGTGACTGTTTCGCCGCAAATTTTGGCAAGAAATGTGTGTGGAGACAATAACTCTGGCGCACTAGCGTCGGCCACGTGACACATCTTCTCGCTAGGTTTATTGTTATTTTGAGGACAATATCTTTTTATGTGACCTGGTTTTTTACATAAGTAACACGTCCGTTCTTGCGGCTTCTCGAACTCCGCGTTACTAGCTACCTTCGGCACTGCTGTTTTGGAAGTGGTCGGCGCGCTTTCCGTCGCCTTCGGCCATTTCCGTTCGCCTGCCTGCTCTTTATTGCCGAACCGCGAGAAATCCTTCTTATATCCGCTAGCCCGGTTGTTTTCGTAGGTGTCCAGCCTTCGTGCCAAATCTTGGGACGCAGAAACCTCACCCCACACATCAATGAAATGGTCACGCATAACCGCCGGCACCTTTCGCTTCATCTGGTCTGTTACAATGAGATCTAGCAATTGCTCAAATGTTTCTATCTTTAAACCTGAGACCCATTTTTTACAATAACTAGCTAATTCACGTGCATAGACGTTCCAAGTGGTCTTTGCACCTTTTACGTGACTACAAAACATCTGCCGGCACTTTTCTGCCGTGAACTTGTACATATCTAATAATTGTTCTTTAATTAGGTCATAATCTTGATCCGGTGAATCGGATCCTACTACGAGCCAGTTGTTCACCTCATTAGGAAGTAAACCCATTAAATGGCTTACCCATTCGACCGGCGCAATACCAAGCTGGCGAGCATGCGCCTCGAAAACACTTAAAAACAACGTAATATCGTCGCCTTCGCCTTTGAATTTGTCCATGACTTGGCTGATACGAATATTAGTTCGATTTCCCGTGTCGCTACTACCTATGGAAACACGCGTGGGAGCCTGATTCGTTAGTTTTAACTTTTCAAGTTCAAATTGCCGTTCTTCGCGTATTCTTTCCTGCTCTCTCTCTTCGCGTTCTTCGCGTATCTTTTCCTGCTCTCTCTCATCGCGTAATCTTTCCTGCTCTCGTATTTCTGCAACCTGTTCTTTTTCTTGGTCAGCGAGTTGTTTCACGAATGATTCCTCGTACTGCTCGCTTTCCGTAATGATCGCTTTAAGCTTAACCACGGTCTCGTTCCCTTCTAATGTTTCCCCCATCTCCATCGCGACCCTAACAAGCACCTCTTTCCTATAACCCGCTAAGAAAGCCATATTGCCTGAATTGATCCCCGGCCAGAACAAAAAACACACTTACGTTCAGTTGACCTCGGTGTCGCGTGAGCGCCTTCTGGATCCGGTTTGTGGCCTCCTTCCTTCCTCTCGTTCAGGTCGGTCCGTGATGTGTTCTTCCGGTGATGCAAATATTAGCAGATCAAGTTCCAGTGCCAATATCAGCTCGTTCCAGTACCAGTACCAAGTTTTAGAAAAGAAAGGTTCCGAGTCGGATTGTACCGCCCCGAAACTACCGTACCGAAACACCGCACTTTTCGGTTTCTCGTGGCGTGCGCGACACTGCCGGCGCCACGTATTTACGACGCGTATTCACGTTTAACTGCGTACACTGTCTTTACGCGTGCTGTTCTGATTAATCAGCGCGCACCGATGGCTCTGATGCCGCACTGATGTCCCCGCGGATGCTGCTGCAGACTTCCGCGTTCCCCGTTCGTTGCGAACGTAGTGACTGCTTCCACAAAGCTGAATGATAGACGTGAGTCTTTAATCTGTTGTAACCAATTATTAACTGCAATTGGCACAACCGCCCGGTGTGAGTTCTAAGCACCACTGCAACCAATTTTGAACTACAATTGCAACAATTGGCGCAGGCACTCCGGCGTGAATTTACAATAACCGCTGCTACCAATTTTAGACAAGAAAAATGGCAGAATTGGTGCGGGCACACCGACGTGAGTTTACAATAGCCGCTGCCACCAGTTTTAGAAAAGAAAAGTGGCAGAATTTGTGCGGGCACCCCGACGTGAGTTAACAGTAACCGCTGCCACCAGTTTTAGAAAAGAAAAGTGGCAGAATTTGCTGCGAGCGCCCCGACGTGAGTTTTCGATAACCGCTGCCACCAGTTTTAGAAAAGAAAAGTGGCAGAATTGGTGCGGGCACCCCGACGTGAGTTAACAGTAACCGCTGCCACCAGTTTTAGAAAAGAAAAGTGGCAGAATTTGCTGCGAGCGCCCCGACGTGAGTTTTCGATAACCGCTGCCACCAGTTTTAGAAAAGAAAGGTTCCGAGTCTGTGACGTACTAGAGTGAAAAACACAGACGACTGTTCTGATTGAATAAATACAATATATTTACAGATTTTTTACAATTAATGTACAATGATATGATACAAAAATCTAGCCCCTTGGCAACCTTTCATTCTCTTAGCCGCGAAACCCCGCGACCGTCCCCTAGGCCTCGCCCAGAACCACTGCTTCGGAAGCAGCAAAAAGCAACGCGAAGTGCGAAGCTGTCGGACATAGAGTCCCGTAACTACACCAGTTACATGGCTTGTTGCCAAACCGATCTTCGACCCGAAGATCACGTGCAAGGATTGCACTGGAGATACCTCTCGTCTTTCGACACCCAGCGTATCCCGCGAGGCTCCTGTCGGCGCGGCCTTAAATATCCGCCGGCTCGCCCCCACCCTACAAGCAGCGGGCGACACACGGCTCGCTGGCCAGCCTTTCCAGAGCTACAACCGACACCTCTTAGACTCGCATCCGCGCGCGTCCCTTTGAAGGAAATTCCAGCCGGGATTCCTGAGGGCTTTTCCAACCGGCGCGGCGTGGCGCCGCCACCCTCCACCCACATCCGGCTTTACGCGGGTTTCCCCGAAGCGGCCCGACGCACCGGCGCCGGACCAGGCGACGCTACACTAGACATGATTCTCGTGCCCTTTAAAATGCTAAAACCTGCATACATATGCCAAATAAAATTTGACAAAACATGCACAATCAAATTTTAGCTTGGTATTTTTTTCATTGTCATTTGAAACAGGAACACTAAACAATTTTTCAAAATTTTACTCAGTCAAATTCATCCTTTTGTGAGAAATGAATCTTTTTGAACATTCTACTACACCACCAGATGTAATTGGAGCATATTTGTAAGATGAAATCTGAGCCAATGTCAGATCAAATTCTGCATTTTCTGCTCTTGAATCACAATTTTTTTCTTTAAATTTCATAGAAATTTTAAATTGAATTTGAATTTATTGGTTTTTATAATTTTTCCTCAGCAGTCACACTGGCATGTCCAAACACAAATTTCAAAGACATTGTAATATCTTCAACAATATTTAATGACTTCAATAGAGGTAATCCTGCTGTTTTCAATTTCTGAATTGGTATAGGCAATTTTACAAAATTTAATTAAATATGCATTTTTATTTTATTTTTTTATATACATGGTTTTATAACATATTTTATTTTATTTTTTTGCATGCAAGCAGACTGAGTCTGCACCTAATTATTTTCCCTTCCATTGTATCACTGTCAGTTACCAGTGATACTGAGTAGTGATCTATGTGTGTGTGAAATTAATCAATAGTATTCAAAGAATATAATCCTAAATTTTGAAGCAATCCAGAAAAGTATGCATTTAAAAAATAACTTGCCAAATTTAAAAGTCACTTCAGAACTGGTTATTAATTTGCTAAGAAAACTTATTATTTGACTCATCCAATAAAATGAAGGCCAATCATTTCGTCCCACGCTAAAGTGATGAGTCTTCTCCCACCTTACACAATACTAAAATTATGATTTATCCTGACCTCTCACTATATTTATTCGCTGTTATTGAGTGCACTTTCTTCTCTATAATTTTTTATTGTTGCATTCAGGTGATAATAACAATAGTTATGACATTAACTTGTTGGGAGTGTAGGATTTGTAAATGCAGGCCAATGAGCTTATTCATTGTCAAATGGGCAACGAGGTTTCTAAGCAATGAGATTGATTCAAATTGCAGACACAGCAGGTAAATCAATCCTGGGCAATACATTTTAATTCCACTTTTTAAATTAATTTAACTAATTTTATTTTATTTTATAGATTGTGTGTACATTTAGATTACAGAAATTGAAATAACAGAAGTACAAAATATAAATGTGATTTATGTTGGTGATTTCTTCCATATACTTTTTTGATTTTAACAGTATGTAAACTATTTATGAATTCATTGTAATTGTAAACTAAGTGTTAATTTTATGTAGATGAATTTTGTGCTAGTGAATGCACGAACCGTAAGTATAATGAAGGGACTAATAGAATTGAACTTTTAATAACCAAAATTAATATAAACATAAAACAAGAATATTAAATTTGTAAAATGAAAGGTTAAAAGAAATA
Organism: Teleogryllus occipitalis; assembly: GCA_011170035.1. Taxonomy (NCBI): domain Eukaryota; kingdom Metazoa; phylum Arthropoda; class Insecta; order Orthoptera; family Gryllidae; genus Teleogryllus; species Teleogryllus occipitalis. The sequence continues at coordinate 69,924 of BLKR01000726.1, forward strand.
AACAACAAATACATTCGAAAATAATTTTCAGCTACATATTTAGCCATAATTTAAATAAATCTTGGCGTTTTTATAAAATAAATGTGAATTAAATTTGTTTTTTGGGGATCAGTAATAAAAGTTGCTATTTAAATGTACTTGTGAAACAGTTTTAAAATAGTTTTGAAACAGTTATAAAACGTTTTTAAAATAATTTTGTAACAGTTATAAAATATTTTTGAAATAATTACTAATGACTGTAAACATGTTCTTAGTCTCCTTGTGTATTTAATCCACCTGATCACATAAATGATTAAGTGGTACATCAATGTTTCATTATCATTTGTTAGCTATTAAGTTTATGTCAATATATTTCATTCTATTGTGAGTTATGTTATATTTTACACAAATTTTACTTTACTAAATAAATATTTTAATGTTAAATTCTAATATTTTATTTTTAGGTACATGCTGTTTCAGAATATTCATTATATATATATATATATATATATATATATATATATATATATATATATATATATATATACACACACACACACACCTGATACCTGAATATATAAATGCATAATTTTTATGCAATTATTTCCGTTTTTACGGTGTCTGGTTGTGTAGGTAAATATACAGATCTGTTGTTGGATCAAAAATAATGAATATTCTATTAATAGCAAGTACTACGTATAACCCATCCTATACCCGTCAACGATCAGTAATTGTAACACCAATAAGAAATGCTTCAATATGGCAACACGTACGGCTGGCCCTTCAACCAGTATAGCTGTGCAAGCCAACACGGAAGGCCGGCTCCTTCTATCAGTTTCGCCCGGATGCGTCATGACGGTAGGCTGGATCCTCCAACCTGTGTTGCTCGCTTATGCCGAGCAGATAGCCAACTCTTCCAACAAGGTTGCTTGGACTCGGCAGCTTCTACCCGTGCACTCTGACAAGGTGAATTCAGACGAGTGCAACAAGGGACTCTTTACGATGCAACTTTTCGTTCCAACTATCTCCGTCACGAAACAGCAACAGTGAACCTGGTTGGGCCTATATTATCATGCGTTCCCTTGATACAGTATAATGGATCAGGTATACTGCAACTGTTCTTTTTTCTCCGTGTGTTTTAAAATATAACGATATAAATGTGAACGATCTGGCAACAGTGGCTAGTCTCTTTAACCAATACTTTTCGAGAATTGCTGCCGATCTCACTAAGGGTCTTCAGCCACAAAATTCAAAAACAGACAGTTCACCCAAAATTTTAGACACAATGTTCGTTTCCGAAACTTCTTCCTATGAAATTCTCAAAATAATCGGTAAACTAAAAAATAAATATTCGTCCGGTTTAGATGAATTCCCGGATTCTTTGTTAAAGACATGTGCGTATGCCATTATACACCCGTTAACTCACATATTTAATTCATCGTTATGCACCGGAATGTTTCCAGGTATTTTCAAAACAGCTAAAATTAAGCCGCTCTTCAAAAAAGGCAACAAAAATGAAATTCAAAATTATCGGCCCATTTCTCTTCTATCAGTTTTTTCAAAAATATTAGACTTTTTTACGTACGTCATGGAAACCTTTCTCAGTAAACACGACGCGCTTTCAGATTGCCAACATGGATTTAGAAAATCAAACTCAACGGAAACAGCTATATTTTCTTTTCTTAAAGATGTCGTCTCATCATTGGATCAAAACGAGGCACCTATTGGATTATTTTTAGATCTCTCAAAAGTTTTTGACGTCATTGATCATGACATTTTACTTTCAAAATAACCTTCATATGGAATCCGTGGTCTTGCTCTAGATTGGTTATGTTCGTACCTTAAACAACGATCTCAGTAAGTGGAAATACCTTACTGGAATGATAGAACATTACGTACGCACCTTTCCGACTCTTTACCCATTGCACGTGAAGTTCCTCAAGGATCGATTTTAGGCCCTATTCTGTTCCTACTTTACGTAAACGATATGCCGTCGACGATTCGAAATGGAAGGACGGTTCTTTTTGCAGATGATACAATAAAGAAACCGTACAGATGATACAGTAAAGAAACCCTTTGCAATAAAAAAACGTACATAGTACAATATCAGATGTTTCAAATTGGTTCCGAAATAACAAATTAATAGTAAACGAAAAGAAAACGGTATTACTGCAGTTTTCCATTTCAAATAAACAATTCTGTGCTCCATTGAAAATGAACGGTGTACCATTGACTGATGTTAAGGCAACACAATTTTTAGGTCTCTCAATTCAGTCAAACCTTAAATGGAACGTCCATTTAAATGAATTGAACACAAAAATAAGTTCATTATGCTACGCGTTCAGAATTCTTGCAAATTCAGCCAGTCTTCATTCTGCTCGTTGTGTATATTTCGCGAATGTTCATTCCCGCCTGAGATATGGCATAAAATTCTGGGGAAATACATCTTATAGCTCCCAGACTTTTAGATTACAAAAACGAATTGTACGAATAATAACCAAATCCCACCCACGCGATTCATGTAAGCCACTCTTCATTAATCTAGGAATTTTACCATTGTCTTGTCTGTTGATTTACGAATCAGTGGTTTTTGTCAAAAATGACTTGCTTAAGGGCGGGAATATATTTTCAGAAAATGCCGATGTCTATTACTATAACACTCGACGTAGAAATCAGATTCATCAGGTGACAGTATCAACAGCTCATTACAAAAAATTCACATACAGTACATGTACATTCTTTTACAACACTTTGCCAGATGACATTAAACGATTAAATTCGATAGGAAAGTTTAAATCCCAAGTGAAATCGTTTCTGCTGCATAACTGTTTCTATACAATTAGACTATACTGAGCATCACAATGGAAGTAACATTGATTTAAACAGTAATATTTAATGTATTATATACCATTGGACTGTATAATTCTAAACAATATGTGACAAGTATTGTATCGCAGCTTCTGGGTCAATGACCCCCATCTCGATTAGGTTTTTTGTCCAGTTTCCCTGATCCATTGAGCAAATACTGAGATGGCCCCTTGTGTTGCTTCTGGACATAAATGTAACTTCATTTTCTGAGCACGTCTTCTAGAATTCAGTGGGAAATACAATTATTCAAGTTATCGTTTCCATGTTGTCGCGGCAGGAAGTATTATTCCGAAGGACAACATGGATAAGAGCGCAAAATTTATTGCTTCTTTGTCCTTGAAAATAGATTTTATTACATGGGATTCTTTTTCAAAATTCAAGTAGTATATGACTTAGTGTAGGGATCACAGAATTTTGAAAATGTGTACACAATTCACTTTTCCCCATAGCACGTCATACGCAGTTTTTACTGTTTTTTTTTTGACGTAAAATAAAATAAAAAAAATAAATCCAGTGGAAATATATCGACGTCTCTTTAGAGAGTCTGTAGAGAGTCACGAACCATGGGTCGTCGCAAAGACGTTTTATGTTTTAGTTTTGAAACTTCGAAGAATATCCATTATAGTTATTACTTCTCTGTGGTGTGGGTTTAATCCATTCGTGTTGCAAGGTATAATTTTATTTGTTCAGCTCCATTACTGCGTTTTGGATACGAATGCCGTTCCTACGTATCTGGGCGTTACCTTGCAGTAGGTTCTTGTATGACCGTATTTTCAGCACCGATGGCGTTGAAATGGTTTTCGTTTAATACGGTGGATCAAAATTTATGATTGCATTCAAAACTTGCCAATTCTGTAAATTTCTTTGTTGTTTTCTTGTGGTTCTAAATCTATAATGTGCAGAAAGAGAGACTTCTTGGTTTCCCCATGTCGCACATAATGTACGTTAGGTGCAAGGAGGAGATTTAAGATCATCTTTGATTTCTTCTTCGTTCACTGATGGGTGAATGAGACGAAGCGCTACACGGAATGCTCTGTTTTCTATTGGTTGAAATTTACGATTCCTTTTCGTCCAGTACTTTAAATTTGTTTCTGAATGCTTCAATAATGTGTAAGGTGTTGAGTGCATAAAATGTTAGTATTACCTTTTGCTTCGCCTATAGTAAAAGGTGTTAGTAGAAGTACATACTACATATCGTATGCATAAACTAGGTTCTTTTGCTGCATAGGAAACACTACGCGCCTTTAGGTTTTACTTTTCGATAATAATCGATTAGTCACACTTCGGGTGCATTCGTAAAAGTTCGGGAGAGTTCGCGACCCGCGTATTTCGTTTCGATCGTGAACAGAGTAATTAATATAATCGTGAATGTTTCTCCGGAACTACATTCGATCGCTAATTGTTTTCGCGTAAGGTTGATTGGTCTCAGATTGGTTTCGAGGTTAAGATCTCCACCACGTGCGTGATTAATTTGTGTATTGAGATATTTGTGCATTTGATCTGCATAGAAAAGCATTTCAAATGTCCGACGAAGAATTTATTCTTGAAGAAGATATCGGAGAGCAGGTAACGTTCGTGAATCTTCTGAAAGAATATCCTGTAATTTTAAGTAAATCTCAGACGCCAGTAGTGAGAAACGAAAAGGCGTCAGCACTTATTAATATAAAACGTAAGCTAGAAAACCATTATGGAAAGGTTGTGACAGAAAAGCAGCTTATGAAAAAAGTTAACAATATGAAAATGAAAGTGAAAAGAAAATCAGATATTAAGAGAACAGGAAACAAGAAAATTTCACTTTTGCCTTGGGAGCGGGAAATGTTGAATTTGATTTCCAAGGATGAAAATACCGCTTTAAATAAATTGCCATGTAAGTATTATTTTTATTATATATCACAATATATCTCGTTATAAAAGTTAAACAAGTGAAAATAAATTCAATTTTTATGTATTGAAGGTGCATTGGATGCTGGTCTTCCGGGTTCGTCTCGAGATTTACTCGATGTATTACCACCCATACCGGAATCATGCTCTCCTTCGGCCATGGAAGAAGTGGTACCAAAGAGGCCCAACCGAAAGCGATCTTTCGAAACGGAAGAATCCGTAAAATTAAGTACTGGAGATCTGCAACGATTATTAATAATTGAACAATTAAAATTAACACGATTGCAAGCAGAGTATTATGAAAAAAAATGAAAATTGTTTCACAGTTAAATACTGATTTAATTTAAAAAATAAAGTTAAATATCAATTGGGTTTTCATTCATTGTGTATAATTTCAGCCAGTTCATTCCTTTTCTGTTGTCCTCTCATGCGTATTGTAGTTTCATCATTATCATCATCATCATCTGTATAATCAAAATCACCACTATCACTCAAATCATCGAAGTCATCATCTTGAAGATATTTAGAAATGTTGTGTAAAATAATACATGTTAGAATGAATGATGGGATACGAGGTAAGGCCACTCTCACGCCGTAGTGAAGACTCGGGAATCTTCTTTTTAATTGGCCGTTCAATTATCACTCGTTCTCCCGACAATAATCTGTTGTATGATCTTTGCTGGGGATTGTTGGGATTTCTGTACGGCGTCATAAGCCACGGTGCATTCCCATAACCTTCATCTGCAATTAATACCACATTTTTACTTCTCTGCATCACTGCATGCACAGCACTGTTTCTCCACACGCGTGAATCGTGAACTGAGCCGGGCCAGCTGATATCAACACTGGTGAAATATTCTTTAGAATCACAGGTTGCCTGAACATTGATTGACGGGAAACCCTTACGATTCACGTATTCATCTCCATGAATCGAAGGTTTGGAAATCCTTACATGAGTGCAGTCTAGAGCACCTATTGCAAGTAGGGAATTTGTACTTTTGTTGCCATTTATTCTTTGCTGCTCTCATATCTTCAACAGTTGAAGGAAATTTAATCCATGTATGAGATTTTTCCACAATTTTTTCGGTCACAAATGTAATTGATCTGGAAACTGTGCTCTGATGAACCCCTATTTCTTCACCAATCCCAAGTTGAAATCCAGGATCTGCCACATATCGCAAAAAAATTATCATTTGTTGCTCAGAGGTTAAGGCTGCCCCACGTCTTTCTTCTTTCTGTCCTAAGAAATATTCACTTAACCATTCCACATTTTCTTTCTCAAATCTATACAGTTTCTTATAGTCACTATTTAATGGCATCCTTCTCTCTTTGTACGTCTTTCTATCACGAATTTGTAAAAATGCTGCCATTCTTAAAGGGTCATAAACCATTTACGAAGCAACTGAAGTCAGGTAAGAGGCATGCTACGATATTTCATAGGAAAAGCTACAGAGTAGAAGCTTTTACTACAGTTTATGCATAGGATTCGTAGTATATTCCCAGAGCAAAAGTAAAACCTAAATCACGGCCTGTTGGATCACCTTTTGCTACGATGCAAAGCATATACTAAGGAGTTTTATGCATATGATTCGTAGTATATTCCACGAAAATCTTAGCAAAAGCATTTACTCCTCTTTTATGCATACCACCCATTATTTTTATTTCTTCACAATACATTTTTATGTGAATTCCTTTGCATGCACGTGTTACTATAGAACCTCTATTAATATCCATTAATTCGTAATATTTGTCACGAAATTTAGTGGTATACTGATATTTGTCTCATGTTTCATTTACCTATCATAGCGCCAATTTCAGGTGGATGTTTTATGTTCGTTAAACCTCAAACTATCCAAGAAGTCATTTCACATTCAAACAACTCTATAATTCCGTTGCCAATAATACTAACCTGACATGATTTTCTACAAATCATTAAGAGAATATGTGGTCCTGCCCCTGGCCGAAGGGATAAAAAGCAATGACTGACTTCATGAAAAAAATAATTTCAAGGGGGATTATATCAAGCGCTTAATGCCTCCGGGGCTTATAGAGGCGCAACCTATTTTTAAAAAACTTATTCATCATAACAATGATTATTATTAGTTTAAAAGTTTGCTTCTTAGAGACACAGAGTGCATTTAAAGAACACAATAAATTAAAGAAATTGTGGATATTGTGACTATTATAAGGTAATGGCTTCGACGTTGAAATGGCTGATTCTTTCATATGCTCGTACATTTTGTGCGTTCCCATCAGATGTTCTTCTTGGCATTTACGTATTTAGGGAACTTTTGTAAATTTCCATGATTTTTGGTTCGATAAGTAATGGCCTCAAACAACCGACCTGCGTTCTGAAGGTAGTTTCAAATAGCATTGTGGTGTCAGGGTCGAATGGACGTCCGTGAAGCTGGTAAAGCCATTTTCAAAATTAACAATTTTTTATACCCAAACTTTTGTGCTATTTTTGTGCTCTCCGAACATCTAAAATATATTTTTTTTGCTCCAACGGATTTTCCCAAAATTTGTGGATTTGCTGACTTAAGCTAAGCTGGCAAAGCCAATAATCCAAACACTATTTTATTTATATACAAACTATTGTGCTATTTTCGTGCTTTTCAAATACATAAACATTACTTTACTCTACTTACTAAACTCTTACCGTTTTTTGAAAATGAAATAAACGAATTCTCGTAATCACAGACAGGTGCAATACCATCGTGTCAGAAAACGTCTAGTAGAAAAAAAACTATCCAGCAAAACTAGATTTTCTTGACACAGAAATAACCAGAAAACAATACACTACACAACAATATTGGTTTGCAATTTTAAATATTTACTATTCCTTCCAACTAATTATAAATCTTTACACTCAAAAAACGACACGTGTCGGGGTACATAATTCCTCATAAAAACTAACCTAATCTACAGAACGCATTGCCATTTACCATCAACGAGAACATAACATTCTTCAAATAAACTACGCCAACAATGATTTTTTGCTCTCACCGTCTTTTTGGAAAATTGTACAAAACCACTTATGTGTCACCCGGGATGGCACTCCCGTGCCGAATAACAAAAACATACAAGGAAATCTTTCTTTCAAAATTAAATTATAGAAGTACCCACTTTTAGTACTTGTTTAAAAAAACATTTTTCACAAGATCGAAATAATTATGTTTTTTTTCAAAGTTTCTACAGGTGTTTCCTCATTTAATTTTACTGGGATTTTTGTCGAAGTATTAAAGAATGGTGTTCTTATTCTATAGAAAATGATTTTATGTTCGACCTTTTGATACCGTACTCTTATTGAATTAGTTGACTTGATTGCTTAGTTGACTCTGTACATATGAACATTTCCATCGATTTGTGTACATTATAACATTTGTGAGTGAAAGTTCTTCCAATTACTTCAAATGAAGTTTTTCGAAAACTCAATATACTCGTGTGAAAAAGATTCAAATTTTGCATTTTCAGTTGCAACACCACAAGTTATATTCTTCAACTAGGGAAGCGAAAAATTAATAAAATCTGACAAATTATTTTTGATGCCGATAGGAACGAGCCGGGAGGAGAGATGGGGACAAAACCGAAAACCAGACGAAACAGATTAGGAAACTAGTACGAGAAAGTCTGTGCCATTCTGTAGAACCAGTGGTAACTTTCTCGTATATACGGAGTAAAATACGTAGTATAGTGACAGTTATGTAATGCTGCACAAAAAAAAACGAATTTTCTGCGAAAAACGCTAACACGCCGGAATCCCTGTTTAATGGGTCATGATGCCGAAAAACCAATTAAAAGCAAAACGCGAAAAACCAATTGAAAGCAAAAGTCCGTCGGGCCGTCTGTCCGTCGGGCCGTCTGTGTATCCGTCTGTCTGTCCATCTGTCTGTGAACACTGCTAACGCATAACCATTCGTACGATCTTTTCCAAATTTAATAAACCCCTGTTGCTTTGGCTCTAGTTGAAGCTTTCAAGTTTTGAAACATTCTTTAAAATTAAGGGGTACTTTACATGAAGCCCCCGGACATCTTCAAAATTTTCTCAAAAACGGCTCCAAATATTTTCTTAAAATTTCTTGTGAAAATAGATTAAAATACACTTATAAAGGTGCCGTAGGTCCGATTTTCGCAGTTAACTCAGAATTTTCGAAAATTACAAAAGTTTGAATTTATTTTAGCGTTTTCCTACAAATATAAAATTGAAGACAGATTTTTCCCCAAATGAAATTTGTTGTCGATAATTAGTTCTTTCATTAAGGGCAAGACAAGTTTTTGAAAATGTTACTAGTTTTCGTGCAATAGTGCGTGCAATATTTGCAATTTTAAAACATAACAAAAACAAATTTTCTCAAAAAGACTAATATTTTTCTTTAAATTGTTGATAGGGGCAATGTCAAACTAACCCTACACGATTACATAAACGCCATATTTCTATATTCTTTTGTTTTATCAAAAATTACAAATATGTAATTTTTTTGACTTGTCTCTCAATTATATTACGTCGGTAATATTTACATTATAGACAATTTCTTTACATTATTATATGTAAATGTGCTTTATATAACGTCATATGAAGTCTCTCAAAAACTGAACAGTTTTTTCTTTTAAAATTAGCTCAGATTTCCGCATTTTCAGAATCTCTCAAACACCATTTTCTCAAAAATGTCTCCAAATTTTTTCTTCAAACTTTTCAAATGGACTCTGCTTATTGCACTGTTTGATATGACGTAAAGTTCATTTTGGAGTATTCTTTGTTGTTGTTTTTTCAAAAATTACACAAATGTAATTTTTTAAAGATATCTCTCGCATTGTTTATATGCACATTTCCATCGATTTGAATACATTATTGCATTTGTGAGTGAAAGTGCTTCAAATGACTTGAAATGAAGTATTTGGAAAACTCAATAGATTCCTGTGGAAAAGGGCTTCAAATTTCGAATTTGAAATAATGCATAATCGCCATATTCTTAAAAACGGCTTAAAAATTTTCAATGAAAATTTCTATTTAGGAGGTTTTACTCTTCTTTAATATTCTTGAAGGTATATTTGGGTTATACTGTCAGGAAAGCGAGATGTTGAGAAAATCTTTAAAAAATTTACTTTGGGCGACGATAGATGGCAGCTGGCAAGAGGATGGGGCAACAACGCAAACCAATCCGCATCAAGGAAATTAGAACAATTTTTTTTTGTCATTTAAGGTCGCATCAACAGCTAGGTCATTAGCGACCATAGAAAACTTTACTACAAGAAAGTCTGTGCCGATATGTTGCACCTCTAATTACTTCCTAAGGGGCTGCCTATTGTTAACTATAATGCCTCTTTCCCCGCCTATTTTTAATTTTTTAGTGCGTATTTGCGTACGTATTTTCGATCTTTTTATCGGACGCCTATCAGCGCCAATGTCATTTCAGCTGATTTCGGAAAGACTAACGAGAGAGATTTTCTGATATCTTTTCAGAAAATACAGTCCAAACCGAAAGTTTGAAAGTTGAGTTCTCTTGAACGAATAGAAGAAGCCTGGATACACCAGTAACATAGTATCCAACTTCTTAAGTGTATCATCCGAACTGTTTTGATAACATCTCTTAAGTCGTTTTCTTTGATTTTATGGCATTTGAAAAGATTTTAAGAGCATTGTATTGATCATTTTTGCGATATTGTAGATCATCAAAAACCACCGCCGATAATAATAATTGGCCTGTAGCAAGAACTGCTCTACAATTGATATACATTTAAAAAATTTTAATAAAACAATGAATTTAAAGACGAGAAATGACACCAACTTATACGTTAGTTTTCGGAAGACATCACCACACTTAGAGCAGGATCTTCGTTTATTGTTCGAAATTTGGGACAAGATATCTCTAAGTTGTATTTTATTTACAAAATGTATCATTGAATAACGCTTTATTGTTCTATATCTATATATAAATTTAAGGATTACGTGGTTAGGCCGAAGAGCGAACCTGATGACCCAAGGCTGGCCGCAGAAATGGTAATTTTTTTAAAAATTATTATTATTATTATTATTATTATTATTATTATTATTATTATTATTATTATTATTATTATTATTATTATTATTATTATTATTATTATTATTATTATTATTATGCATATCGGCCGATACACGATTAATGTGTGAAACTATGGGGTTAAGCTTTTCAGCTGTAGCTTTCGGTAAGACAAAATTGTTACGCCTTGAATTGTGAATTATAATGTGATAGAATGATGAGATGTGAAAGGACACTCACAATCTGTCCCCTATTTTAAATTTACAAGTGACAATTTTTTAATTCATAAAAGTATTCATTTATTAAATTTTTCCATTTTTTACTAACAAAAATAACAACCCCATCGCCCGCACATGTATTTTGAGACATTCCGCTGTATATCATTGTATAATGATTCAGATCTTTTGAACCTCTCAATTTTTTTCTTGGTTTCTGTTATGATGGTGATGTCAATTTCTTTCTCGTTTAGTTTAAAATCTAGCTCCTCTTCTTTATTTCTAACCTTCTCACATTCCAAGTGGTAATTTTTGTTCGCTCCGTTATACCAAATCGATTGTTCTTTTCATGCTTTATTCGTTTCCTTGAACAGGATGTTTATTGTGAAGATTTCCTGCATATACGTAATCCCCTGGCCGCGTTACGAGCGCTGCGCAGGTTAAGCTTAGCGATGGGGTTGCCATCCCACAGCTTCCAAGCCAGCTATGTGAAATTTCAGGTCACCATCCCTAGGCAGACTAAGAGTTCTGTCTACCCTTTAGAGGACATCTTGGCCGTGTCAGAGGTCTTCGTCAGCGTCTTGTTGTTGTGATCCTCTTCTGGCCTCTTCTGAAGTATTTCTTCGTCAGACCACTCCCTATCGACCTGTCCGACAAGGGAAGTTGTACCAGTAGCTACGCCACCGTTGGCATAGCTCTCAGGATCATGGGGGCACTGCAGCTCTACCACGAATGTCAAGGTCTCGTACTCCCTAGGTGGTGACCGTGCAACCAAAGCCGAAAATCCCGTTAACGATATGGGTCGCAAATTCGCCCGTGACGTTGCGAATTCCGACCCCGGCAATGGAGCTCGTAACGTCCCCTAGGCTGAGGCCAGCGCCGGCCTGGTGGCGGACGATCCTTCGGCTCCAACGCCGCTCACAAACCGCGTTGCGCATCTGCACCCTCCGTCCTGTCTTCTTCTCACTTCTTCTTGGTCGAATAATGCAGTCACTATTCGGTCACCAGAAATGGTTCGTGACACGCGACGTTACGATCAGGTGCCGAATGAGCGTTTGGTCGCCCAGCAGTACATGAACGCAAGTCTCACTTTTCCTTACGCAGTCCGTTGCCTGACTCTCCAAATCTCGTAACGATCGCTCCACGCGATACCACGGCGCACCTCCCGACTACGAATAGCTTTTCCGACTTTCTCTCACCATCTGCTCACCCCTCTGGCTGCCACCCCTCCACGTCACACCAGCCACGACTAATAAAGCCACTTAGAGTTCCGTGATAGCCACAGAATTGCACTTCCACTCGGCGCGCTGTTTTCAAACGTGCTAGTGAAGACGGCCCACATATCATGTGCCTCGATATAATATTAGTGGCGACAGCCCACACATGGGCTTGCCGTCGCAGTAACGATGGTGTTAATTGCACTGATTAAGATTACACAAAATTAACTTTGCAGTATTCATTAGTTTAAAAAAAACTACACAATGGTAATTTTTTGAAATACCTCTCACGCCTTTAATATATACATTTCTAGTGATTTGTGTACATCATTGTGTTTATGAGTAGAAGAGCTTCAAATGGCTTCAAATAAAGTTCTTCAAAAACTCTAAAGACTTGCCATTCTGGAGCACCACTAGTATAGTATGTCAGAAACAAGATATACGAGTGATTGTGATATAACAAGAAAATGTTCGACCCTGCCAGGATTCGAACCTGGAATCTTCTGATCCGTAGTCAGACGCGTTATCCGTTGCGCCACAGGGCCACTTTTGTTGGGCATAAGACGTTTTGTATTTCTGTCGCATTCTTTTACTTGTTTCGTCATGCTTGAAGGTAGCAGAGGCGATGTACGTTGTACGATTTTAAGTATGAGAAGTATTTTATTTGTAGTGTCGACTTCTAACTATTAATTCATATAAACAATGGCACAGTCACATAATCAACGTTTCTCTTTCTAAAAGTAAGTTCCGTTAGAAACCCAGAAAAATCTTAGAAATATGTCCCTACACCAGTCTAGTCCAATCATTATAGAAAGTTATTACAACTGATATTTACGGAACAACAATAAAACACTCGACCCTGCCAGGATTCGAACCTGGAATCTTCTGATCCGTAGTCAGACGCGTTATCCATTGCGCCACAGGGCCACACTTTCAGTGCGTAAGACTTCTAAAATTTCAACAACATTCTTCCTCGGTAACTTGACACCTTGATGTTCGGGCGCAAGTTTCCCTGGTGTAGGCTAATCAAGTGGGCGGCCAACTCTGCGTGCCCGGGGCCGGCAGGGATGGCTCAGGGCATCAGATGATGTCAGTGCAGTGCCTCTGACCGGGAGGTTCTAGGTTCGAGTCCGCACAGTGTCAGGATTTTCAATGCTAGCTAAATTGCTAGATCGAAACGCCATAAAAACATGCACATACAAACAATTTTTTTTCATGGGGGAAATGGAAATGAAGGTTTTTTTTTTGATTTTGAGAGGGAATTCGCGCGGGAGATACCCGGAACTCGCTTGTGACATTGCTCGGAGGTAGTAGTAGCTGTTCTCACCTTACGCTACGTTCAAAATGGGAGATTGAAGTTGCTCGTTGTTTGGGTTACTTTGAAAATACAACGACCTGTGGTTTGTGGCATTTTCCACCGTAATTTGTGTAACTGACTTGGTACTCACGTTTTACGCTCTGCATGTAACATTGACTTATTTGCACATTACGCACTTGTGGACTATCAAACAGTTAATTTGTTATTATCTACATCTTTCATTAAACTTAGATTGAGTTGAATTAATGCTTTTGGTTTGTTTCTGGTAGTTGAGTTTGGTTTGTTTCTGGTAGTTGTAAAACACAATTCATTAGAAAGATTTGAAAATATTCGGAAATATTGAAATATTTTTTTTATTTTCTTCCAAAAATTTAACCCTTCTCGATTAGGGATCAGGAAAATTTTGAAAATGTTCGGAGGGTTTAATGTAAAGTACCCCAAATTTTAAAGAATGTTTCTCAAAATTTGAAAACTTCAACTAGAGCCAGATTGACTGAGGGTTCTTTGGAGAAGATCGTACGGATGGTTACCTAGCGCTTAGCTAGGAGTGTTCACAGAATGACGGATGGACAGACGGACGGACGTTTTGAAAATATCCAGTTTTTCGGTACCAGGGGACCCTAAAACGTGTTTTTTCCGTTGAAATCTCGAAATCGATTTTCACCAGTATTACATAACTTCCTCTATACTACGTATATACTCTGTATATACGAGAAATTAAAAAGATCTGACAAAAGTGAAATAGTCTCAATGGCAGTGTGCCAATAATATTACACTAGGAAGAGCTTGAAAATAAGAGGCTATAACATTATTGAATAAGATAGTTTCCACCTAAGTATTTATATTAATACTAATAAATTCGCTGCTAATAGTGATTTTCAGTTATCCGTGAAGTTATCCGTAATTAATTAGAAATTATGTTTACTACTCAACAGAAAACTACCTGAAATTACCAATTGAAGTAGTCCAACGGTTAACGGTTGCCACTGGCTGTATCTCTGGCTGGAGGTCAAAAGGTTCGATCCAAACTGCGACGATTTTCTTCATAGGCTAATTGAATTCAGCCATTGTTTGAAGGAAAATTCGATTGATTCTTTCATTAGAAGTTCCAGGCACGTCAACTCTTGACATTAGTCTCGTAACTGAAGTGCATGTTTTTATCGCGGTAGGTGGCGGTGATCTTCTCCCCGCTGGATGGTGATATATAGCGCAGACTTACACGGTGGCTAGCGTGGTCAACCAGATATTCAACCAGGTATCTCCCTCCAGCTTGCCACCGTCCCACCCCGGACAAGCTCTAAGCTCCCGACTGGTCTCCCAACAATTGTGGTATTGTAGAGTACGTAAATGTAAGAATGTGAAAGGGGTGGGGATAGGACAAGGAAAAGGAAGGAAATATCGCGCGCAATTCGTTGCCAGTTTGTTAGGGTATTGCTCCGCCCTTCTTCAGGCAATGATCGGAGAAACCATGGTGAACTACCCACCACAGCAGCCGGCCGCGAGAATTCTCATCCCCACAGCTATAGCACTCGATCTAGCAATTTAGCTAGCGTTGAAAATCCTGACACTGTGCGGACTCGAACCTAGAACCTCCCGGTCAGAGACACTGCACTGACATCATTTGATGCCCTGAGCCATCACTGCCGGTCCAGGGCACGCAGAGTTGGCCGCCCACTTGATTAGCATACACGAGTGAAACTTGCGCCCGAACATCAAGGTGTCAAGTTGCCGTGGGAAGAATGTTGTAGAAATTTTAGAAATCTTACGCACTAAAAGTGTGGCCCTGTGGCGCAATGGATAACGCGTCTGACTACGGATCAGAAGATTCCAGGTTCGAATCCTGGCAGGGTCGAGTGTTTTATTGTTGTTCCGTAAATATCAGTTGTAATAACTTTCTATAATGATTGGACTAGACTGGTGTAGGGACATATTTCTAAGATTTTTCTGGGTTTCTAACGGAACTTACTTTTAGAAAGAGAAAAGTTGATTATGTGACGGTGCCATTGTTTATATTTATTAATAGTAAGAAGTCGACACTACAAATAAAATAATACTTCTCATACGTAAAATCGTACAACGTGCATCGCTTCTGCTACCTTCAAGCATGACGAAGCAAGTAAAAGAATGCGACAGATATATAAGAAGTCTCATGCGCAGCATAAGTGGCCCTGTGGCGCAACGGATAACGCGTCTGACTACGGATCAGAAGATTCCAGGTTCGAATCCTGGCAGGGTCGAACGCTTTCTTGTTATATCACAATCACTCATATACCTTATTTCTAAAATAGATATACTGGTGGTACTCCAGAATGGCACGTCTTTAGATTTTTTGAAGAACTTTATTTGAAGCCATTTGAAGCTCTTCTACTCATAAACACAATGATGTATACAAATCACTGGAAATGTATATATTAAAGGCGTGAGAGTTATTTCAAAAAAATTACCATTGTGTAGTTTTTTTAAAACTAAAGAATACTGCAAAGTTAATTTTGTGTAATCTTAATCAGTGCAATTAACACCATCCTTACTGTGACGCCAAGCCCATGTGTGGGCTGTCGCCACTAATATTATATCGAGGCACATGATATGTGGGCGGTCTTCACTAGCACGTTTGAAAACAGCGCGCCGAGTGGAAGTGCAGTTCTGTGGCTATCACGGAACTCCAAGTGGCTTTGTCAGTCGTGGCTGGTGTGACGTGGAGGGGTGGCAGCCAGAGGGGTGAGCAGACGGTGAGAGAAAGTCGGAAAAGCTATTCGTAGTCGGGAGGTGTGCCGAGTAGTATCGCGTGGAGCGATCGTTACGAGATTTGGAGAGTCAGGCAACGGACTGCGTAAGGAAAAGTGAGACTTGCGTTCATGTACTGCTGGGCGACCAAACGCTCATTCGGCACCTGTTCGTAACGTCGCGTGTCACGAACCATTTCTGGTGACCGAATAGTGACTGCATTATTCGACCAAGACGGAGAGAGAAGAAGACTGGACGGAGGGTGCAGGTGCGCAAGGCGAATGGTGAGCGGCGTTGGAGCCAAAGGATCGTCCACCACCAGGCCGGCGCTGACGTCATCGCCTGGGGGTCGTTACGAGCTCTATACTTGCGTTCCTGTAACCTAGCTGATGACAGCTGATCAGCTTTTACGGTGTCGTCCAATCGGAAGCTTAAACGTCACCACAGTTACGTCACGGTGATGACGGTTTTAGCTGTCGATAGGATAACACCGTAAAAGGTGATGAAGTGTAATCGGCCAGGTTATAAATACCCAAGTATAGTGCCGAGGTCGGAGAAACTCGCAATATAACGGGCTAGTTTGCGATGACCGGCACTGGGGCCTAAGGATCGTCAGCCACCAGGGCGGCGGACAGTGTTGGCGTCTTCGCTTGGGGGCTGTTGGAGCTCCAGTGCCGAGGTCGGAGGAGCTCTCAATGTCACGGGCGAGTTGCGACCCATGGAGTCTGCGGGATTTTCGGTTTTGGTTGCATGGTGTCTGCGAAGGTAACGGGTGGTTCCAAACACGTTGCCATTGACTGCGGCGGCGCTGTAAATGAGTTCGCAGCCGATTCTACAAGCGATAAGTACTCAACGGAGACTGAATCGCACTTTGAATCACTTTATGAAAACGATTGAATGATAGAACGAATTATTACCTCATAAGGTATGAACTGTAGCGGAGGAGGGGGTGTTGTAAATATGAGAGAAGTGACTGACAGGTTGTTCAGAATTTTAGTAATGATTTGTTGGTGTTTTTTTATAAATATTAGTTTTGCATAGGGGATTGTTTTCGTAAGAACTCCAATTTGATATCATTAAGTAGGAGGAATTTTGGATTCAATGAGAAATCATGTTTCCTATGTACACGATCAATATAATTAGATGGTAAAATTCTGATTATTCTACTTTTGGAAACATTTTTTCTATTTTACATTCTTGATTTTGGAGGGGGAAGGGGGAAGCCCTTCCGCATTACTTTACAACATGTCATGTGAGCAATGTGTCACCTACGTATATTTTAGTCAACCATTAAAAATGCTGTTTGTTTTCCCAAATGCACTTGAGTTTCTTTTAATGAAAGATCGTGAGGACAACGCAAAAACAAATCCTGTCATTAGTCCAATTTTTCCCATTTTAGGAAATCAAGACATCTGCTTTCTTTGTTTGACGAACCAACGGACGGTGAACCCGTGCAGCCGCCCGCGCGCCTGGTATGAACTAGTGGTACTACAGACTGGCACAGACTTTCTCGTAGTAAAGTTTTCTAATTTTCTTAGTGTGGACTAGCTTTAAGGTTTTGCCTCATCAACTTGCCAGCTGACATCTTTCGCCGCCCAAACTATTTTTTTTTTTTTGTCAATTTTTAGGTTTTCCAATAGTATAACCGATATATTACTTTACGAATATTAAAGAAGAGTAAAACCTCGTCCTGAGTGACAATTTTTATTAAAAAATTTGGAGCCGTTTTCAAGAAAATAGCTTTTAGCCGTTACTGTCAATTCAAAATTTGTATTTTTTTCACAGAAAATTTTGGAGTTGTCGAAAAACTTTCTTTAAAGTCATTAGAAGCACATTAACTCACAAATGTAATAGTGTTTACAAATTATAGGAAATGTGCATATTAATGGGGTGAGAGATATTTCAACAAAATTATATTTGTGTATTCAAAAAAAAAAATGACAAAAGAATACAGCAAAATTAATTGTACGTCATCTTAAACAGTGTAATAAGCACTATCCGTACGAAAATTGTGAAGACAAAAATTGGAGCCATTTTTATGAAAATGGCGTTGGAGCGTTTCTGAAAATACGGAATTTTAAGTTCATTTTCACAGAAAATTATCGAGTTTTCGAGAAACTTTATTTGACATTTTTTTTAAATACATGCACTCATAAATACGGAATTGTTAACAAATCGCCACGAATGTACATATTAACGACGTTAGAAACAAGTCAAAACAATTATGTTCTTGTAGTTTTTGAAAAAAACAAATGAATAGAGCAATATGGCGTATATGTGATTATAGAGTGCATTTATTTTTGCTATTGATTATAGAGTGATATATAAAATTTGAAGGCGTTTTCGAAAAAATATTTTTTTTCTGTAATTATTTTAAATTGCACATATTGTGCGCAATACTACGGGAAAACCACCAAAAATTTCAAAAAATGAACGTGACTTTAATGAAAGAAGTAATTATGGAAAACAAGTTTCATTTGAAGAAAAAAAACTCTATCTTCACTTTTGTAGTTATAGGAAGACACCGAAAATATTTCAAACTTTTGCAATTATCGAAAATTAATAATCAACTATGAAAACAAACGTATGCCACCTTTATGAGTGTATTTCACTCTACTCTTACAAGAAATTTAAAGAAACACTTTGGAACCATGTTTGAGGAAATTTTTAGTTTTCTAAGGGCTTCATGTAAAGGACTCCCGAAATTTTTTTTTTTCAAAATGGCAGTTTGGACTCAGACCTGATCGATTTTTATTAAGTTGGTAGAAAAGAACGTATGCATAGTTTAGGCGCATTTAATGTTGTTCACATACAGCAGGCAGAGTGACACATGCCGGACGTTTTGCCGTAAATAGATTTTTCGTTACCAAAGACCCTCAAAACGGATTCTGGCTACACCACGCGTTAGAGTTGTTTTTTTCTCCAAAATTTAGCAACTGTATTTATTCACATTTTCGTTATCAGGTCCCGACAATAAGAGTTTTTCTGCCGAAAATTCCCCGTTTTTTCGCGTAGCTTTGCATAACTTTCTCTCTACTGCGTAAGCGGTAGCGAGAAAGTAACAATGGATGTTAATTTGTTCTATGTCGATA
The DNA here is from genome assembly GCA_011170035.1 of Teleogryllus occipitalis. NCBI lineage: Eukaryota > Metazoa > Arthropoda > Insecta > Orthoptera > Gryllidae > Teleogryllus > Teleogryllus occipitalis. The sequence continues at coordinate 89,235 of BLKR01000726.1, forward strand.
AACGTCGACACCATTTGACAGATCTCTATGAAAGTGAGCACATCTAAGTGATTTTTCTTGGCGAAACTTTTTGCTATTCATTTTATTGTTACGCCATCAGATTGCGATGCAGCACAAAATTACCCTTAAGTTAAATGGAATTTAGTTCGGCTTCAGTTCAACAGCACATGCTTCAGTTAAATCCACCTGGCCTTCCTTGCTTCTGGGCGTTGCCGTGTGACGCGAGCCGACGGAGGGTCCTGCTAGTTGAATCATGAAATCTGAGTTCATTTGCTTCATGCTGGAAATATGTGAAAGCCATGTATGTGCCTGGAAGAAATCGAAGCAAAGGGCAATAGAGGTTTATTTTTCTTTTCTGTTGCAATTAACAACGCGAGAATGAAAGGAATACTTAATGAAACTGTCTTATTTAATGACATTATTAATCTAATTGCGTGGAAGAGAAATACAATTACAAAGATAAATGAGAATAAAATTAATTAAAGAAATGGGTAATGAGATTTTTAAGATAAGTTATGAACAACGCACACCAAGAAATTGGACTGTGAATAATATTACCGTGAAAATGGTAATGGGAAAGGTTCTTCAAAACCAGGGTGCAGGAAAGTGGTCATTGAAAGTAAATAAACGAAAATGTACGACGGACAATAGATAATTCCAAATAAATGGAATCGATATATTAACATTTTTCTCCAAAAGTGTATGAAAAATATTTTACGATTAACGAGACTTAGTAACTAAATCTAATATTTGCATAAATTATTAAATGCATAATCACGTTGAATCAAAAACACATCCAAAACCAGAACTCCAAACACTTTTATCCAAAGTTGTTGATTCTGGGGGATTAAATCATTAATGTTAAGCACAGGAAGTCGTTTATAATTATAAATTTAAATTATCCTCATTTTGGACTTCCGTAATCGCATTTCCTAAAGTTCTTCTTCCTTGCGCTTCTTCAGCGCATTAATAGTAAACAAAATATGGAGGTGAGCATTAAGTCGCGCCACGTTCTAAAAAAAGTTTCGGTGCTTGCGTGTATTTTTCCACTGCTCGGCGGGGGTACATCTCGCTTCCTTGTTAAAGAGGCGGGCGGCAGGGGGAGGGGGGCTGTTGTGGGTGGGCGCACGGCGTCGGTGCTTTGTCTTCATCACAGAGGCGCGCGCGAATAATTAAAACGCGCTAATTCGGTTATTCGGGGCGCGCCTTGAATTACGCGCCTCTCCTCATAATCACGTTAGCGAAAACCGCGCCCCGCCCCGTCCCTCCTCCTCCCCCACCCGCCCCCTTCGCACCTCCAATGCGCAGTTCACACAGAGTGTAAACGTTGGAGTGATAAGAATTTATGGAATTACCTTCTTTCTTTATTACATTACTCGTAATGAGAATAAGAAAGACTTACGGATAAAAAATAAAACGTAGTGGTGTAATCTTAGAAAAACGACTACGTACAAAACTACGTAATTGAAATAAATTGAAAGTACAATTAAAATGTAAAAAAAAGAAATTTTGTATTATTTTACACGGAAGGAAAAAAGAACAGAATTCCAGCATCAGAAAAGTCGTTTCTCAAATATTCGATAGGGTAATATGTGGGGCATTAAAACATTCCTGAAATGGCCTTGTCCTCGCCGAACTAGCGATAAGACGTGCAGATAAGTTTCCATATTCTTGAGGTAGGAAGCTGGGCTTGTTCACACGCAGAAAAAAATAGTCTGGACATGTTTCAGTGCCGAGTGGTGTCACTGCTGCGAGTGAAGTGGAGGCAACTGCTGGTCCGCCTGCGCATTGTCGCAATTTGAACTGCGTACGAACATCAAGTTTATGTGCAAACTGTGAAAATTGGCTTCAGAGAAGCTGTCGGCTCAGCAGCGAATTTATGATGATAATCCACTAAAGAAAACAACAGTTTACGACTGGTTTGCACGTTTAAAAAAGATCAGAAGACGTTGGAAAACGAGCACAGTGAGACACTGTCGACATCTCGGCGAAATGATTGCAAAGGTGAAACAAGTATAATAATGATAATAATAATAATAATAATAATAATAATAATAATAATAATAATAATAATAATAATAATAAAAGCTCCAACTATAGGGGTTTGAGTGTCATCCCATCAATAGGAAGGCTGCAAGGACGAGTTCTGAAAGGTCGACTTCAAAGGAATGTGATGGAACTAGAAGAGCAGAGTGAATTTAACAGTAGTTCTAGTAGAATAGAGTGGTCGATCCTGTTCAGATAATCTCTTTTGACTGAATCAATTGATTGAAAAGTCCATAGCCTAAGAACGTCCATTTCATATAGTTTTTGTAAACCTCAGAAAAGTATACCATTGGAAATAGTGTACCAGTGGAAACGTTGTGGGAAGCAATGAAAGAAATGGGTAGTACATAATAATATACAATGGACAGTACATGTAAATACTATAAAGAGATTATGTGACGGAAATATCAGCAAGGTTAAAACTTACGCAGGTTTATCAGAGACTTTCGTGACTAAATATATATTCAGAATGTATATTACATCAGCCTTGAGAAAATGGACAAAAACTGCACAAAATGGGAATTCAGATATGGGATGAAAATATTCATACTTTCTTGTTCGCTGACAATCAAGCGTTTCATATAGAAAATGTAAATGATGCTTCCTCATGATTAGAGATCTTATAGGAATATGAAAATGGGGATTGGTAATTAATATGAAAAAAACTCATTATTTGATAGTTGATGTACGGGAAAATATAATTCTAGAGGGTTCTAAGATTAAAAATGTAAAAGATTGTAAGTATTGAAACAACTGACCTACTAATAAATGTAAATCGTAACAAATTTCTGAATTTATAAATAATTTGGGCGGCAGGGAAAGGTTACACTTGAATTCCTGTTTATCTATTACTGTCTTCGGATATATTATAAATAAATATAAATCCTGCTGGCTCGTTCGACGGGTTCTTATGAAATAATTGTTGCTACTTACTCCGCAATCAATTACTCAATTTGCCATCCATATGGAGTGGCGAGGAATCTAAAAATAATTCTAAAATGTCTACTCTAGGATTGCACGTAATGGCAAATGACAATCCGCTTTCTTTCAAACTATGAATTATAATTTATTATGCATGCCAAAGTTAACAACTATCATTTACTATTACAATTTATCGTTAGGTCATGACAATTTTTCTCGTTATTGCAATAACAGCGTTATAGAACCATTATCCTTTCTTGCCTCTACTCGCGTACGTTGTTCGATGTCACCACGTAAGGTAGACCAATTTTCCTTCTTGTTGAAGTCCACGATGATCAGCGACCAAGTCGAAACTTCCTCCAACCACTTCACAAACACTACCTATACTTTTCGTCTTGCGTCTCAGGTGGGCACCTATTTTAAACTGATTACTTTCCCAGTTTGGAATAATATCCTTCTAATATTATTTTCTATCACCTAACCTGGCAATTGACAATTCACTGGTAAAATTTCTAAGTCAAATCTTGTAACTTCACCGCGAAAATACTCTAAGTTCACTTTGCAGTTCACTCATGAAAATATTACAAGTCCGCGTTTGCAATGGTACAACATGTAAATTTTACAAGTTCCCGTTGTACACCTAATGCGGAAATATTCTAAGTTCAAGTTCAATGTTCACTCTCACGAAATATCACAAGTCCCGATTTGATAATTAACCTCAAGAAAAAACGCGCAAGCGATCCGCTCACCACCACGACACGAGACGGAGTGTCCTAATTCCCAATCTGGTCCACCCTTCAAACCTCGCTGTTTTTTTCTCTCTTGTTTTTTAGCGTTGATACGGCGTCTCTCTGCGCCTGCTTCCAAAGGAACTCGTTGTTTCGCGTTGCTACGGTGCCATCTGCGTATCTGCACCACAGATACCGTTGTCTTTTGCAATATCTAAAACATTTTGACCTTTATTTGCCTAAATAAAATGTCCGTCATTTTTGGTATGTCACAGTATATAGGAGTAATTTTGACTGATGAGGGTATGGATCAAGCCGATATTTTATCAAACATTAGAAAGAGTCAACAGATAATAAATAAATTAAAACGTCTACCTTGGAGTACGTATATTTAGAACAAAAACAAAAATCCAACTGTTTAAGCTTTCTTCCCGGTTGGAGATACCTGATTGGGGAAAATCCCCGCAAACTGTGGTAGGTCGGCGCCGGATCTCGCCAGTCAGCGGCGGAAGACCACCGCCACCTCCAATGGTAAAAAATTCACATTACTTTTAGGGGACTAATGCCCTTGGCCTAATCAAGAAATGTTAATTTTCGAATCGAAATTTATGTTAGCTGTCAATCGCGAAGTGCGCAGGATCAGAGATGGCGAAGTACTCCTTTGGAGGTTTTTTTCGCAAATCGGGGCAATGTTCTGTAATACTGAGTGCTGTGAAATGTATGAAGTTCAATTCTGTTGTTACGATCCTCCTTTATTGACCGTGAAATTGATGGGCTCAGTAGAATAAGGGGCTATCCTGCACTGACATAATTCTGAGGTAACGAGGGTATTATCTGAACGTCCCTCATATAACTCAATTCATTTTTAAACTTTTAAACATAGTACACCTGCATACAAGTCCATATTGGATTTAAATAACATATTACACTAAAATCATAATATTTGGAGTTTTGTGTAATGCTAATATCTCAATTTCACAAAAATGTGGGATAGCCCCGTTTTATACCGAGCCCATCAATGGAGGGAAGAGATACTTTGAAAACAACCTGGCTACGAAGACAAATTCGAAATTTAAAACATGAAATAGTATCAACCTCTACTTAACATTGTGTCAGTAACAAAAATAGAAAACATGGGATAGATCATTCATTAGTAAAATTTAGTGACTAAGTGTCTGTGCCAGCGATAAAAAAGAAATAAAGAAAAGTAAGAGACAGACACAGAGACAGACGCAGAGACGGACGCGGAGACAAAATAAAATAAAAACGACAAATAATTTTCAACTCCCTGACTTCACTCTCTTCGATTACAAACTACTTACCCCACTTACGCACGAAAAAACATGATTTCTGATTTTAATTTTTTAATAGCATTATTCTTAGAAATTTTGAAATAAAATATTATTTTCTATTAAAATAATATTTTTTTCGTAATCAATTTTTTAAAAAATGATTGTAAATTTGTATTTAAAAATGTCAATCTATAAAAAAATATGAAGCAATTTCTATAAGCGCATGAACATTTATTCTAAAATATTCAGTCGGAATATTACTAGTTTTTGTGCCGGTATAAGTGAAAAAGTTCGTATAAAAATAGAAAGGGTTTTCTTATTTTCCTTCGTCAACTTAACTAGAGGTGCTACAACTGCACATAGTTTTGGTATTATTTGTAACTTGTGCATTTTTAAAAATTCTGAAGGTTCAACGTAAACCGATCTACCCCATTTTTATAAGCTTACTTCTCAAAAATTTAAGAAAAAGTTTGTAGCCTTTTAGAAAAAATCTTGTTTTGAAAATTGGTTTGTCGTTATCCAAAACTTTTATTTAAAGATCTATCTTTGAAGAACACATTTTCTTACGCAAATATCTTGATATAAACTGTGTAATTTAAAAACAAATTCAGCCCCAGTTGGTGCGCCATTTGAAATAAACTGAATATATTGATGATTTATTTCAACGTAATCCGTACCGAATTTGTATAAATGGGCACCAGGAAAATATTATGTTAATACTATCATACAAGTTAACCTTCAACTCTAATTATAAATAAATTAGTTTCCAGCTACCTGGGTCGATGGGTTTCATAGAAATAATCACTATTGTATGCTAATAGATGATTATCCGATCTGCCATCTATACAGAGTGGTCGAGGAATCTGAAAAGCAAATATATTTCTATCTTGCTACTTCGTTACTAGAATTGGCTCAATGCGAATCATGTATTCATTTCACAAAACATGGAAATTTATTAAACAATTTTGATACTTTATAATTCTACACAATATATAAAAAAACAACCTTGGTCATGACCTGTTCCAACCTGATAATGTAGTATTCGTCTTCGCGCGCTCTTGGACCATCTTCATTCTTCTCCGACGTCGCCGTCCTCAGGTCCAGATACCATCTTCTCTCTTCTTTTCTTGTAGAAGCACACTTCAATCACCGTTCATCACTGTTTCCGAAGTTAATAAAGTCTAAGTCGTTCGCCAATTTACGAGTTCCAAGTTCATCCCACGCGTTTGCTGAATACTCAACGATCAATGAACTATCTGCTGTTAGCATTCCAGTCCAGTTACTGATAACTTCGCCTAAGCCCTCAATGTCCTTCTAACTCGTTCGCTTGAAATATTTTAAGTTTTACTGTTCACACATAGCATTCAAATTCAAAGTTCTACTAATATCTACTCCCCAATAAATGCTTACAAGTCCCAAAAAACTCCTAACATTGATTCTGCACGATCCGTTCAACACCACGGCATCAGTCAGAATGAATGCCTATCGTATTCTTTCAATCCTGCAAAACTCGGTCCATCTTTTCGATTGTTTATTTACGGACAACACTTGATGTACTTACGTACCTAGCGAATCCCTAAATTTCTTACAAAATGAACTAGCCGTATTCACGACTGTCACTGATTTTTCGGCTAATCCCTGAATTCTTTACAAAATGAACTAGCCGTCTCCACGATTGTCACTGCATGAAGATTGTTGACCTTGACGACGGCTCGCTTACCGTTGCTATGCTGGCATATTCACCTATATTTATCCCTATAATTTATGCTGTTTATAATAAATATTGTACCATATTATGTCTCACATATTGGTATGTCACAATCTTCAATTTTGTAGTTGTAGTGAGACACAGTAAAAATGTTTAACTTCTACAATTTTTTAAAATTCAGAGAATTGCGCAAAAATTGAATCTGCGCCATTTTGTGAGTACTTTGCTCTATTTCAAAATAAAATTAAAGAAAACTTTTAGAGCTGTTTTTGAAATTTTTTTTATTTTCATCCATTTTAGAAAAATTACGCAAAAATTACTCTTACTTTCAAAAAATTGGAATAATTCTAATTATTTAGCACAGGAGAACAAGAAGAAGAATATCAATATTGTAGTTGTAGAAAGACTAAAAAAAATGAACTTTTGCACTTTTCGAAAATTTAAAGGGTTCAATGAAACCAGGTTCTGCGCCATTTTCTTAAGACTACTCGGCTGAATCCGAGAAAAAAATTAACCAAAAATGTGGAGGTATTTTTGAGAAATTTTCAAAATGTTGGGGCTTCAAAATCAAAATATGCCCCAAAATCAAAATATCCGTTTCAAATTTGCAGAGACTTATGTTCGGGGAAATCGATTGAGGAATATGAATTTCGGAGAAAATTGTCTGAACAGTTTAGCGTTGACCACATATGGACAGACACATGTTTTGTCCTAAGCCAATTTTTCAATATCAAGGACCCATAAAGCGTGAATTCTGTCTATACAATATGTTAGAGGAAGTAATTTGCAACATACAGGAACAAGATTTATACACTTTTCAATAAGAGGTCCCCACAATACAAGTACTTTCTGTCGGAAAATGGCCGATTTTTTTCGCAGCATTGCAATACTTTATCTTTACCACATAAGTTCGTAGTAAGAAAGAGTGTAAAAAAATGGCATGCGTATGTGTGTGCCGTGAGGGCAGGCGGCGGCCAGAGCTCGTGAATGAGCGTCGTCGGTGGGCGTGGGGGGCGGCGGGAGGCGGCGCCGCATGGGGCGGAGGGGGCGTGCCGGCGCGGCGGCGGCGGCGGCTGCTGGGCGGTTGTCGACGCTGCGCCGTGTGGAGTCGCTCGGCGTGAATTGCTCGTCAGAGCTCAAAGTCTTTCAGTGCCTGGGCGGCCTTATGCTGTTTGATATTGCATTCAACAACACAGTCAGTCATCAACGCAATACATTGACGACGCAGGGGGCATTGTCGGAACCAAAGGTAGCTTGGTTTGAGTTCTGTCTAAAACATGGATGTGAATGACTGACGCCCAGTCAAACGCAATCTGGCCAGATTAACTGTCGATGCTTTGAAAATAAATTACTGCTTGAAATATGAAAATACCTAAAGATGTAATTCCAGGTCGGATTTCTCAAGTTCGGAAAATAATTATTTGACTAAGAGCTCTTTCCCCCCTCATTTCCCTAACATGTCATTTCTGCACCATGATGTAAGATATTTTGTTGTGCAGAAATATCGGCTCTAAACGTAACAGTTGATTACAATTTGTCACGATTCGCTGTCATAAATCAATATCGAGTTAAAAATGCTTATGAAATTCGAGGTCGATGTGCTTAATCTTAAGGATGAGTGAAGATACGGGTTACAAGAGAATTATCGAACATAGATGAGATATTGCTGCGAATCTCCGCGAAATTTCGTGGAGATCACTCAAATTACCGTCGTTTGCCATAGTAGTAGTAACACACAGATCGCATGCGATCCTTGTTGATCCCCCTAAGAGGATATTTAGAATATTCAAAGCAGTTAAATGCCAGCCTCTTTTTCGACCCAGACTTCCTTGGAAGCTTTCCTCCGGTATGGGGACCTTCCGAACAAGTGCGCCTGGGGTACGCCTGGGGTATGACTCTCAATTTCTTCACCAGATATCGGTCTCATTTAACTATATCCGAACTATCTGTTTAGGAGAAAGTGAGATCTCTTTAGGGTGGGGTACTGTCGGAGGGATTTAATTTTTCTGGGCATCCGCCATTTGGTTTTTTACATGCCACAAGCTATTGAGGATATTGCGATCTTCGAAAATCTATGCATCTCGACCGCAATCGAACCCGCGCATAGGGAATTCAGAGGCCAGTAAGCTAACCCCTCACTGACCGAGGTGCGCTCCAGTTCTCCATACTGTGGCCTAAACCCACAGTCGAAAGCCTACTACTTAGAAGCTTGGAACCGGCCATCACACACATTTCCGCGCTGTCATGAGGCACACCCCTGTCGTAGCGTGCATGGGGCGTGGTCCAGCCTGTAGTAGCGTCTTGGCTGCAGAGCTCCTCCTGCGCTGCCGGCGGGCGGCAGCGGCTGCTTGTCAAGGGTTGTCAACGAGCGTGTCGTCCGCGCGGCGTGTGGCGTGTGGCGGCGCGGGGGGCGTGGCGGGGCGTGGCGCACAGTGGGCGGGCGGCGCGCAGCGGGCCACAGCGGGGCGCAGCGGGGCGCGGCGGGGCGCGGACCGCACGCGGACGGCCCTCGCGCTCGCGCCCGCGCCCGGGGGGCCCGCGGGGGCCCAGGGGGGCCATCGGGGGCCCGCGGGGCGACAAAGCGGCCGCGAGGCGCCCCGGGGCCCGCAGCTGCTGCGCGCGCCGCAACGGACGAGGGCCCTCCGCCGCGCTCATTAGCAGAGGGCGCGGCCGCGCGATGTGCCAAACGGCTCGCGATACGCGCCCCGACACGCTCTCAGCCCCCGACGACATGCGGCGACGGGCAAGCATTACTCTCCACATCGTTTTCTTATGCGCACGCCGAAATTTTCAAGTAAGAAAATTGAAATTTAGCCCTTAATATCTCAAAATAACATTGTTTACGAATGCCTTTCTGTCATTACCATCTGTAAAAATTAAGAATAAAATCAATGATGTTTGCAAAATATTTGTAAAAATAAATATTTTTGAGAGTTAAGCAATGCAAAAGGCTTAAAACGATGTAATTTTGTACGTTCATTATAAAATCGTCGCTATGGCTAGTCTTCCAATTTGTTTGTAACAGGAGGCATAATGTGCCAGTGCTTGGCAAGTAAATCCACATTTCTACTGAATTCAAAATGGTCTCTGTCTAATGAATGTTTTAAATCATTTCATAATAGTACTTTTGTGTAAAACAGGGTTACAAATACACTACTTTGTGGATTTTGCATAAATTGTCAACTTTACACTTAATTTGTATAGTTATGGTAAGATATAGAACTCTGAAATTAGACTTTCAATAATAATGTTTTATTTAGGTATTAAAGCAAATGAACGATCAATTCCCGGTCATTACTGGCCGCTGTAATGTCATCGGAGAGAAAGAAATAAAGAAAGAGAGAGAGGGAGAGAGAGAGAGAGAGAGAGAGAGAGAGAGAGAGAGAGAGAGAGAGAAATAAAGAAAGAAAGAAAGAAAGAGAGAAGGAAGAAGGAGAGAAAGAAATAGCGTTTGGGAGGGAAGATATAATTTTGGGAAGAAAGAGGAACTTTGGGTCTTTGGGAAGGAGTCATTGGGAAACGCCCCTCGTTCCACAATCACATTCTTTTTCGATATTCAATATTCTTATTCGAAAAGCATATTGTAAAAAGCAATATTCATTTAAAATATGCATTTTAAATGTAGGGAGTCAATATGAAAAATCTAAAAAACAACAGCATGTTTTTTTGGTTTCAGTTTTATTTTAATATTTTTTTTATTAATTTAATTTACATTGAAATTAACAAAAAAGAACATATGTGTAACAGAATAGTTTTATATGTGTGGATATTTATTAATATGTACGCACTGAACTTTGAAAATATGCGCGACAGCAATTCGGGTAGCGGTCAGTAGGGCACATCATTGTCATGCTGCATCCAAGCGACCAAGTGGCCTAGCAAACCCTGTCGCCGTCCGGCCCCTCCATTGGCTGACGGCGCCTATAAATGCGGCGATTTCACCAAGCAGAGGACGTCCCAGCCTGCAGTCATAACCGTGTCAGAAACCAGGAGTGACCGAGCTCGTCTACGTGGAGGTAACGCCATCGCCGAGAGTCTACGCTCTGCCCGGCCACCACAAGGCACTGAGAAGTAGGACCTTTGACCTTCGCTCTCCAAGATTTCAGCTTCCCGTCATAAAAAAGACATTTGTATGTTTTTTTTATGTGGCCGCGCCTCAGACGGGTCCATGTATGATTAATGTTGTGTTCAATAAAAGTATTCACGAACTGATTTCATTCTCATTCTCAAATACACAAAACGGGAGCGGTAGCTCAGTGCATGAACTGATGTCACTGCGCCGCTGACCGGGATGTCCTAGGTTCGAGTCCTGACGGTGGCAGGATTTTCGACACTAACTTTTCAGCTAGGTCGAATTCAGTCGCTGTCGGGAGGAGAATTCTCGCGGCCGGCTGCCCTGATCGGCAGTTTTCTGTGGTTTCTCCAATCAACACCAGGCGAATGACGGAGCAATACCTTACCAAACGGGCCATGGACCGCGCGTGATCTTTCCTTCCTCTTCCTTGTCCTATCCTCTCCCCTTACACACACTTACACTTACATGCACTGCACTACCACATATTCCGAGAGACCGGTCCGGAGCTTAGAGCTTGTCCCGGCTGGGGCGGTGCCCCGCAGGTGGGAGAGTCCTGGTAAGGGGAAAACCCCACTAGCCGTCGGTTGGTCGGCGCCGGATCTCGTCATCCAGTGGGGGAAAATCACCGCCATCTTCTGAGAAAAATCGTACACTACACTTACGGGCAGTTGGCCCGCCCGGAAAGACGAAAAAATCAATCGATCAATCAAATACACAACATTTATTAATAATCTCTACACCTATCAAAATGGCTGCCGTTTTTGGCCCGTAAGCAATCAAACTAGCTAACTTTGGGACGAATTCGACCAGAATGCTTCGTTTTTGACATGAAGGTTCATTTCAGAGGTTGACTACACTGTCAGTGCCGTGTAACGTTCGCTACTCATCATGCGGCTACGCCGTGCACAGCGGGCAGCGGTCTCGGGTGGAATGCGCCACAAAAGCGAACAGGTGAAGAGGCGCAGGTCCAGAGAGCAGGTGACATGCTGGCGCCACATGTGTCGCGAGACGCTGTTGCGACCGGGGGTGGCGACGTGGTCACAGCGAGCCTATAAAGGCGATTGGTCCCTATGAAAGGCGACCATTGTTTCGAAAAGCTTTGCCGCAAGGACGCCAGTGTGCGTGGGATGCCACACGTTTGAGGGTACGAGCACCAGGCTCATGTCGAACGGTGTGTTCAGTAGTTAGCAGATGATAACGGGAAGTGAATGCTCCGACACTATCCGGCGAATGGTACGGCTCACATGTATAAAAGTAAACTTGTATACACACTGTATACTTGTGTACGGCTAACATGTGTACTTGTATATGTAAATAATCGGTATATGTACCAAACTAACTAAAGTACCCGGCGTTGCTCGGGCATTTATTACTGTACATTATTATACAGGAAGAGGAATTCAATCTTTTCATGTCCTACGGCGGGACCTATCTCTATATCTTCCATTGTATCCCTTCTCCGCCCTACTCCCTGCCATGCTCTGCCCGGCCACGCCACGATAGCTTTCTTCTTTTGACCCTCATTTGGAATTTTCCGGATTACCTCGCTCACTTTTCCACAAATAATCACATTTTTCTTATTTGAAGTTCCAGCTTCTAAACATTCACTTTATAACTAAAAGCAATAAACAATTCTAAACTTCAAAATAAAATACTTGTACTCGCATATAAAATTTAATTTTGTGGAGTTTTATATAATATTCCAACACTATCAAAATTGTCACGTAAAACTTATCCTATTTTTATATTTTTTTCTTCTATTGTATTCATAAAGAAAGTTTTGAAATTGATCTGTCAACTCGAGACCTTGAAGGCACTTACTGTTTTAAGCTGAGTATAACATGCGGAAGTTCATGCACGGGTACGGTAGAAGGTAGATCCAGAGTAATAACTATAGATGTCATAACGTAATTGATGATTCATAATCATAAAAATAAATGAAAATACTTTGTACTGTATTTTACTGTACTTTTTATTCTCTCAACGTACGTCAATTATGAAACACACATTATAAAACTCACAATGATTTCTGAAACATAATTACCAGTTTTTATAATTCTGAAAATGACCAAAATATATATGTTTAATGTCCTGTGTGCTAGTAATACGTAGTATAAAACTTATTTGTCCAGGTAAATCAATTCATCATACAACTGATACATTAGCAAACTAATGATCAACCAACAGTACATTACGTGTATATAATAAATTGACAATGCACTAAGCCACATAACAAAACAATATTAGCATCATTATTTTATCTCAAGTGATAGAGATTATGGATCCTGAAATATGAATAATAGAAACCAAAGACTCCCAGATATTATTTGCTTAGGCAAAAATATATTTAGACCAATTAATTTTTGCTTACTTTTTTAGAAATATATGAATAAACTCATTCATTGGGAGCAATTGATATGCGAAATAACTTAACAGGTTAGTCTTAATATGTACATGATCATTCCTAAATTACATACCACTGCACAGAAATTCATCCCATATTGAAGATAAATTTTTACTGGGTTTACAAAATCATAAATTACTTTCCATTTTTCGAATTTGTACAGGAGAGCTGAATAATAGAAACCAAGAACTCCCAGATTTATTTATTTGGTCAAAAAAACTTTTTGTTACATAAATTAATTTCTGCCTATTTTTTATAGAAAAGTATGGATGAATTCAATTATTGGGAGCAATTGATATGCAAAACTAAAGCACATATTAGTCTTAATAAATAAATGATCATTCTATAATTATCATCCACTGCACTAAACTTCTTCACATATAGTAGAAAAAAGTACAACATCAATTGATATGCAAACAACTTTACAGATTAGTTTTAATATGTAAATGGTCATTCATAAAATACATACCACTGCACAAAACTCCTTCAAATATTGAAGAAAAACTTTTACTGGGTGGACTGAAGACAAATAAATATTTTCCATTTTACCATTTTTAACGTGAGAGCTGAATAATAGAAACCAAGAACTCCCAGATTTATATATTTGCTCAGTCAAACTTTTTTAGACAAATTAATTTTTTCTTATATTTTATGGGAAAATATGGATGAAATCATTCATTGGCAGCCATTGATATGCAAAACAATAGCACAGATTAGTCTTAATATGTAAATGATAATTGCTTAAATCCCAACCACAACACTAAACTTCTGCACATATAGAAGAAAAAAGTACAACTGCAATTGATATGCCAAACAACTGTACAGATTAGTCTTAATACGTAAATGATTATTCCTAAATTACATACCACAGTTCAAAACTCCACTTATTGAAGAAAAACCTTTACTGGGTGGGCTGGAAACGTACAAACATTTTCCATTTTACCAATATGAACATGAATACTGAAAAATCGAAACAAAGGACTCCCAGATTTTTTTATTTGCTTAGACAAAATAATTTTAGATAAATTATTTTTTTCGAATTATTTATTGAAAAATATATATGAATTCATTCATTCATTTATTCATTCATGAGAAGCAAGTGACATGCAAAGCAACTGCACATATTAGTTTTAATATTGTAATGACCATTGCTTAATTACACACCACTGCACTAACTTCTTCGCATTTAGAAGAAAAAAGTACAACTGCAATTAATATGACAAACAACTGTACAGATTAGTCTTAATATGTAAATGATCATTCCTAAATTACACACCACTGTTCCATTGTTCCACTGTTACCATTTTGAACCTAAGAACTGGATAAATAGTCAAATTGAGATTCCTAATGAACAGCTGCCCTAATACTTAGAGAATTATTCACATTTCTTTCTTGTAGTATTGTTTTCAATGGAGCAAGTGAGTACTTCAGCAAGTCGATCTTCCCTCTGAGTAACCGAATCAAAATTTTAGTAGTCTGCCCATATCTTGGCATTTGTAATCTGTTTTGACAATTGTGACATTCGTTTAGTCAAACAATTCAGCTGTCACAAATTTCTGTAAAAGAAGACGTTGTTTACATTGTATATGATGTGTATATTGTAATTGTACATTACTGTATATTCTGTACTGTATTTTACTGTACTTTTTATTCTCTCAACGTACGTCAATTATGAAACACACATTATAAAACTCACAATGATTTCTGGCCACTTAGTATATAACACTTAGTATATATTTTTTTGTTTGTTTTTTTCTCCCTTTCAAAATTCAAAATTTATTGCTTATTTATCCTTGAAAATAGATTTTATTACATGGGAGTTTTTTTGTTTGTTTTTTTCTCCCTTTCAAAATTCAAAAATTAAGTAGTATATGACTTAGTGTAGGGATCACAGAATTTTGAAAACACACAATTCACTTTTCCCCATAGCACGTCATACGCAGTTTTTAACTGTTTTTTTGACGTAAAATAAAAATAAAAATAAATAAAAATAAACACGAACAAAGAACAATGCATGAACATTGACATTATTTACTACTTCAGTTACGGCTTTCTTTCAAATGTTCATACAAGGACATTACATAACCTTATTCAAACTATAATTAATTTCGTAATAATTCTGGACATTGATGAAATCAGTAGTAGATCTCAGACGTCATCCTCTGGTGGCGCGCAGCTAAACTACAGGCATTGATGCACTCTTGAATCTGTGATGTAAGGCTAGGCGAAAAACGCCCAGAAAAGTAATTATTTTGAAAATATATTACTGTGTATGTTTGTAAATCATAGCCAATAGCACTCCAGGCCTTTAAAGGATGCTAGCACAAAAGTTTCATTGGCATTGGTTCAGTAGATTCAGAGATTACCGCGCTGGAAGACAACGCACTTCTGTCTTTATATATTAGTATAGATATAGATATAGATGGATATAGATATAGAAGTATAGATGATTTAGTATAAGTAAATTACACTGTTTTTTACTAGTGTTAAATTTTAAGAAAATAAATTGAATATGTTTTAAGAAAAATGAACTTAATAGCCAATACAATGCAGGCAGCAGAGCTTTGGATAACTCCGTTTAACTTCGAGTGCTCCAATTATAGAAAAGCAAATAGTTTTCTGACAATGTTGCCAATTTGGAATATATTTGACACAGTGCAGAAAAATATATCGAAGATGTATTAAGATTTTCTTTCATACATTTGAGAACGAAACTCACTTCAAAGGCGCCAAGAGAATAAGAGACATTCGCACAATTAACATTCTGAATTGCTTCAAAATTTCACTACATAATATTCGAAACATCAAAACCAAGTGAACATTTTAGTTATGATATCGTACATGAAAAGATAAAAATATTTGTCTAAACTTTTATCTTTTTTTCAATTTATTTTTCCAATAAGATCAGCGGGTGATTGCTGCTTTACATTATTTTATTGACATGTTTTACAAATTACACACACTTTTCTAATGAATCTAACAAATTGCATAATACAGAAAACAAATAGAGTATAATTTAATAATTACAATACGAAAGAAATATAAATGTGAACACTGGTTCTTACAATTACTTTAATTTACAACTACTATTATTTACAACATTAGGATTGATCTTGTGGATGGGAGGTGTGAACTTCCTCATGCCAGCTGATTTATTGTCTTTTATTATGGTTTCGCTATTTCCTAATTTTATTGTTGGAATGTTAATTTTTTCTTTAGTTAAATACCTAACTATTGACCATTGGTCATGTGAAGCTGAGGTAATTCGACTAATACATTTCTGAAATGTGAATCTATTTTTTTCGAGTTTTTTGTTTATTTGATGGCCTAAGTTATTTCTTTGTTTTTTTTTTACGTGAGGGAGCCTCAGCCTGTATCATTTGCGTCTAAGTTGGCGATTGGTGGCAATCACTTTCAAAAGTTTATTAAGAACACTGAGTTTCTTGAAACCTGTTCTTGGGACTGGTGCTGTGATGAGTGAGGTAAAGTGTTCTATTTCGGTTTCTATTCTAATATTTGTGGTCAGATTTTTTGGTACTGACTGATGGTGAGACAACTATTCTCGAAATTTTTTGCCAATTTATTATACCTGTGACGATGCGTGGTTTTTATGCGACGGGTATTTTATTTACATTGAAAGTTATTATTACTGCTGTGTAATCAGAGTTTAATTCTGGCTCAGTACTATGTATTATCAAGAGGATGATTTTTTTGTTAAAGTTAGATCCAGAATGTTAGGTTTAACATTGATTTGTGTTGAATAAAAGGTGGGTGATGTTGGTTCATTTGTGTAGGTGTATAGGTAGGTTTAAGTGCATAGGTAGGTGGTTCAAGTGCATAGGCCAATGATAGGTGCATAGGTATAGGCTATTTTCTATGTGATTTGGAGGAGATTTTTGCCTTGGGGCGAGGTGGTATTACAAACCCACAATTTATGTTTTGTGTTGAGGTCGCCACTTATTAATATTGAAAGTAGCTGTTTTAAAAGATCGGTTGGAAATGGTCTGTTTGGGAGCTCTGTACGCAGTAATTACGTGAACGTCGTGTTGATTAACCTGTGTTAATTTGATTTATATTGTTTCTAGATTTTCTGTTGAGGGAGTATTTAAACTACAATGCGCAATTTATCTGTGGATTATAATTGCTACTCCACCGGCAGCTTTGCCGCATAGTTGCTCATTTCTGTAGAATACTTATCCCAGCCTGTATTTAGCTTAGCTTGTATTTTGAGGAGGGGCTGAGATGAATTTCGGTTAGTCAGGCAAAATCGATGTTATTTGAACGCAAGAAATGAGAGAAATAGTCAAGCTGTTTTTCAATTCCTTTGGAGTTCCAATTGAGTAGTGTTAAACCGCTTAATTTATTTTGAACCATTGAGTAACATTGGGAAGATTATTGAATTTATGAAAGATTGTAGCTGTGGAACTGATGTTGCCATGACTTGAAAGATACCATTATTAACTATTTGAGAGGTGAAATCTATGGGATTGTTAATGGTATTGGTTGGTGAAGCCACCTGCGTATAAAGAGGGGTGCTTGCTTGCGGTCTTCTTAGGATATTGATAGTTGGGAGTGAAGTAAAGTTAGTGTTATTCAGAACTGGCGGAGGCGCGGACCTTGCAGCTTGGGGTACAAGTAGTCGAGGTTGTTTGAAGTTTGCTATGTTCATGGCTGCATAACTTGAGTTTTGTAACGTAATTTTGGACATTGTTTGAAATTTGCCGTGTGCCTGCCAAGACAGTAAGCCTGTAGGTGGCGCGTTTTTTGTCAATGGGCAAGCTTCGTAACGGTGGTTGCCAAGACAATGTACGCAGCGAGATTCCCATCCACAGTTGTTTCTAGAGTGACCATAGCATTGACTGTTTTTACATTGCCCTGGGAACGCTGACCTCCTTTTCTCTTCAACTTTAATTATTGCATTCAAAAGATTGTTTAGATTATGAATGGTTTTTGGTGAGTCGTTGTTTAATAGTCCGACTGCGCACAGAATAGTAGGGGAATGAAATTTGCGGTCTATTGATTTTGTGCACCGGAAAGTTCAGACGATAAAGTTCGTCAAATATTTCTTTATCAGAGTAACATGTTGGTACACCACGTATCATTACCGTTAGCGGCCTGTTGCTTGGGCCACTGAATGGATGAAAGTCTAAATGTTCTTCCTTACAAAATTTAACAAGATTTCTGAAGTCTTCAATTGTTGTATATTGAACTGTTGAATCTATAATAATTTTATTATTAGATGGGTCTTTTTTCTTATTTGGATATTCTTTTGTAGAGAACTTAAATTTCATAAACTTTTTCAAATCATTTACTAATGAAGTATGATTATGTGCATTATGAACTAACTCTGGGGGAGTTTTTTCAATACATTTTCCGGTTTCATTTGAATCTACACTATTATCTAAGTCGCTAAGTTCTGTATATTAATTATTTGTTGGTATGTTCACTACCACTTTTCCACTGACACTAGTTAGCGTTGTTGTTGGGAACTGACCTTTTGGTGTTCTCACAGTTCTGGAAAATAGCTTTCACGTTTTTTACCTGTTGGTGCAATCTGGTTGCTGATGCTGTGGTAGAGGCGAAGGTCCTTGTAGGAGTTGTTGCTGTAGAAAACCCCGCTGGTGTTGAGGTTGTGAGCTTTCAAGTTGACCTGGAGCGTGTTCAAGCGACTGTTGATGGGCTGGTATTTCACTGCTGTACACAGCTTCCATTGCACCTCTCATTAATTCCCCAGTATGGGAATGTGGTCTAGGAAATATTTTAGTTTTACTGGTAACTATTTAACTCTTTCTACTGTAAATATAACTGAAGACAATTTATGTTCTGAATATACGGAAGCTCGGCGGCCCTCGCAGGTCGAGAATTCGCCGCTGACTAGTACGCCTTGAGCGTATCTGCACGGAGCGGAGCGCTGCTGGCACAGCCGTTCGCAACGGGGGCTCTAAGCGAAGCGTTCAACTTTTCTGAGACATGTGACAATGGTAGCCCCAAAACGCGAGGCCAATATGAACGAATGAAACGCCTCCGGTGAGTCTGTTCTCCTTATAATTTAACAGAACACAACTTCTGTGATGTCGAGGATTTTGAATGAAATGAATGTTTGGGATTATAATTCTGAATACACTATTTGTTTAACCAGCTTGATTTACGACAGCAAGAAATATCAGAACCTCTAAATTCTAGGAGGTGTTTGCTAACTTGGTAACAATAAATGACGGTAAAATGCCCATATAGGGTTAGTCAATAAGAACATCCACCTTGAATATTTTCTAAATAGTTGGAACATATTGAGATGTAATTTTCACCCAGCGATTCAGGATATATGGGCTTATCAGTTGTAGTTATTAGCTTTTTGAATTTTAATTTTATTTTTGAATTTGATATTCTGAATAGATTTGAATTTTGAATTGTATTTTGAATTTTAAAGATATTGAACTAACTTCATTTTTTAAATAGAACACAATTCCTATTCAACGAATAGATAGATCTTGAGAAGATAAATTCATAAATACTACACTAGTGAGAACCCGTCAAAATTTGACGGTGAGATCTGAGATAAATGTAAAATACTGTGCCCAAATTAATGTTCACAATATGTTGCGTTGTTTGGATCTTCAGGGTATAACGAAGATATTTTGTAATGTAGTTTCCAAAATTTTGAACATGTATGGTCCATGACCAGGGGGCAATACACTATCGGCACCAAATGACACAAAAGAAAGAGCACTATTATACTGACGAATATTATTTCTAAAGTTTTTTGATGTGTCATCATCTATAAACAACTTTGATTTCTTCTGGCATATTGCTCGAAGGTAAACTTATTTTCCCATATAAGCAACACAGAGTAAACTCGTTTGCAGAATTTCTCTCACATGGGAAGTGCAAAGCAGAACAAAACTGACATTTCATAGACAACGACCCAACAGAGAACGAAATGACCTCACTAACACGACTTCTACGCTGACTTCCTCTTTCCCTTCGTCCACTTAATGTAGTACGTTTGCGTCTTTTGGGGCGCGTGGGCAACGATCGACATAACCTGTGTACAACTTCACTACCGAGCAAAACCCACTGTCCGAATGTTCTGTACAAAATACACCACAAAAGCAAATACATGCCAACTATCAACGCCACAATGCAATTATTACAGTGAAACAAAACCTTGACAAATTGTAAACAAATCTCAATAATCAAAACAAAGCGTCAAGCAGCGCCACCATGAAGTAGCTTTGGAAGAAAACAATTGACAATTGATAAGCGTACTATTAAGGAATTATTTAATTAATTAATTTAAACCGTAAATGTTGGTGAATCAACACTAACAGTATCTGATAACACATCTAGAGATCACGTTCTTTCATTTAAAGGAAAAAATACTACAATTGGTTCAGTAGAAGCTCTAAACAAAGCCATGGCAAAATACCTTATTTTTTTAAATATATAGATATGTTGATATTTGACGAATTATTAACAGCTCAAAATAATATGAAATTCGGTGTCTTATGAAATGCAGGTCGAAAGTTCGTGTTTTGGTGCCGGACCATTTTGTGTTTTCCAAGCCGTAATGCGCAGATCAGTGCAGCGAGGTTTGTCAAGCTGGAACAACCTGGAACAAGCTGGAACATTGGTTTAGCGACGAAATGTCGTTGGCTTCTACATAATTGAAATGATTCAAGGTGTTGTCATTGACAACAATACTGTTGTTGGCAAAAACTATTGTTGGTAATGTCACGAATGACATGGTCTTCAATCATTTCAATCATGACAGTTCACCCAAATGAAACATGTTCAATGATCTATTGCTAGTTAATTGAAACAATTTTGAATTAATTGTCATGCGTTTTCGTGTTGAAAATGGGTGTGAGCTGGCCTGACACGACGCGAGCATACACGTAAGTTAAATTCAGATCGTGGCTCGACGGAAACCTTCAAATGATTTTTCTACGGATTTTTATCCTGCCTACATCCTGCTATCCTTTACGTCCCGAAGGGACGCGTATTCGACAAACACACTTGCGGGCTGCGATTGTCCTTAAGAGATCACAACCTGCGCTAGACATGGCGGTTTGAACGGGCAAACGACAGCCCCCCTGAAACGTTTAGAAATCCAGCCACACTGCGAACTTCCGAATCTGCTATAACGCCGGATTTTCTCATTAGTATTCATCAAATACATAGTACTGATGAATTTGTCTTCTGGAAATCTATTAGTGTAAACAAGTATAATGTTCCAAACAAAGTTTTGGTATAAAAAGTACAGTGTTAAAAAACGAAGTTAGTGGAATATCTTTAAAATAAAAAATGCTTTCAAAAAGTTAATAAATATGAGCACTTACGTCTTGAATCGTTTAGAAAATATTCCAGCTGAACTCATTGACTTACCCTGCATATTATGAAACATCAATCAATAACGTAGTATTTTGTTACTATGTAATTCTGTTGCAGAAAAAACATCAACATTCTTCTAGGTCAATTCCTAACATTTTCAAAAAGTATCGCAAGAGAGTCTGCCAATTCTGTATGTGATAAGCTAAGAACCCCTGGTTTAATTGAATGGTAAAATCGACATCAAGAGTTAATAATGAGATTGCATGCATGCTCGGGAATCAAAGAATATACGTTGTTAGGGCAACCAATAAACAAAGTGTAATATTCCATGCTTAGAGTCATTGGGCTGTTCATTTGGGGAGACACGGCCCTGAAGATATTACATGCGAAAGGTGTGGGGAGGGCATTGAAAGCCTTGATTTTGTTAAAAGGTGGAAATGGTCTTGGTCTAAAAAGATACCGAATAGAACACATCGAAAGCAATCGGTGCGGTGAGAATATTTTTTTCAGCATAAGCTGGGGTTAAATGATAGTGAGATGGTTAACTTGTGATAAATTTTGAGAGCTTGGCATCATATAGAGTAAAACGTCGAAGTAATTATTCGCATTGAACTATAATAATAATTTTTGTTATTGTAATTTGTGACTTGAATTCAAATAGACTCCGTGTTTCGAAGGGATTTATATTAGGATAGCTCCTTTGATGGGAGGAATCTTCAATAAGTTAGCTGAAGGTAGACGGTCACGCGTAGGTGTTTCATCCGAGGGGCAAGTCGCGACCGCGTATTAATTTAATGGAAAGTATTAAATCTTATAAAGTACCAAAGAGTTGACGATATTCCAAAAACATTTTTAATTGATTTTAATGAAGAACGCGATAATAGGGATATCGAGGACATTCGACAGACAACATCCAACACTCCATCCGACACAACATCCGAGAAGATCTTCTGAGAAGTCATCGCAGTAAGCTTACGAACTTTATTCAAAGCCGTACGGCACCTTAATGTTTGTACAGAGAAGAAAGTTCATCATTTCATTAATGAGCTCATAAGAATGTGTAAAAAGTCAGAATAAATGTTAACTTTTAATTCTTTTTTAAGAAAAGAAAAGGCTAATAATTTATAGTAGTTGCCATCAATTCAATAATTTGTTTTAATCAATAGAACTTCCATAAATCGTGATTTTGTTTACAATTATAGGTCCACATGCAACTGGTAAGGAGTAAAAATGTATGTCGAAACCCATGATTAAAATTAAAAGAGAAATTAATAAAATAATATTTAATATTGAGAGAATTTATGAGCATAGCAGGGAAACGGAAGAAATAATAATATTGAAACAGCAGAGGAAGTAGTTCCCTTCTTAATATTGTATGATTGTTTCTAAAGAAAATCGAGATTTAGTAATATTAGATATCGTAAAACATTAGGAAGGATATTTCACATATGATCTTGCAAGAGATGCTGGAGGTACTCGCATCGCCCGATCGCGAGCTTCTTCTCTAATGCAGAATATATATTTGAAACTTAAGAGAATCAAGGGAAATGTAAACTCTACAGTAAGACCAGCACGTCCAACCGCACCCGCACGAGCTACTTGCCCGCCTGGGGAACCCGGCGCTCCTACGCGCACGGGCAACTTCCCCTGACTCCGCACTCATTTCCCCTTAAAATCCAGAAAGGACAAGCTGTAGTTGCAGTACACGCGCAAGTTGAAGCGGCGTGAGGCGGCGAATAGTGACTTCATACGAAAATATGTTTGCCAGATTTTTTTCTATCAAATACCCGAGAATTGTATTATGTTTATATTCTTTACTTATTAATATTTCGTGTTGATTTTCTTACTAAATTTTCCGTTATATAAACGTATTAGCTAAGTGACAGAAGTATCTTTGAATGGCGAATTATTTCCTTGTTTTCGTTTTGTCGTGTGTTATTAAATCATTCAGTTATTTACTGTATTTATCAATAATGTAAAATAAATTAACAAGTCTCTATAAGTTAACAATTCTTTCGTACGGACGGGCAGACCTTTTAACAGATAAGAATATTTGTCTGTTAAACCTAACCTGAACGTACAAAGTTAATCTTTTTATATCACTCTTAAGTAAACAGGATTACAAAATCAAGATTTTTTTAAAAAAAATTTACTCTGAATTAAGAATTTAAAATGTTACTGATGTATTTTATTTGAATGGATCAGTTCTTTGCTTTAAAAAGAAAATGGGAATTAATATAATTAAATGTGTGACAATAACTGTCAAGTAACTTCTCCCAAAGACTGTCATGACTGAGTCAGGTATCCCGTGACTCTGAAGGCAGTGCCCGCGAGCTCTAGTAAGGTTGTTACCTTGCCAGTGACCTTGATATTCCTGCTCTTAGAGAAATAATTTTAGACTACTTCTGCTGAAACATTGAAGGTATGTGATTCTACAGTTATACAACATTTTAGATTTTGCGTAAGAGATACAATCCCTCTTAAAAATGAACAGAATTTAAAAAAGTGATTTTATAAAATTTCAAATGAGTTTTGAAATGGTATTTGATTAGTTATTTCTAATAAGTGTATTTCAGTAATTCTATTTCATATTTAAACCTTGATAGTCGCTTTAAATTCAAAGACACTTCTAGTAAGACAAGTAGTTACTTTCAGTATAATGATTTACAAAGAAATACTTTTACATTCCCTTTTAAAAATGTGAATAATGTGAAATAAATGTGTAGATTAAATAGGCATAACTAAAAATGCAATTTCTTTAAAAACTAATGTTCTTGAATTATAATAATCTTCCTTGGGATTCTCTAAAACGAGCTTTAGTTCTGTTTCTATTTTCTTTTCTTAAGTCTACAAATCAAAAAGCAAACACAAAACGTAATATTTTTAAAAACATCATTAATTATAAAACACTGAACTAAAAACTAACACTAAACTATAATCTAAAACTATCGCATGAAATCGATCACATGGAAGTAATTTTAAGTAAAAATATAAGTGAGAGGAAGTGGGAATTTTATTTAAGTAAAAATATAAGTGGGAAATTACGCGCACTACATGAGTGCCAAAGTATTGCCTAGCAACTTCCTATTTATCCTCGCATTTATTTAATAAAGGCTATTTTATAATAAGTATTACCGCAGTTTTCCAAAGACGATGATTATAATTGATTTTTAAGCTACTAACACTACGCTGATAATTTTATTTATGTATCAAGTTGCGAAAGATACAATTAATAACTTGCACTTTGAAAGACGGATGATGAAAGCACTTCATCGACAATCTTTTTATAATAAAACCCTTTAACGCTTCTGGACTGACACATTGGGAATGAACGCACATTCGAAAGGGAACACGACTTCAAGGGGAGCAATTTATTCCTCCCCTCCCTCATTGTTCACTTGATTTGAGGCTTCTCGTGAATGCAAGAAAGTGCCCCGGCCGTGTACTTAAGACCCTCCTCTGTTCGACAATAAGAAGGGCGAAGCAGCGTCAACACAGGGACACGCTTAATTGCCAACAAATTCATTCGTTTGATCGCGACTACTTCAGAAGATGGAGAAGAGGCACTCAATTCTACGGAACAAAAATTCTTTCATTGAAGATATTCTCTAAAGCAAAGCGTGTGACAATAAATTAAGAAATGAAGGTTTCAAATTTGTGATTGCCTTTAAATTTCCTTACATTCTTCTGACCAAAAATTCTTCGTAAAATATTGTTCCCTTTCTGGTAAAAAAAGTCATTCGAACAGTTTCTCAGCACTGAATGTCTTTAATGCATGAAGTTTTGATAAACACGAAGGCGACTTGACACCGTGCACTCTCGCGGGCTACGTGCGAGGTCAGAAAATGCCCTCATGCCCTCTCGCAGAGCAACCAACTGAATCGACTTCAATTACACCGGCTCTCATCTTTATACGATTTCAAAAACTGCCATTTTTAGTTGAAGTAAAGAAATATATTTAGGAAAATAACTTTTACTTGAAAACATATCATAAAAATAGTTCATAAGACAGCCTGTATGTTAAAGAGTAAACGCTTTGCCATTGGTCGCGAAATAAACGACTTCACTCCGGATAAAACCGTTCTCTGCAAAACGGACACTTTTTTCGCAAAGAGATATTTCGGGTAATTTTTCTTAATATTGACAAATGGGAATAAGAGAGACCTAATGGTCTGCATTTCTTTCACCAAACCTCGTCTTTGTTTACATTCGGAAATTTAAAAATCTACGTTTACTAGTAAAACACGTTATCACTCGAATTACATGATTTAAGAGGAATTTAAGTCCATCTTTCCACCATTTTAACGTTCTCACTATTGTTATTTTAAATATACTTCCACTCTCGAGCAGTTTGCCGGTAACTGCCATTTTGATGAAAAGACTAACGCCTACGGAACGTTGAGCGGTTCGAGTCAATTAGAATCTCGGACCCTTTGAATCGTCCACGAAAAGCAGAAAAAAAAAGAATCCTCCCGTCCCCCAACAATCACAGGATCTCACAGGTCTCGCGGAGGGGCGCGGTCACCTCCACGCCTCCTCGTTGCCCGGTGACGTCTGGCTGCGCTTGACGCGCGAGCGAGCGCGCCGCGCCCTGTACTTTGGCCGTCATCCCCGCCCGTTAATGAAGCGAAGACGGCGGCGGCGGCGGCGACGCGCAAAAGACGCCGCGGAGCGCGCATTTGCCGCCCATTGAAGCAAGGCGCGTCGCCTGGCGTAGCGTTGGGCGTCGCAGCGCGGCGCGCCCTCCGGGAGGCCACATTATGCTCCGCGCTACGCCATGCGACGCAACGCAACGGAAGGGAAGGGAAGGCGAGGGCAGCCAAGGGAAACAAACGAAGGCGCAACGGCCGCCGAGAAGTCAGCCGGAGGCGCGCACAAAGATCGCCGCCCTCTGCGGCGCTGCGCACCTCGGCGACTTCCGGTTCTTTGTGGCGGAAGCAGCGCTCCCTTCGCGAATGCGCCTCCGCCCCTGGCTAGGGCTGCTCCCGCCGCGCTCCCTCAGCGTCCACCCCGAAGCCGCCAGCGGAGAGCCTAAAGGCGTACCACAAGGGTTTGTTTTCGGTAAATTTTGAGGTATCGGTCGTTGCTCATACACAAAAAGGCTGTATCTCATTTAGAAATAGTTCAAAAACACCAAAGAAATTACATTTTTTTAATGTTATTTCTTGAGTCTTTTATCTAACTTCTGGCTCTGAGCGTTTTAATAAATGTTCACCCGTTTAAGAAGAATATTTACTAAAATTCTCATAGTTAAACATTTTACTGATCTTACAAGGGGATGGAATGACCTAACTTTACAGTTTGGGGAGGAAACAAAGCATATTATGAAGAGAAAAAAAATTTCTGATAGTCAATATCAGTGCTGCTGAAAGTGTCATCCCTACGGACTCAGTCACTCATTAAAATGTGATTCAGAAACTAATATTGCTGTAAATAATTTTCGAATTGTTTAAGACTTCGAAATGCAGATTTGGACATTTTATAGGGGATGTTGGAGAGCACATGATAAACTACTTGATTGGTTTCTAGCATTTTCGCTGCGGGCGCATTATAGCGAATTTTGTTTGGGCTTGAAACCATGTATTTTTCCGCGACGAAGCGTAACTTATCGCACAAGAGCGTCAGAAGTGCTTATTCAAACAAATGTACACTTACATCATTGAATTAATTGGCAGAATTTTACAACTATTTCAATGAAATAAAAAACGTCTGTACACCCATGTGAAAAAAATAAAATACATCCACCCTAAAATACATCCCCAGCGATTGTTGGAAACCTGTATCAGCGTACTTTATCGTAAACGCCTCTACGCCTGTCATATCCCAAAACTCCACACTACGATCAAGCCTTTCCCTTGTGAGATATCCCTATAGACTTAGGTGGAGAGGGCACGCGAAGATGCTTAAGGGCTCTGTTATCAAACGGACTGCCTAGGTTTGCCCTCGTCCGCTTATGCTTTAAGCCTGCCTGATATGGATCAATGCCTCAAAAATGTATATAAATAAAATTGAAGTTGTGCAAAACAAATTCCTTCGAATAGCAACACATACCGTTTGGTTCATATCAAACAGACAACTCCATAAAGAATTAAACGTACCACTTATCTCCCATCACGAAGTCCTCCTCTCTAATTGCTTCTATTCATACATAAACTCAATTGCCCAAGCTGTTCATTATAATCTAGCATCAATCAACTAAACCTAATCCACATGAAAAACATATTCCCATTAGAAACATTCCTAAATATGTTTTCACATAATAGCTAATATAGTAGGTTCTCTTGGAGAAGTCTTCTATATCAGTTTGTAGTTAGAATAATTAAATGTTAAGTTTGAATAAATATAGTTACAAGTCACACACAGTAGTGGACAGTTATAAGTCAACAAAATACATATGAAGAAGTTAACAAACAGATTACATAAACATCAACAATAAATTAAAAAAATTAAAAAAAGGGTTTCCTAATATACAGCGCACTGGAACATGCTACACGAGTTTCCTCAGTGAACAAAAATGAGGGACACTCAAAATCAAATGATACCGGAAAGAATTGAACATCAGATCTTGAATGAAATTCCTTATTTTTTCTCATGTCATAAGAAACTAATGTCAAAAACCATTCTCAAATTATTTAATCATGCAAGAACTTCAAATTACTAAATGATACACGTGTTTCTTAAAAGACAAATAAAACTACATTTTGTATTTATTTGAATTTTAAACATGTTACCTCTGCAATGTCTTTTAGACAATATTAAATAAAATGAAATGCCATTAAAGGGTTATCCTGATGATAAACCTATTTAAAAACGCATTTTTTCTTAGTTAAGTATTTGCTGTGTTAAAAATTATAAAAATATATGTAATTAATATTGCATTATTTTTAATAAATAACATTGCACATCTCTGAAGTGAATTTTTTATTGCTTGCCACCACGCATATACGAAATGGTGAATAATGTATCTCCTATCATGTAACATCTACTTCATTCTTCCAAACTTGAATTCTAGTTAGCCCGTTTATGTATTATGTGTATAAAGTATTTTACCTCATATAAAGGTAAATTAAAATTGTAAATATGTAATTAAAATTATCAATTAATTTGTATTCTTGATATTGTAACAAAACGTAATACAAAGTAAAATCAGAATTTTTTAAAAAGTAAAGTCCGTGAATGTTTTTGAGCTGCAACAACAAATTAAGGTTTACGGATTAATCCAATTTTTATTCAACGAAACACTAGTCACTACACTAAACATACACCTTGCCATAGTTCCAAAGGAATGTACGACTTTTAAACCAATTGGAAAATACAGTTAAACGAAGAATCGATCATAAACATCGGATAAGTGTATTGAAGTGATTAATAATAACAAAACAATAAAAATAAGAAAAGAAATAAGGATAAAAGAAAACTGGTGTGAAAATAAAGCAACATCTGGTTTTCTACTTGTCTTCGCAGCTCGCCTGCCTTTCGTAAACCCTTTCTTGAATTACAGATAGCATTTTTTGTTTTCAAATGAGCTAAAATTTTAAATGTATGTAAAATATAATGAATACTCTGTTACGAGAAACTGCAAATATTTTTTCTAATATAATAACTTTGATTTGAGACTGTTTAATCCAATGAAAATGGTTGTTTGAAAATATGATCGGGAATAGGTAGCTGGAATATTTCAGCTCCTTTAGAAATTAAATTTAAAAACGTGTATTTTATTACACAACAATTACATACTAGTACTCGTGTATGATATATTTTAGTATTCATGTTTGATAAATTTAAGCTAGGTTTCCACAATTAAAAGCTTTAGACGCTTTGGTGATATCGATTTCGAATTATTTTAATATAAATCTGGTTATCACTTAATGCAACTCATAAAAACGTCACTATTATTCTCTTAACAAAACATGGAACCCTGATTATGTATATTAACACACATCATCTTTCTACATGCTTGTAGAATTTACTCTGAGTTTTTGTCGCTTATGTCTTTTGGTCAAAGCTGCAGCAACTAGTTTCTCTAAAGAGAAATGGTATAAACTTGATTTATTTTATCGTAAGACGAATACCCGTGGACAATCTAAATGTCGTAAATATAGACCTACTTCATGTCAAAAAATCGACTGTTTGGTGTATGTTTTAATTAATTAAAATATTCAGCAGACATCCTTTCTATATTCCGAGTGATCCTAAGTTCCTAGTGATCAACTGCAATCGGCAGCTAAAAGAAAAAATTGCTCCTTGCTTCGCGTTGGAATTATGTGTTCACTCCTGTCAGGAGAAAGATGAGATGTCACATATCTTTCTATTAAGAACATAATTACAGAATCGTTGGTGTTAGGAATTTTTTCTGCTTGTTCTAATAACTAAACTTATTTTTATCCTTTCATTCTACAAGTCCTTCTGTGGCTCAGTCTCACTTGTCGACCTGGAGCCACAAGGCTGTAGAAGCCAGACCCCTCCCAATGTTTGTTCCACATATCCCGCCGCCCCGCGAAACCGCCGGTGAGCGTCGGTAGGCGGCGGGCGTCGCGGCGCGTCGTCATGGCTACGCGGCGCGGCGTCGCTTTGAAGCGGACGTCTTTATTCTCCCCCGCGCCCCGATGCTATCGCCACACATTAACCCGCCGCCCAGTCATCGCCGCACCATTTCGGAGGCTTCCCGCCGCGGGGCCTCCTTCCGATCCGCTCGACGCCCGCCGCCGTCCCGCTCCCGCCCCGCCCCCGCCCCAGCCCCGCCCCCGCGCTCTTGAAAGCGACCGCCTCCGCGAGCGGCGTTCGCCGGCGGCGCGAGGAAAACGCGCCGGGCCCGCGGGGCGCCGCCGCCGCCGCCGCCGCCCCCACGACCCGGGGAATTAATCGGGACGAGACAAAGGCGGGCGCGGGGCGGCGAGGCGGGGGCGGAGGAGCAGGTGCGGCGCGGGGGCGGCGATGAAGGTGGCACTGAAGCGCCGATCCGCGGTCGTGCCGCTCCCAATGGCCACAAAGACGCGGCGGCCGCCCCCGCCCCGCCTCGCCCCGCCCCGCCCCGCCCCGCCTCGCCCCGCCCCGCCCCCGCGTTCCGCCTGTACGGCGTCGCGCTGCGCCGCGCCGCGCCTTGCCCCGTTGGACACGCCTTCCTCCGGAGGCTCCTCTCCGTCCGAGCGAACAAGTGAAATTCGGCGTGGAGCATTTAAAGGCCGGCAGAAGAACGGAGCGCGTCCAATGGGTTGGTAATATTGCCTTTGCGCTGCCCGCTCGCTCTGAAGGGAACTAGACTGCTGCGCGCTGAGTAACAGTTTATCACGATAAACAATCGACGGCTCGGAGGACGAAGCTGAAGAAATTCCACGTTGAGAAATGAGAAACTATCAAATCCGTGTATTTTAGAAGAGCCCCGTGAAGGTCAGCAATCAAAGAGTCCGCGTTGACGATTGCTTTTAACACGTTTAAATTCGAATCGGGTGGAACTTTTTAATTTAGGTCTTTCAAGACCACCGATTTAAGGATTTCTTGTTGAGAAACGAGTCTAAAAGGCAATTTATATTGCGTTATTTGCCTCTATGAAACGAAAGAGAGACTAAATATTAAGAGGAGATGATGTTCTGCAGGAAAAATCACTAAGGCAACTCGTTATTGTTCATTGGGATCACGAAAGGTTATACTAATGGGAACCGCGAGTTTCACTTCAAATTTCTTGCAACTTGCACTTTTCTTTCTCTTATATATCAACATCAGTTCATTTTCTTGTTATACTTCATTCCAGGATTTGTAAGGTTATTTTAGGAGATTTTTTTTATTCTTGCATTTTGAAAACTGGAATGAACGTGATATTATTTAATTCATATTTTATAGAGAACTAGTAGAGTTCTTTTTTTATTTCCGGACGATAACATTGAACAGTTTTTAAGTGAATTTAAAACATCCTTGTTCACAAATTTAGGCGAAGAAATTAATTATGATATTATTAATACTCCAGTTTATTTTCAATACTCATCGTCGAAATAAATCAAAATACAATTATTAAAATACGTATCACAATACATACACAATATATTTTTCCATCATTACCTGCGCATGAGATAATATTTTCATATCAATATGAACAAATTTTGTTAGAAAATTTATCGTTAAAAGAAATATATTTTTCGTAGGAATACTCGTACAGGATTGGACAGTTATAATCTTGGCCCTTTCTCTTTCGTTCCTTTTATTTCTTAACAAAATAATTTGAATCCCCCCTCCTCTATTACATGCCCGTATGTTCAGTGTAATACTTTTGCCAGCTAGTAAAAGCGTATCATTCTCATTTTTAAAAGAAGACCAAAAATTATTTCTATCTATTGAATATTTCTATGTGCAACGGTATCTCCTTACATCAAAGGCAATCAGATCAATTCATGTTTTAAATTCATTGGTTTTCACAACCAAATTCATAAAGAAGAGACTAGATATGATAAATCAGAAAAATAAATGCCCTACTAATCAACAGTCTATTAATGTCTTGAATGATGAAAATCAGAAAGGAACTAATACTACGATTTCCACTCCCCATATTCGCAAGATTTTGGATAAATTTACGAATAATATACTAGATTATATATTGATACTAAAACTAGGAATATTCCGAGTAAGAAGACAGGACTTATCAGGAATGCTAAAGATTCTATTCCTCTTTTAGACAAAGAAAATGTTGATTACTCTGTTGCCTAGTTTGTATACAAAACTGAACCATGTATACCTTTCAAAATAATAAAATAATTGAAAGAAAACTCTGTTGCCTGTCTGGACTGTCCGTTACAGTAAACAGGCCAAACCAAAAGCTGCCTTAAGCAGAAGATGAAAGATCATAAAATTAACAAAAAAGCTTCCACTGCAAAATTAAATTCTATTTCCCGCGAGAGGCTTAATACCTCACCTCATTTTGATTTCCATACACTTTACAACTTAGAAACTAAAACATGGAAATACCTTCGGTTGATTTTTGAGACTTTAAATATCAAAATTCATCCTACTCTCAATACAAATTTGTAATCCAATATTTTCGCCAAAACTATGTAATGTTCCCACTATTAAGTATCATTCAAAGCTGTTAATCACGTGTTTTCTTTGTAACCTTTAGTTGTTCAATTAAATTTAAAATAACATTAAATCTTGATTGAAATAAATAACAAGAATGAAATGTATCTGTAAATAAGTCACATACAGAGTCTTCTGTATTTTTAGCTCTACTATTTTTAGCTTAATTAGAAGGTTTCTAAGATAGACAAGGAAATTTATATCTTTGGAATTTTAAAATAACAATCACAATTTTATCACAATTTCGGCATCTTTGTGTTGAATTAATGGTTCTCAATATATTCTTCGTCTGTCATATTCATCGTCATTAAAGCATAGAATAAAATATATGCGAAAACAAATTGAAAATAAATTAATGAATTCCAATGAAACTTTAATGAAAAATAAAATATTTATTTTTTATTTACAAAAATGATTAAAGCACTTAAATTAATAATTATTTTTCTCTCATCAACTACAACGAAAAATTTAAAGAAATCTTGGGATTATGGGAAATAGGCTACTCCTTTTAAAGCTTTAAATGTTTGGGAAAGGAAAAGTGTGTGTATTGTGCGCGAACGTTCAAGAAGATCATTTTCTCAATTAGTATCAGTGCACACTTAAATTTCTCTGTCATTCTTTCACCTGATCAACCTAAACTGATATTGTTGAGATCATACAATTATATAAATTTGATGCAGGAGAAGTTACTGACAAACCTTGTGTGCGTGACCACATTTGAACGTTTTCGGTGGTTATTTTAGTAGTCGCTAAAATAATCTTGGTCTTCTTTTGCTATCTTACAGAAAATGACATCTGGCGTAACTGCGAATTAACAAACTAAATAATACAAATAATAATACTAAGATCAATAAGAGTAGTCAATGTTCCATCGAAGAAAATCTTCCCTCTTGAAAATAGGTCTTTAGTCATGTGTATCCCCATAGGAAAATAATTTCAACGTTTTCAACACTTTTCTAACATGAACCGGCTGTGACTCTACGTAAGGGATTACACGAAAAGTTGTTGAATAGCAAATATTTCGCGCTGATTTATAAACAATAAGATGAATACGAGTTAGTCTTGTGTGCGGCCCTTTCGCGGATACTTCTCGTTCAGAATATTCGCGTTAAGTATTAAGGGACTCGTTCTCGTATTATAGTTCTCGTTCTCGTTAAGTATTAAGGGACTTATAATATATAAGTAATAAGTGAACTTATTAAACTGGGTGAGGCTCAACAGGTTCTGCTGAGTCAAACTGTGATACCGAGAATCAAGAAAACTACGAGCCTAATTTTACGAGCAAGATCAAACACTAGCTCGACCGACTAACATCCATGCAAAGCCAAACTATCGAAAGCAAGAAATGTGAAACGGAGAACAAAGGTTCCTGGCACAGTTTATGAAACATCTAAGAAAGGATTCCTTAAGGATCGTAAGTTTAAACTTTTTTTTTTTAGTTTTAAGAAATATGCAATGCATCTATGGGTTAAGGGACAGGAAGGTGGGCTGGGGGGACCGGGAGTGGGGAGGGAGGGGAGAGGACGTGGTGGGTGGACGGGCAGTGCGAGACAGCCGATGGTTGAGATAGAACTGGGCGTGGGATATAAATAAAATCACTTCTCTTTTGCACTTTCGTTCAACTTCAATTTTGGGATTCAAGTTTTGATACCGGACCCATAAGCTAATTCCTTTCAATTTATGTCTACAAACCCACAATCATCAGTATTTAATTATGGATGTAGATTTCATTTGGATGAATTTTGTTATTGAAATAATAATTTTTGAAATGAAAATAAAATTATTCAACACTTTCTTAAGAATTTCTTTCCATTAAAAACAATGCTAGAAGAATACAGTAAAATGATCAATATTTTGGAGAACATAATGCAATGCAAGAAACATACGACCCGGTTATTAATAATTAAACGATTTTCTTCACACAACTGAATCCACTCCGGTGCCATTGGATCTCGTCCGGCTCGCGTGCCGTCGCCGCGCCGGTTGCCGCCTCTTGGCTCCGAGCTCTGAAGGTGGGAACCACTTCTCGCCGCCTGACCTCTCGCGCTCGCGACTGAGCAGGCGGCCACTCGGGGCGCCAATAAACGAGGCGTGCGATGCTTCTCGGAGTGGCGCTGAACGTATGATTAATGAATGTCGGCATCCCAGATGGATGCAATGAAATATAGCGGCGTGAATGTTCGTGCTTTGTTCTTCGTCGTTTTATTTGGCGTAACCATATTCACAATTGCTATTACCAATGATGGTTTCTCAAAGAAGAAAACAAAACTTTTATAAAAATAACCTGAGTGGTTAGTGATTACTGTTGTGCTTTTACTGTCACTAAAGTAATTTCGCTTTCCTTGTAAGAAGAAAAAAAGTAGCCCTCCAAGGTAAAGTAGATAAATTATAAACGCACTCATACCCGTGTTTATGGGCATATTATGGATACTGGAAAATTACTGGTACGTACAAAATGGATTTTTAATTGCCACTTCCATGCATCAAATAACTAGAATTTCCAAATGAAGAAAACAAAGAACAACGCAGAATAAAGTTTTTGAGGGGTTGACTACGTGCTCTTGACTCAGCGATGCAGAAGCCGCAGCGTTTGACCCTAATTCGCCCCTTTTGTGCTCGCGTTTCTCTGGAAGGGGGCGTGTGGGCCCCGCCCCCCGCGCTAGGGCGCAGCGGGGGCCGCGTCAGCGAGACGTCAATTTGCGCGCTGCCGCCCGGCCCCCGTGCCCCGGGCTCGGGACCTGCGTGGCGACGCAGAGCGGCACAGAGGCCGGAGCCCGGAGGCGTCCAGCGGCCGTTGCGACCTGCCGCCGCACCCCACAACGCCCGCTTCCGCCCGCCACCGGAAGTCACCGCCGTGGGAGCGGCCCGCCCCCAGCCGGTGCAGCGACGCCCCACCCCGCCCAACCCCGCCCTGCCCCGCCCCCACCCCCCTGCCCCGCCCCGTCGGGGCTCACATCTACAAGGGGGCGCGTCCACCTCCTGACTTCACTTCCCGCGCCGCGAAACACCAGCGGCACAAAGCCAAGGCGCTCTGTGACACGTACTCGTTATGCACTGCAATGGGACAACGATACACCGGAAGCGGAAGTGCCGTTAGAAGAACCCTCCGATCGCAGCGGAATTGTTCATTTGGGGGCAGGGCATACTTAGGGTAGTCCCTCGTTCATTATCATCTCCGAAGATGGCCGTTTTTATTCATTGTCAACCGATTTCTATTTTATAATGCGTCCAACCTGAGGCGAGTCGATCGTCGGACATCTCTGACAACACCTTCAGCGCTTTCATTGTCCAGCATCGTCCAAAGGAAAATACACTACATTTCGCGTTCTTCTCATCGAAACACCCCTTCAAGTTTATGGTAGAAACTAAGATCTGTTCATTTTCAAAAATTGAGAAAGAGTAAATTGTTAATTTCTTGTACCTGCACTAGTGTGAAAAATAAAACTGATATCAGACAACAAGTAATGGAGCTAAATTTTTAATATGTTCGCTTTCCAAAAAATTACAAATGATTCATGTAATCTGAAATAAGAAAAGTATCTTATGTGATCCCAGAGTACCTTCAAGCTATGACGTTTTTATTGAACTAATGATATTCAGTTGTTATCCATTGCACTTTCAGACTATTTGTGACACTGCAACGCCTCTGACCAGGAGGTCCTAAGTTCGAGTCCTGAGGGAAGCAGGATTTTCGACAGTAGCTTTTCAGCTAGGGCGGCCGGCTGCTCTGATCGGTAGTTTTCTGTGGTTTCTCCGATCAACACCAGGCGAATGCCGGAGCAGTACCCTAAAAAAGGGCCACGGACCGCGCGTGATCTTTCCTTCCTCTTCCTTGTCCTATTCTATCCCCTTACTCACACACACACTAACACGCACTACACCAGCACGTATTCCGGGAGAGGAGCTTAGAACTTGTCCCGGCTGGGGCGGTGCTCCGCTGATGGGAGAGTCCTGGTTAGGGGGAAACCCCACTAGCCGACGGTAGGTCGGCGCCCGATCTCGCCATCCAGGGGGGAAGATCACCGCCATCTTCGAGAAAAAGCATGCAGTACACTTACGGGACTAATAACCAAATCAGTTGACGCGCCCGGAAACACGAAAAAATCAATCAAACGTATTTGGATATTGAAAAAGCGTCTTTTCTAGATTTAACAAAATACCTCAGAAATGTTTAACTCTTTTCCATGTAAAATCTACAGTTAATTTGTTTAACCAAGTAGAAAGTCTCCATAACGTGTACGTAAACATAAGAGTCGGTATACGTTGAAAAATATTTAATGAAGGATTTGTAAAGAAATTTTCTATAATTTCTAAATGCCCATCAACTTGTTGCATTTTTGCAAGTGCACCCTAGGCACATTTATCATTTGAACACTGCAAACAGCTGACTGCGGCGGCGCTTTGTGCTTGAGTTGTGTCATAGACATTCGTGTAAAATATGAATATCTTCGATACATGACCGGCATGGAAGGTAAAGTAAGCTATACGTAACCTGCAATATCGCATCTAACTCATCTGCCATTGCATTGCCGAACTTAAATACCGATTTTCTGATACATTGTCACCAACATCCCATGATGAATTCTATATTTTCATAAACACGTACCGTATTCTAAGTCTACCTGTGAAGCGAATGCCCGTGAGAAGATATTCAGGAAGCGAAACTTTTGTTAGACCATGAAATACCTCGAGTGTCTGGAAAGGGATGGGATCCCCCGGAGAGAAAATCCTGGAATCACGAACGCTGTGCGTGTGAAGTTTGCTAAGTCACCATTGTAACTGCATGAAAATACACGGTTTTCTCGAAATTTTAACGCCCTTCTGTCACGAAAATGTTGCTCAACAAATGGGTTGCATTTACGAAGGATATTTGTCTCTGTGAAATCGCCGAGATAAAAGACACCTGTGCATGAAATTACATGGATATATCAGTATACATACATAGTAACAAGTTGCAGTAGTATACTACTGCAACTTGAAAGTGAATCTGTCAAAGGTCGTTCTCTGCCGTTTTCGCTTCAAAAATCAATTTTACTGAACATTATTGGCAGTTCTCTTTATTAGAGTATTTCACGTCGTAAATCGGAACTAGTAAGTTATAAGATGAACAAGTGGTTTTCGAGTTTATCATTTACATTAGGAAATTGAAAACAAGAAAAAACAAGAAATGTTTTCAATTAAATGTTCACAATCGGAATACAATGGTGAATTTTCTTAACTTCGAAACTTCTAGAAGGATGCAATAAGAATTCAAGAAAGTAGTAAGAATTCAATGGAAATAAAATAATTTAAATTATTGGCAATTCTTTTCGAGAAAAAAGGCTTGTTTTTTACACTTTCGATGTATTTCTAAAAATACTTCAATTGAATATTGTTCTTTCGTAAAAACGAGTATTTTTAGAAAATGCATTTATCTCGCAGCAATTACCCTATAATTCTTCACCTATTCTGCATTATACAATGGTAGAACAAAAGAGTATCATTTAATTCGCAGTTGAAATATATTTAGAGTTTATCTGAGAGTTTTGGATCTCGGTATTGTCTTCTTCGATAGTTTAGCTTATTATTCAAGGAATACTGAAATGTTCATGAGGTTGAGAGTGCTGGTAACAAAATTTCTCCCTTGTGTCTACTTTAAAAAATGTTGAGATCTTCGCCACTATCTCTTCGTTTCATGTTCCACCCTACAGCTACGCCTCCGTACGCATGACTCGCTTGACAATGTCTGCAGCGCAAGTTCAAACCTGTCGCCGCAAACCTCATAGAGCATTCCGTGGTCGCTCCGAAGCTGACGCCAAATCATCGCGGATGTTTACAACGTTGTGTATTTGATGACAAACCAAACATTTACCAACATTTGGTGTTCTTCTTTATAAAAACTGCTTTGTTTTCTCAGAGATTTGAAGCACAGAGGTTTGAAATATTAGTTTAACCTAGTGGTATTTATAAGTGGTATAACTAAGTGGTAAGATTTATAATCTCTGCTAGAATAATGGTCTTGTTGTAGTCAAAATTTGTGAGGTTGGACGGACTGGCCGTCCCTCCTTTTGTAGAAAATGGAAATCATGGGGAAGATGCGCCAAAGTAGTGTCTTATTTCCCCTTAGAGAAGGAACCGTGATGCGCCGTGAGAATGCCGGAGTCAGGCGCTAATGCAGCGGGAGCAAGAGGGTGCCCGAGCGGATTGCGAGTCGGATTGTGTCAATTCATTGTTACCAGAGACACATCATTTGACAGCAGTGTAAATATTTGAATTCCAAAATTGAGAGTCGAACCCCTGCTGGAAAAACTGAAAAGAAATAAACAGAGATGGTCTGAATATGTAGGAAGAATGCCAGAGAACGGACTACCAGCAGTGCAGTGGACTACAGATGCAGAAAAAGAAGAAATGTAGGATGGCCAAGGAGGAAGTGGACACCGGAACAGGTTCTAAGACCCTAACTCTAGAAGAAGAAACAAAATCCAAAATCACAAATTCTCGTGGAGACGGTCCCGCGACGCGCCGTGAGAATCCCGGAGAGGCGCAGGTGAGGGGGGGGTGCGTGGGCGAGGCCGTCGCCGAATTATCGGCGCCCGGAACAAAGCGGCGCGGCGGGGGGTCTGCGGCGGCGGCGGGGGCGGCGGCGCCGCGCGCACGGTGATGCATCGGAGCGCCGCACGCGCGCTCGCCCGATACCATCTGCGGCGCGGCGCGGCGTGGCGTGGCGCGGCGTGGCGGCGCGGCGGGGCGCCCGGGGCCCGCGGGCCGCGCCGCTCCGTGCCGGGCGCCGCGCGCCGCCCGCTCCGCCCGCGCCGCCCCCGCGCGCCGACCGCCACACTGGGCCCCCGAAGGGGCGAAACAGCGCGTGCGCCCCCAAAACAGGTCGCCGTAAATACCCAATATCTTGAAATCCCCTACTTTCTTTACACTACATAAAAATTCGACTCATTTCCTTGTTATCACATCGATATTGACATTGCGGGAATTTAAAATAAATGAATGGTTGTCCTGTACTAAGTAGTCAAAGAGACTACGAAACAGAAACGATTCACGCTTGGCCTTTGACACTCTGCACCCGCGTAAGACAATGAAGCGGTTACATTACGTTTATAAATACGAATGTGTAAATTGAAATTAGTATAAGTGATTTTGTCAAGTTTTAAATGGGTTTTAATAATGCGTCCCGCTAGAGTGAGCGCTGAAATGCGTTTGTTATCTTCAAAAATATAGTCGAGAAGCAAATATATTTTGAAAACAGACCTTTAAATAGTATTATAAGTATCATAACTGGGGTCTAGCTCGAAATGCTAAGAAATCCTTTTGTGTACTATTAATTAGAATTCTTAACTGAAATCTAATGTTTGTGCTAGAGTTTTAGTATTGCAGCATTCTATTGTAACCAGATATATTTGAGATTGAGCAGTGTGTTCACACAATAATTTGTAATAGGTCAATCCTGTAAAGAAATACTCAATGAAGTAAATAAGTAATTCTAAAATTCAAGATGATTATCGAGCTAAATTTCCACAGTGTGTTTCGGAGAGGTCAAAATGGACGGGAAAATTCAGATATCAAAGAATTCGATTCATAGACACAAAGCATTTCACATCTACCAATGGCAATGGCTTCTATTGAGTGACATTTCAAGAAGTATGTAAAACGTTTTAAGGCTTTTTCTTTCCAAAGTTGTCTTCACTCTTCATCTCAATAGGGGGAATCTTGATCCATGCATTAGCAAACCTGCGTGATCCTCGGAAATGCAATGGGAAGAACTTGACAATCACACATGAAAGGCAAGGAGCATCAGTGCCCAGGGCGGCACTTGAACCCGGCGTCCCTAGGGCCTGAGACACCGAGTCGGTCCTCGCTTATAAATACCTCAGAAATTCATTGATATACAACACGAAATTAATTGCGTATAATAATCTCCCAGTGAGACCTGGAATGAATGCCTTGTTCGTTATTTGTGCGTGCGTTACCAGGTGCGTTACCAGGTGTTCATGGAGAAGTAGGCACTTTGTAGAGCTCACATCCGCAGTTCATTAATGCAACTGACAGAGTGTAAATGAATGTTAAGTAAAACATAATAAATCCATGAATGAAGCATATATTTTACAAAAAAAAACATAAAATAAAAACGAAGAAACACCCCGGAAATATGATGTATTAAGAGAGATAAGAGTTAGGAGATGTAAGGTTGATAAGAATGGTGCATAAGCAGTGAAGCAATCAGTATATTTTTTTTTGGGGGGGGGGGATATGAGGAGGATCCACTCGACTTGAAGTTTCTTATACTGAATTAAAAAGTCGTTTTTTTTAAATATTATTTACAGCTATTTAAAAAATCAATTGAGATACTGATTGCCTTTTGATAGTTTAGAAAATTTGGGAAAATATATTTGGGGAAAAAAGTGTCTTCTGTTTCTGGAGGGGCCCAGCGGTTTTAGCCCAGCGGTTTTAGGCCCCACCGTTGGGTGCGCCACTATACATGAGTAACAATACCATTGCTGATTGTGAATTATGAAAGTAAACATACAGAACCTGTATTTAAACAAAAATAATATATTTTATATAATAATGTAAGTTAAGAACATTTATTTTTTTAAATGTTTAAAATTATTGTGTTGAATATGTTAATGTCTGTTGTATCGTTATTAATGATAATTGTTTTAAGAGATAAAAAACCCAAAATGGACGAAACGTAGCTCAATTACTGAAACAGTAACATTAAGGTGTATGTTTTAAACAGGACAAACTTAACATTGAACTTGTTGTATAATTTCTACGTCGAGTCATTCGATGAGTGGAGATGGTTCCTGAGCAATCCGCTGTGCCAGGCGCGCGGTGGCGGTGGCGTCGTTGGGGCCCTGTGTGCGGCGCTGGGTGCCCCGCCCCGCCCCCGCGCCGCCCCCGCGCGCCGCCCTGCGCCGCGCCGCGCGCACTCATTGGCCCGCGCGCGCGCCGCCGCCCAATGGCCCGGCCGGGCCGCCCCGGCGCTCCGCCCCCGCCGGCCACCCCCGCCCCCGCCCCCGCCGGCGCGGCCGCTCCGTCACGCCCCCGCCCACCGCCCCGCCCCTCGTGCGCCAGGGCATTCTTTCTCAAATCAGCGGAAATAGTGCGGTGCCTCGATTAGAATCTTGCGCTTCCAAGGCTGCGACTGGGGTGAATGAAGAGAAGATACGTTGAGATAGAAGAACATAGCCTCTTCCAAAATTTATGAAACTGCACTTAATAATTTTTTCTACCTTGAAGCTTTAGTAGTTCGCTGGACGTAGATAGGCGACTTACAGTAGAATTACACCGCTGCAATGTCCTTCGTTCTTGTTAGTTTGACGTGTGTGCAAAACCTCTCTTAGCAAAGGTGAGATATTATCGCTCTACAGTTAAGTTAGATTAATATTAAGGAATTTCGAGGGTTATAAAGTGACTAACATCTTGAATTGTCTCACTTTTCTTGTCTCACGAATGGTACTTTTTGGTCACAGCAGGGAAATTTATGCTACCTCCAGATAACTTCTTCGATATTCAAGCCCCTTGAGTGCGTAAAAGAAAGGACCTTAATTCCATGATCTGTAGTAGGTAATGTTATGAATTCCGTATTTTGAATGATATAGAAATTATTAAACATAAGCACAATCTTAAATTCCTGAAAAACAATTGAACGTTTTTTAGCCTCTTTAGAACATTCTTAATCAAAGCTCTTCTTTGTTGAGACCCATCGTCCAATTCGATCACCTACATTATAGTTTGTAATAGATAGAAAGTTTTGCCGAAAATGTTCATTCAGAGATTCAATTTCATAACATTCTTTAAGAATTCGTACAAATGAAAAAATTGAAATGTTGTACATGTGAATGATCGAGGCAAACGTACAGTAAGTCTTTAGATTCAGACTGAATTTATTGCAGATAATTATCGATATTTATTATTGGAATGTGATCTGCCATTGTATGACTTTCCATTTTCCAATTTGGAAAGATATTGAGTCTACACTTCCTCAACAAAGTTGGATATAATTAATGGCAATTCAACATCTTTCCGCATTAACACCACATCATTGCGATGATAAATATGGAATTCAAAATTAATATCCCAAAATCTTCGAAACCGGCGACGAAATTAAAATTTCACATGACGTTCAGTACCTACTTCGGCCAAATAAAAAGTTTTCTTTTCGTAACCATTTGTGGGGAAAGGTAACAGTGTAATGAATGGGGGATGGTATGGATTTGCCGTGGTTGAGGGGCAGTAGTCAGTGAAATATATTTTAAGTTACAATTGCTTTTTTAGATTAAGAAAATGTGGTTAATTGAATACGTTCAATTTGATTGAAGATAGAAAATAATGTATTTTACCAAAAGGAACAATTGAATCGAAAACATAAGAGTAAAAATTAATACAAGCTCTGAAACCACTACTGTGGGATTGAAATGTAAGCGAACGCACGAAGAAAATATAAAAAAATACGATTGAATGTGCTTTATAAAGTGAATACCCACGACAACTTTCAGAATAGCTGAAAATGAAGTTGAAATCCTTGGAACGAACTTCTCAGAAGAGCTGCAAGAATGTCAAGAAAGGAAATAAGGAAGGGATGATGAAGTTAAGTAGATAATGAATCTGCAGCATATCAAAGAAGAAATTAAAATAAAGGCAACTCATGTGGTGCGGTGGATGGAGAGAAAAAGATAATGGAATCCGAGTCAAAAAAGGAAACTCAAGATACGAAAAAATGATCCCAAGAGAAGAAAGAATAAGGCCAAAAGCAGCTTGGAATAACCAAATCAAAAAAGTAACAGATAAGTGCAAATTACCTCCCGATGCCTCGAAGAACTGAGAAGTTTGAAGATGGAGATTAGACGTATTGATCTACATTACCGGCGAGAAGACGAAGGAGAAGAAGAAGAAGAAGAAATCAGAAGAAGAAGAAACAGAAGGAGCAAGTCATCTTGAAAGATACTGCAGTAGTGTTTCTGAACTGGAATGTT
Source organism: Teleogryllus occipitalis (assembly GCA_011170035.1). Classification (NCBI taxonomy): domain Eukaryota; kingdom Metazoa; phylum Arthropoda; class Insecta; order Orthoptera; family Gryllidae; genus Teleogryllus; species Teleogryllus occipitalis. The sequence goes on from BLKR01000726.1 coordinate 132,768, forward strand.
GAGAATCCATGCACATTGTTCGCTCGTGTACCTCGTTCGCGGACTGATGCCAACGAGGCCCACAATTGCAGCGGTTGTTCAAAATGTTTGTACCTTCGTCAGACACATATTGTGGAGACGTACGAATGCAGGAATGTCAATTTGTAATGATTTGAAGGCATGTTCTCACTGAGAAAACATAACTCTATTCTTGTTGTTCATACGAATGCCAGTCTCAAGAAGTCAGAGTACCAATTTGCCTTTTTCTGTGTTTTTCTTTAGGTAAACTCATGTCCGTGTATAGTATAATTATAAAATATTTCCAGGTGTAATATTGATTATTTCCCACATGTTAGTTCCTCCTCCCTCAATGCAAATAGACAATATACTACCTATTATCAACAAAGGAAAATATTGGCTAAAATGAGATTAGATGTTGAAGGTCTAGAATATGAAGAAAAGTAAGACGTATTTTGCATATACATGATATCGTCCTTATCAAGTATATCAAACAAACCATGTAATAATGCTGACAGATTACACGTGTTCAGAAGATAGACCATTAGCTAAAGAGGAAGTAAATTATGTCTAGAGTTGAATGGAGAACGGTTTTTCTTCCAGCAATTCTTCTGTATTAATGCCATCTGGGTATTTTAAGAATACTGAGGTAATTTGAATTTTTAAGATGGAATAATTTCCATTCAATATCGGAAATAATTCCTATATCAAGTAGCTCAGACACATTAGTCATCCTAAGGTCGTCTCAGAACTCCATCCACTTTCGGAAACAAAAGGAAAGGACAATGCGCTGAAATGGAAAATCCCAAAATTTCAATCACAAGATATCCAGCAAAGTAGTTCTTGGCCTACCTTAAACGATAATGGAATGGATTAAATCAGTGGCGGATGGTGCCTCAAAAAACTGGAGGTTGCAGCTCCATTGAATGACGGAAATGTAATTTCCAAAATTCAGAACACGAATATGTGATAAAGTGTAAGCAATTCATGTAAATTAATTGAAACTAAGTTAAATAAAGTCTTTTCTGAAACATTACTTATATAAATTTAAACTAGTGTCCATGTATTTACACCTTCGGCGCACATGGTTCTGGCTTTGATTTTCACTGGACACTTACGTTTTTGTATTAGTAAGCATTGAGACAATTTGTATTAGTAATAGAATGCATTGAGACAAATGAAAATAGAACGGTAATAGAATTCTTACAAAACAAAAAAGAACTTGGTTTCGAAAATATGGCGATCGCTCTCCAGCACTTTGAAACAAACACTATTGTTTGGACACGTTTTAATCAAATAAAATTATTTTAGTTCGAATATTCTGGTTGTACTACATTGCAATAATGAAATATCCTTCTACACACACTCGTATTCACACCAGCGCTTTCAGACTGTACCTGCAGCCGGAAAAATGCACCCACCGTGAGAGACAGACAGGGTCCTCCTTCCATAAAGGCCAACTTTACACAAAGAAGTTATCAAGTGTACATTTTGAATCAAAAACCTAATTTCAAATGAAAAACAATTCTCCAAACATCATTAAAAAATGCATTCCATGCCGTCAACAATTGACTGAACTTGTGTACGTTCAATAACATGCGAAATTCATAAGCAGCTAGAGTCAGACGAATAAGAATATTTCTCTTTCCCTCGGACACTGCACAGCGCTCGGCAAGAAGACCCCCACCCACTGGTTGTGCAACCGAACGCCTTGTTGAACCCTGTGTTGAAGCATAGAGTCAGAGAGAGAGCCAAGAGCGCGATATGGTACAAGGTCTGGGAGAGAACCAGGCGATTAGATATTGAGATTCTTGAGCGTTTCATACCACCCATGCGAGGGAGTGAGGATACATAGAGGAACTGATTTTCCAAAAATGTAATAGAAGGTTATATGGAAGATGCAAGAGAGTGAGAGAGCAACAGCCAGAGAGAGAGAGAGAGAGATGGAGAGATAGATAGATAGATAGATAGATAGATAGATAGATAGATAGATAGATAGATAGAGAGAGAGAGAGAGAGAGAGAGAGAGAGAGAGAGAGAGAGAGAGGACCCTTTTGAAGATTCCGGCCTAAAAATATATCGGTTCCAAGGCACGAAAACGCCTAACGAGAGCCTAAGACGCACCGATTCTGTATTGTGTTACGGTGCCGTGTATTGGAGCATAGTTTGTGTTACAACTTGCATTTCTACGTGTTTTCTAATCGTAGAATACTCTACAAAGTCTACCTTTTCCGTCTTAAATTTGTTTAATGCAGCTTTGGGTGTAATTTACACCTAGTAGAAGCAGATTTAAGGAAGATTTCGGTCGTCCCTTAAACCGTACAAAACAGTCACCTTTCCTTAGCGTGAAATATGTTGATGAGGTTCTTACACTTTCAAAACAAAAAACAAAAAAAGGAATATTACCACTTATTATGTTCATGTTTCAACATAATAGACTTTGGATAAGAATCCACTTTGCTTCAGTATTTCTCGTAGGTACTTAAAATTTGCAGGGAATTCATTCAGGGAAGCCTCATGGATATTTTGTCATCACTAGCATAAGAAGAATTTCATGAAATCTAACTGTCGAAAATTCAAAAAAAAAATTCCTAAATGAAAAGTTCAATAAGCTAAATTAACAAAGCAGAAATTGATGCAAATTTAGACGTTTACAATACTAGACTCTTAGTAACTAGCAATTTCTTCTTATTGAAACAATTGTGATTTTTCAGGGCTCTTTTCCTTAAAGCAGTGTTTGGGGTTGAGTTCAGTTTTTCACATTCTATACCGCAAATTTGACAGAAGGGTAGAGAACGCTAAGGGTTTGCCAGACGTCGCTGCAATCAATTCGAGATTGCCAAAACATGCAGTTCCCATGTAAATTGGTATGTTGGGAAAGAAAATTACATTTATATGCAAAGGATGCGTGCTTTCGTTTCACTCTTCGATGCATTTTTAAACAGAACTCTTCTCATTCCATTATTTAAGCTAATGGATTCATGGAAATCCTAAACGAAGAAACACCAAACATAGTTAGAAAGTTTTAGGGTTTATCTGTGAAAATTATTTTATTTATATTTATTAAAATTTTAGGAAACAGTTTTAATGAAAACATGATAATTCAATCGAAGGAAAAATTCCAAAATTATCAGCTATACAGATATTTGGTGCTCAATTCTAAAGGGGGAGAAGTTAAGCATTTGATAACGATAACGAATTAAACGAATTTAAGTGCGCTAAGGGTGATACGCTGCTCTGGTCGTGCACAACCTCGTTCCCCGAGGCGGAAGGCAGGTCTCCATCTCGGCGCCCCAGAAACAGCGACATCAGGTCGTCCATTACGGAAGGCGGTGCGGCCTTGTTCCGTGCCGCCAAGCTGTCACCTCGCGCGTGTTAGGGCAGCGGTGGGTGGGAGTGGTGGGGGCAGAGGAGACGGGAAGCGGCCTAACGGCAGCTACCTCGTCAATGGAATCACCGTGATTTCTTTGGAATTGATCGGAAAATTTCCAAAGCTGTAATAGTGTTATTAAAACTATTTCATTAATGAAATCCAGTATTTAAAAGGTGCTATTTTCTGTTAATGTCAATTCCTTGATTTGACTAAACAATTTTAGTTTTTTTTGACACCTCTTCAAAATTTGCACTGTGACTTTTATTCTATAGCATTATGTGAATGGTCGAGAAATAAAATGTTCTATCACACAGCGATAAACAAGAGAGGACTATAGATATCTGACTAGTTCACATCTTAGGGATTCTAAAAATACATTTGTGTATAGTATTATTGTACGTCTATCAGCTGAAGCTTCTGGAAACATTCTTCGGACTTTGACCTGATAGTTCAACTTACCCTTAGCAGTGCCACAAAACTACCCTTTCTTTGAAATGTAACGTCCGATACTTCAATTACTTTCTGTACCTGGCACACATATTATTCTTTCTTCCCTTCTCTTGCCTTACGAGATATGACCTATATTTCAGTTCCCTTTTCATCATTTCGTATTATAAATTCTCATTTTTGAAAATTTTCTCGATTCCAATGCCATAGAAGAAATAGTATATCTCTTTTCACCGTCTCCATAATCTTAAATTGAAGAAACAAATGTAGCAAATTCCTTAATCCATTTGAGATTACCGTGTTCGAATGCAAAGAGCAATACTAAATTTTGTAACTCTTAGTTCAATATTAAGAACTTAAGGTGGGACACGCATTCGGCTATTAGTGGCGACATCTAGACATTGGCCACTTGCCCTCGGCATCGACGCTTAGTCGCCACTACTTGTGGCCGCTTCTTTGGCCCCTCCCGGCCACAAGCCGTCGCCACTTGTTTCGTTCTGCAATTAGTCAGCTGCAAAACTTGACAGAGTAGATGTACATGTAGACTTTTTTAACTGAAATGTGAAAACTCCAATTGTACATACTTCGGTGATATTAATAGGACGTCGTTGAAAGTTTTGTCAGCAGCAAAACCATTGAACCGGGAGCGGTGGCTCAGAGCATCAACTGATGTCACTGCAGTGCCTCTGACCGGGAGGTCCTGAGATTCGAGTCTCGACGGTGGCAAGATTTTTGACACTAGCGAAATAGCTAGGTCAAGTTCCGTCGTTGTATGGAGGAGAATTCTAACGGCCGGCTGCTCTGATCGGTAGTGTTTCGTGTTTTCTTCGATCAATGCCAGGCGAATGCCGGGACAATACCCTACCGAACGGATCACAGACCACGCGCGATATTTCCTTCCCATTCCTTGTCCTCGCCCCTTACATATACTTACACTTACATACACTACTCTACCACACATGCCGGAAGATCGGCCAGGAGCTTATAGCTGGTCCCGGCTGGGGCGGTGGCCCGCTGGGAGATACCTGGGCTGGAGATGGCTGGAGAACATGGTTGTGGGAAAACCCCGCTAGCCGACAGTAGGTCGTCGCCAGATCCCGCCATCCAGCGGGAGATGATCACTGCAACCACCCGAGCAAAAAACAAGCCCTACACTTACGGGACTAATGACCTTAGCCCTTGATGCGCCCGGAATTACTAGTTATCAATCATCAATCAAAAATCCATAGTCATTAAATTTATCGTCACTATTGGTGATAAAAACTTATATCCACAGGTTACGTGGCCTAAAACATGAGGCAGGCGTGAGGGGACCACTACAATACTTGACCCCCCTTTTCCACTGAACTGTCTTTATTTACACATATTTTAATATTTTAGTAAATGAATAAGTCATACTCGGAAAATGAAATTATATCATCAATGATTCAATGAATAAATAAAATTGATATTATGTTAAATCATTTACCAAACGGGTTGGAGAGTCTCTTCTCTAAATGTCGTATAACAATTTTCCAAATTATTAAGGTAAAAGGGGGGATATAAGATATTGTATATATTTAAGGAAATAAAATGCATTATTACCTAAGACATCGGGTTCCCTTTCAAAACACTTTGGGGAGACACAGCCCCCCCCCCCTTGTGCACACGCCAATGTCGGTATTCAATGCTGTTATTGAGTATATACTATCTATTGAGCGGATGCTGCAGCGAGGCTGAGAAGACGGCGACTGTCGCTCAGCCTGCGCGTGGGTGGAGCCGCATGTGTCGGCCACAAGTAGCGAGCGCCGGCCACTGCCGCAATTTGTGGCCGCACGCAGCGACAGCAGTGGCCGAGTGAGCAGGGTTCGGATTTAAAATGTTAGGAAATCGCGCCAGCAGTCTGAGGCCACAATTAGTGGCCAGATTGTGGCCGCTAGCAGTGGCCGGGAGTGCGTCCGGCCTTCTGGCATTGCACGACTCTGCCGCGCCTCGCTCTATTTAATTCAGGTTCAATTAAGTATATTAGGTCACCTTCATGTGAGCGAAGGTGCAAATTGTCAAATTACGCGCCATTACACTTCCGTGTTGTCTCCTATAAATGCCCGTAGCAGCTTCCGTGACGGATATACTGTGACGTTACCCGAATTAATTCAAACCGACAATGTAATATTCCGAATTCTCCTTGGATGTTAAGGAACTGAGCCTCCGGTCAACTACCATAACACTTAGATAGTTTCCTGCTGGCCTGTGGTTGCAAAATGGCAAGCATAAAATGTCGTGTTTCACAGTGACAATAGGCCTACTTGTCAGTTTCCATGAATTCGTACAGAAAATAATGTAAGTAAATCATACTAAAGTATCTTTGGCGATTCCATTTCAAAATTCCGTACTCTGTTCTTATTGCCGCCTCGTCCGTCAACACTTTTTTTGCACGCCAAACACTCACTTTCTATTCTAGTTACGTAAATAACAATTTTCTACGCAGTTCAGCTAAGTTGAAAATAAAAAAATCGAGTGTACCAACCAAGAACCTGTGAAAGAGGCGAGGAGAACGTCCGAGAGACAGCAGAGACACGGAGCTGTGTGGCGGAAGCTGTGGAGCCTTGTTCCGCGGTGTGCGGGTTTGTCGCCTGGAAAACTTTAGTGGCGCGTCGCGGAGGCAGAGCGGGGCGAGGCGGGGGCGGCGCGGGGGCGGTAGCGGGGGCGGCAAGGAGCGGCGAGTGCGCGCGCGCTCCATCCGTTGTTTTCCGTCGCCGCCGCCGCCGCCGCCGCCGCCGCCGCCGCCGCCGCCGCCGCCGCCGCCGCCGCCGCCGCCGCCGCCCCCCATTGCTTGGGGGCCGAGTTGCGCCATCAGCGCAACAGCGCCTTTCCATTAGCCGAGGGGGTGGGGGCTCAGCAGGCGACCTGCCCCCTCCCCCCGCCCTGCGCCCACACCTTCGCTTCGCGGCCTTCCGTTTATTTATAATTTGTCGGCGACTGAGTGCAAAAATACGTAACGATTGAAAGCCGAGGGAATGCACAGTGAGAGGCGATGAGTTATAAGATGAATTCGATAAGGTACGAGCGTGCGTGGCCGGAGAGAAGTGTTATTTACATATTGTCTTCACGGCTTTTATTGGGCTATCTCCTTTCCGAGGAAAGCTTTTCCGTGTCGTTGTTTGTCTTTTCGGTCTGGTTTCTTCTACCCTTTGGAGATCGAAGTGAGTTTTGCGCATCACTGCGCTGCTTCTACCAGGAAGTATTCCACCATTTCATGCTTGTGGAAATTCCACGCAGTTGCTGCCGCTACAGAGGGTCACGTCTGTAACAAACATTGAGGAAGGCACAAACAGTCAAGGAATGTGACAAAGCAAACAGTTATCACGGAAAGGTGTTATCTGAGAGCAGGCACGTCAAACCGAGCCCGCAGGAGGTACTTGCCCGCCTGGGAAGCTCGGCGCTTCTACGATCACGGGCGATTTCCCCTGACTGCGCCTATATTTTCCCCTGACCCTATATTTAATGGGTTATATTGCGGGGAGACTGCCCAAAGGCAGTGTTCCGCACCCGAGTTTCGACCCAGGCTTCCTTCAATGCCTACCCCCGACGCGGGTCTGGGGACTTTTATCTAAGCAGGCGCACCCCGTGGGCAGTCCCGTCTACGCCTGGGATTTGACTCTCACTTAGTTAACTATATCCGAACTGTCTGGTTGGGAGAAAGTGGGATCTCGTTAGGGCGGGATGTTGTCGGAAGGATTTAATTTTGCCGGGCATCCTGCCAGGGTTCTTTTACATGCCACAAGAGTGACATGGCTACTGTGGATTTTTCGCCCTTCGAAAATCCAGGTTCCTCGGCCGGGATCGAACCCGCGCACTGGGGCCAGTAAGCTAATCCCTCACCCACAGAGGAGCCCAGCAATAATGTGAAATAAGTTCATAAGTTTTTGTAAGTTAACAATTCTTGCTTACGGACGGTCGGCGCATTTATCGGACAAGTCTGTTAAATCTTCTGACCTCAATGTACCCAGTTAATACTATTATATCATTCTTCAGTAAACACGATTTCAGTATCAAGACCCTACCCATTCAACATGTTTAATTTCGATCTCAATCGAGAATTTGAAATTTGACGGATGTATTATTTTATTTTATTGGATCATTTCTTTGCTTTAAAGAAAGAATTGGAATTAAAATAGTTAAATTTGGGACTATAACTGTCATGTAACTTCTCCCAAAGACTGTCATGGGCCAGGTATCCCGTGACTTACTGCCGTTCCGGAGCAATTTCTAGAACCCTCACTTTTAAATTTCACGCCAATTTCCCAATACGCAAAGCCCGCGAGCTCTAGCAAGTGTGTTACCTTGCCCGCGACCTTGACATACCAGCTAAGCTATATTTAATTCATTATATGCGATAAAGTTTTGCGGCATTTTTGATGGTATTATTCATTTTTAATTTGTGGAATATTAGACGTAGGAAAAGTTTGAGTGTTATCCTCAATACTATCCCCTTTACCTTTTGCCCTCAGCTAGCTGTTGTGATGCGCAGACTTTGCGAAACCAATTTTGCGATCATCCTTATTCATTTTTCAATAACTTCTGGAGCCCAGAGCTTATGACATTCATTACTCGTTCACTTCAATGCAAACACTAACAATTTTTAGAAGGAATATCTTTGACATGCCAGCAAATAGTGTCTGTTACAGCCCAGTGCAACTAGTGTTTCTTATAGCTACTATTTTGTTTTGCACAATATTTATTGTCTTATAGTTTGTTTTATTGTTCAGTTTCTTATAGCTACTATTTTGTTTCGCTTGTATTTTGTCTTGATGATTTTAGTTTAGTGATTTTTAGTGAATATCAACCTACTGTAACCCTACTAAAGCAGGAGGTCTTTGCCCTTTACGGGATATTGTTGGCTAATATTAATAATAATAATAATAATAATAATAATAATAATAATAATAATAATAATAATAATAATAATAAGAAGAAGAAGAAGAAGAAGAAGAAGAAGAATCTAACAGTTAGCCTCTGAAGGAAAGTTGATAAAGTAGTGATAAGATTGATCTCCACGCGCCAATGCCTCGTTCCCAACCGCCAGCAGATGCCTCGCAGGCAGCGATCGCATCAGCGGGCGCATCGCGCCGGTGGGTCCAGCAGGCGTCGCGCGGAAGCCAACTCAGCCGCGGTGGAGTGGCCGGGGGGCGTGGCGGCGGCGCTTGTGCGCGCGCCCGGGTGGCGGCCGGGGCGGTTGGGGCCTCCGGGCGGTCGCCTCGAGGGCCCTCGCGCCGCCCGCGCGCGCGCCACCGCTGCCGCCAGCTGCCGCAGCACAGCGCAACGCGACGCGCGCGCCACGCGTGCGGGCGGGCCCTCCAAGGCCAAGGGCCCGGCGCCCGAGGGCCGGACGCGGCGAGGGCCCTCGAGGGCGCGCCGAGGCGCGACTAAGGACCGCCGGCGGCGCCCGCCCTTTGTGCGCCCTTCCGCGCCGCCGCAAATATTTGGGGCCGCTGCGCGCGGCGGCGCGGGGCGCGTGGGTGGCGGGGCGGGGCGTAGCGGGGAGGGCGGAAGAAGGGCTGCATGGAACAGGGTAGAGTAGGACGGGACGGGGCGGGCAGGGGTGGGGCTGAGAGGGGTGAAGCGAGGTGGATGGGAGCAGAGTGCGTGGGACGGACAGGGTGGGACACAGTTGGGCAGGGAGAGGTGGATTGGGATGAAGCGGGGGGGAGTGGAGATGGTCGGGGTGGGGCGGGGTGGGGCAGAGCGGAATGGCAAGGTACGGGGCGTGGTGGAGTGGTGCAAAGCGAGGCGGCGCGGGAGAATGGAACGGAGAAGGAAGATGGGGCTGGGCGAGGGAAGGAGGGAGTGGGTGGAACGGAATCTGTGAGGCGGGTCACAATGGGGTGGGGTGAAGCAGAGACGGTGCGGAGTAGAGGAAGGCCATCCGGTAGGACGGGGAGGAGTGGAGGAGGCGGAGCGGGGCGGGTGGGATGGAGCGGAGTGGGTGGGGCGGGGCGGAGTGAGACGGAGCGAAGCGGCGAGGGGCGGCGCGGGCGGTGGGCGGTGGGCGGTGGGCGCGGTGCCCCGCGGAGGCCGTGTAATTCCAAGGACCGGAGCAGACGACGCCGGGTGCTCATAACGCTGCGTTGCCCGGGCCACCGGAAGTCGGGGAATGGGTTGCAGAGCCACGAACAATGAGGTTATTAACATCTTCAAGGTTCTTCGACGCACGTTTTGATTTACAACGTCATTTCGTGTTACAGTTTTAATAACAAATCTAATAAGCCAGAGGAAATGGAACTTCATTTACTGAAGACAAGACGGTGGAGACTACTTCGACGTCTTTTTAGATATATACATATCAGATTGTAACATTTCTGAGCAAAGATACATTAATAATCTTCAAGCATTAGCAAGGTTCTTCACAAATGACGAAATGCAGAATTAATAAGCCGTCTCGTTATTTACACCGTTGAAACTAATATATCTATTGGATGTACTATCGTGAACAGACAGTAATTTCTTGATATTAATTAACTAGAAATTGACCTGTCTAAATAGTGAGGAAACAAATAATAATAAAAAATACGTTATAGTGTTACGGCACTGAATGTAATGCGTGATGAGTACGGGGATGTGCAAAAGCAAATAGCAGCCGTGTCCCGTTCCCCTCTCCCAGCTTTCCCTTTTCAAATTGCCAACGACGCAAATAAACTTTACAAATAGATTGCTGTCAAATATGTTATATTTTATCACACCGCTAAGTAATGTGTGTGCAATTTGGTATCAATTATCTAAAAAAATTAGCGAAAGAGTCAAAAAACCTAATATTGTCAAGAAATTTTAGATCTCGTGTGGATCAAACTGAATTATTAATGCAATGTTTCCTAATGCAAATCAATAATGTAACAAACTTCAAAAAAATATTCCTTATATTCCTGACATGCTCAGAGAATGTGTGATATACTTTTTTCCACGCCAATAATAGAACCAAACTTCTCCCTTGCTGCTCACGAGTCGATTCATCGACTCGTGAATCCGTTTGTCAGTTACAGTCCAAAGAAGAACACACTTTTCTCTCGCCCGACGAATTCACCTGTCAGATTTTCCTAGGCAGGTCTATCCGTCAGCCGTTTAATATATTCTGGCGCCTGTCCTCTATTAGAAAGAAATCCTGTTTGTCTGGTCACCCGTCATTCATCGACTGCTTGTCATCCATCAAGCATTCTTTTAATGTCTCAACGTCAATCCGCTTCAAATCGAACGGTTGGTTCTTTCTCCGCCAATGCATTGCCCATTATAAAAATAAATAGAACTAAACTCTCCTACATATTTTTTTCTTGCTAATTCATAAGCGCACTGGTATTCTACTCGTTTTGTATTCATTGTAACAGAAAAACTACTCTTACTGAACTATTATACTAGATTGTAAATAAAAGCCTGGACTAGTTCTTAGTTGGAGAGTTCAGAATACTCCATTCTCTTTCTAACACCGAAATTTGCTTGACTCGTATCTCTCGCCCTGATAGGCGTTCGCTGTCGCACAAATTCACTAACCTGATCTGTGAATTAATATTAAAATGTAGTTCCATTTCTCGGAAGTGTCAATTGGGAGTAACTAGCAACCATATAGTTATGTTAAGATATTACATTTATTGCATCGTTTAAGTCGATATTTTTTATGCTTCTTACCCCCAGATGTGCATAGCAATGCTTGACATAGGAAGACTTAAATAACGCTGCCACTCTGTTATTGAAGTACATATTTGAGTTTAATTATAATCCAAATATATTGAAGAACTCTACCTTAAAAAAATTTTTAAAAACAAATGTCGCAATGGGTAGTTTTGGGGCATTTTCAATCAGGAGCAGATAAATACCACTTTCTCAAAGAAGGAATGTCCATACTTTAGCTCTTTGCTTAAAAATTAAAATTATTATTTTAATCTGTATATTTTGCATCTACATGCCCTTTTCACCACAGATCATTGTATTTAATTTTCTTGATTATTTCTCGTTGTATTTAATCAGCGACGTGTTGTAGTTGGTTGTTAATATGTGCATAACTCATACAAATCCAAACAGCACATACTTTCTCGCCTTTAGTAATGGTTATACATAGTATGTAAATCGTAGAACATTTGGTGCAAAAACTAAATATTTTCAAGAAAATATCAACACAAATTTGACAATTACAACAGCTTTCCATACATGTAAATCATGTCACAACAATAAGATGTAATTCACAGATAAGACATAATTCACAGACGTGATTCATAGACGTAATTCACAGACGTCATTCCCGAGTCATTGTTGCTTTCCAATCTGATATTTCCTGAACGCCTGCAATTTTTATTTTATAAATATATAAAATAGGTTTTAAATAATTTCTAAAATACTAATTTGTAAATATATAACAAAAGCTTGAATGTAAGAAACAGACAAAGGAATACGAAATAATATACAAATTCTAACTTACGAAGCATCCAACTGCTTGGAATTACATTCAAGAAGCGCAGTAAATTTAGAGCGGGCGACTATGTTGGCAAACTACATAAAAAATACTCACATTTTCAAAAAAATTAACATGATCTTATTGAATATGTTTTTGATGAACACATTTCATTTACAAAATAATTGTATCTTCTCAATTGTAATTGTAGGAAGATGCCGAAAATTTTTTTTAATTTTCGAAAAATCAGGCATTTTAATGATCATGAGATACATACAATTCTCTTAGGTGTCCTTTACGCTAAGGTCTACATTTAATCAAAAACGTTTGTGCCCCTTTATGAAAAAAAATGTTTAAAGAAAATTAAAATTGACACAAAATATCGCAAAAAATATTCATGTTATAGAAAAATTGAACATGACATTTATTTTTAGCTGTTTTGATAAACAGATTCCACGAAAAAAAATGATCTTCATAGTTTTAGTTGAAGGAAGGCTCCGAAAAAATGTTGAATCTTTTCAATATTTGAAAAATTAGGGTTTTCAATCAGCAAGAGATAGAAACTATTCTCTTAAACGTTCTTCACAACAACAAAATTTAATAAAAAGTATGGAGTTGTTTTTGGGAAAAAATGTGCTACATTATTGTCATTAAATTATTACAAATTAAATTATACAAAATTTAAAATTGCCAATTTTTCACGCAAAATTTCACGAAAAATACTCAAATTTGTACATGACCTTATTTCAAATTCTATCTTTAAGGAACAGACTTCATTAAGGGGAAAAATTATATTTTTAATATTTTAGTTGTAGGAAGACGTCGACAATTTTTTGAATTTTTGCAACGTTCGAAAAATCGGGGTTTTTTATCGAAAATGAGATCTGCACCATTTTCTTATTCATCCTTCACACTATCCAACAACAAAATTTAATAAAAAACGATGGAGCTATTGTTTTATTTTGAAAATGCCTCAGGGCCTACATGTAAAGTACTCCCAAAATTAAGAAAACCGGTTTCAAATTCAAGGGGCTCAACAACGACATCAACCAGATCTTTTGAAGAATATCAATTTTGGAGAAAATCGGCTTAACGGTTTCCCACTAGCATTGTTTACAGACAGACGGATAGACAGTCGGACGGACAGACGGACTGACAGATGGACGGACAGACGGACGGACAGACAGATAGACGGACAGAGAGACGGACGGACAGACGGATAGACAGACGTTGTATACAGACAGATGGACAGACAGTCGGACGGACAGACGGACGGACAGACAGATGGACGGACAGACGGACGGACGGACAGACAGACAGACGGATGGACAGACAGACAGACGGACAGACGGGCGGACAGACGAACGGACGAACGGACGGACGGGCAGATGGACAGACGGACGAACAGTGGACGGACAATCGTTTTGCCGTCAATCGATGTTTCGGTATCAAGGACCCACAAAACTGATTCTGTCTATATAACGTGTTAGAGGATTTTTTTTCTAAATTTAGCAACTGGAATTACCCCCTTTTTCATTACCAGGGCTCTCTCTAATAAGAGATTTCTGCCGAAAATCCGTCGTTTTTCGCGCAGCATGATATAACTTTCTCTCTACTGTGTAAGTGGTAGCGAGGAAGTAAAAACAAGAGTACTACGCTTTTAAAATGTTTTTAAATTGTTTTTATGCAATTTTTACTTTCTTTCTTGATTATACTCACATACGAACTGTGAAACCGCTAATACTTGGAGATGAATATCTCAACCAAAGAGATTTTCTTAAAATAATGTTCAGGCCACTTGATATTCCAAGAAAGAATTCACCAATGTAGATGCCCAACGGTTAGAGGCTTATCATGATATCAGAATTTTGAAACGGAGCAAGCTCTACGATGTAATGAATCGGCAACGAATGGATGCTGTACTGCCTGGCGACAGCTGTTATGGCATTAATCTTTAGATATTAATTGCGTTCATGGATACGCGAATGTCACGAGAACGTGCCAATAATTATCCTTTTAAAAAGAAAGAGTAATTATAGAAATATGTATTGGGCAGTTGAAAACTAGTGGTGCTACAACAGCACACACCTCACATTATTCCTAAATTCGCAATTTTCGAAAATTCAGAGTTCCACGAAAATGAGACTCGCGTCATTCTTTTAAGCATCCCTTTTTCTATCCGTAGAAAAAAATAAAGATAAAGTTGAGGTGGTTTTTGAGAAAAAAAGGTAAATTTTTTAAAACTGCCTATATTTCGGATTTTGGAATTTTCAAAAAGGTTTTTGAGATTTTAACAAACACGAGACCTGCACCATTCTTTTAAACCTCCTTTATGCTTCCGGGGACAAAGTTTGATTAAAAATTTGGTGCCATTTTTGAGAAAATTTTGAAAATGTTTTTGAGGCTTCTTGTAAAGTACCCTCAAAAATCAAAACATCTTTTTGAAACTCCCAAAGCCTCGGCTTCATGGGAAATATCAATTTTTTATAAAAATCTGCTAAACGGTTTAGGAGCTAGCGTTGATCACAGACGGATAGAGTTACGTTTTGCCGTCAATCGTTTTTCAGAATTCAGGACCCACAGAATTCAGGAATTAGGGACCCACAAGACATGGAATCTGTCTGCGCCATGCATTGGAAGAATTTCCCCCTAAATTTAGCATCAGGATTTACAAACTTTTAAGTTGTCAGGACCCGAACTATTACATAACATTCTCTTCTTACGAAGTACCTTCCTAAGGGCGAAAAAGAAAACAAAAAGATTTCCAATATTCCAAAACACAATTCGAGTCTTTCTACCAAATGGTGTCATCAGTAATAGTGAATTTCATTGTACTTCACAATATTGCAGACTTGAAGGATATCGAACATCCCCCAAATTAATAGAATTTGCAGCCGATAATAAAAACAATTATGATGATGATGATTCTGAAAACCAAATTGATCATAAATATTTGCTGCGATATCCTGGAAAAAGGAGGAGAGAAGAAATAAAATAAGTGATCTTCAATCCAAATTTATAAAGTTATTTTTTTGATTTCAATTCTATTAATTTTCTGACGTTTTGGAGTTTTGTTTCTCTTTCTTCAGGGCTGAAATGAACACAACACAGTTAGAACTATATATATAGCACAATAATTAAGACACATTCAATGAAAACTCACATATAAACAAATTAAAATTAATGTACCACAAAAGGAACATATCTCGGGTGAGGAAAATTACATTATGGTACACTTGACCACCTATGCCACGTGAGCTGGCATGATAACACATTCACCACAGACCTAATGTGTTCAATTTCGTCAGCTCGGCGAAGTCCGACAAGCAGTAAAACGCAATCCGATTACTGACATCTTGGAAGGCAGATCTCGAACAATAATGCACTTCAGAAGGAAGTTTGTAACCTCTTGTCCCAACGGTTTCTGGCTACGAAAACATCGAGTTGTTTCTTTCTCGAACGCGTTCTCGTCGCAAGGGATTTTCGCGTGTCGCAGTTACGGGTACACTTTCTCGCTTATCAGAAGACAATACTCGTTTTTGACTGCCTTTTTGCTACCTTTCCTTTCTTTTCTTTGGCTGGGTTCCCTTTTGGACTTCCTTTCAGTTTTTAAAGATTTTGTGGAACTTTTTTCTGCGGCGGTCCCGGTGTGCGGACCCTCCGTCTACCCCATGCTTAATCCCGACTTGTACACTCCGTAAATAAATAAGGAGCAAATTTGAATCGATTAATTGTATATTTACATATTTATTAATTTAGCAAACAGGAAATCGCTCAATACAAAACTATTACATTCACCAACAAACCAGCAACTCGCCAAATTACTTCCACATCACAACTCTCACAAATATACAATATACACCATCAATTGCATCATCATCAAAAAGAAAAAAAAAAGAAAAAAAAAACAATTCACAGTCTCTCAAAGTTATAACAACCCTCACTAATGTCATCACTAGACCTGATTTTTGAACAAATGTCTGTGTAGCTCCTTCTGAAGGTTGTAGTAAATAATTGCAGTTGTTTACGAATCATGAAAAAATAGATCTACGGCATCTAATAGTGCAGTCATCTAATAGAATCTAATAGTGCCTAAAATGTCCTAAAAGGGCAGTTGATGCCTATTTTAATATATTTTTGTCTAAAACTGCAAACAAGTGTAATTTTGAAGAATGATTATATTTTAATTACTCATTTTTGTTGTTACATTATACTCATTTATTACCGAAACGCAATTGCTTTCCCAAATTTTCCGCGAATATTCTCTGATCAAATTCGGTATCGACTACGCCCCGAAAGCTCTCATCCATCACACCGAACATAAGGAGCTCTGCAAATCAATATAAAGATATTTTGCGCTCGTGTCCGATCACCACGCACTTCTTAGGCAATTGCGCCTATTCTCAGTGTAACTGCGCTGTTGACAGGTTGAAAATGAAAAGTGTGAAAGAATGAAAAGAAATAAAAGTGAATAAAATAATATGCTTCTGCCGGCCCGGATAGCCGAGGTCGTTGAGTCTGAAAAGCCGTAGCTGGGTCGTGAAAACGTAGCTGAAGGGTCACGAGTTTGAATAACGCGCGGGGCATGGATGTTTGTGTGTTGGTTTGTAATTGTCCATTCATCCTTCATCATCATTATCATCATCATCATCATCATCACCATCATCATCGTTTCATACCTCATTCTCCCAGGGCTAACAACCTTGAGATGTAAAAATGGACTCAACAGAGAAATGCTCCCCCCCCGAAAAAAAGTCACATGCACTTACCCCCGGGAAAATATGACTGGGCATCGGTGAGTACAGTTGCACGATCGCATGGCCGATTCCCGACCAAGAAAAACAGCTTGTACTCACTTTCTTAAATGTAAAAATACTTGACTTTCCTAATTTAATCCTTTTGTAATCAGTTTTAGATGTCAGAAACGTCACTTTTCATGTCCAATGTTTGTCAAAGAACTAGTTTAATCATTTTGTAACCTACTTTAAGAAAACGTCAAAACGCCTAAAACGTCAGTTTTCATGAATAATTGTGCATAATTTCGTTATTTTGTTACCTGTTTTAGGTGCCCAAATCACCACATATTTTAGCCTAAAATTCTGAGGTCTAGCCATCACAAATATACAAAACAATACAAAGTCTATCAACATCACTAGCAACAAAGTCTATCAACAACATTGTTTAAAAGGTTATAAAAGAACAAAAAATTCAAATCACGATAGTAGGAGAGAGAACTAATATTTAGCGAATTAGCAACCTGTTTATAATCATGGAATATCCTCAGTGATGACAACTAATCTGTACTTGAACGGAACAAAATTGAAGGTAGTGGATCCGAGATAAATATGAACAAGATAAACGAAATATTCTGAAACCTACTCTTGGGATGGTATGTTCTCATGAATATCTTGCGCACTGCTTTAGAAGTCTTGGCAACATTGCTTTTAAGGCAATTTTGAAAAATATGGAAAATTATATTCGTTTTATATGATATGAACAATGGAATCGTTAACTTGGAAGGGCTGAAGGACCCGTCACTTCGTACGATGCGAATAGCTACTCTCTCGGTGAAAATCTAAAACCTCAGAGAATTTGTGCGGTCTGTATTACGGTGGTCCCTCATTTTTAAGAAACAGTATTTAGAAACCGATAATATATTTTTGTTATTTACGTCGGTAAACACGCGCTTAGCTCCTTAGCTTCAGCATCTAAACTTCCATTAAGAGCGCGTCCATAGCAACGGCCGTTAAAATGCTGAAGAGTCCATTAAAAATATTTTAGCGAACTTTCGGATTTAGATTTTACCAGTGCTCATGAAGCTTTGGATACATATGTTCCTACTATCCTATTTATCCCTTTTGTCCCCATGTCTCATTTTTCCACTGGTCCCGCTAGTATCACTTGTCCCGATGGTCCCCCTTTTCCATTTGCCCCTTAGGTCATTTTGCCCCCTTGTCCAATGGGACAAGCACTTGTCCCAGAATTTGCCCCCTTGTCCCACTGCCCCGACGTCCATCTTGCTTCATTTTGTCCCTATTGTCCTCATTTGTCCGATTGTCCCCTCTTGCCTCATTTGTCCCTTTGTCCCCATTGTCTAATTTGTCCCCCTTTCCCCATTTTCCCCCTTTCTTCCTCTTTTCCAATTTTGTCCGTTTTTTCCTCTTTTTCAACTTTGTCCATTTTGTTCCCATTATCTCACTTTGTTTCCCTGCCCTTTTCGTCCTCCTTTCCCCGCTTTGTTCCACTTGTTTCCTTAGTCCTTTTGGTCTTTCTGCGTACTGCGATTGTTATTTAAAAACTATACCAAAACCCTGTACCAACAACCCTTGCTACAGAACAATATTCCTATTTCTTAACTCATGAAAGTGTTAAATGTTTATTTTGGATAACTATAACAACTAGAAATAACAAAACACATTATATACAACACGTCCTCTATGAGCCTTTAAGGCAGGCCTGCACAACATTTTGCACATCGACTGACCTCGAGAGCCGCGCGCGAGCATCTTCAGTGCAAATAGGGGCAGAGCGGAAGAGTGGGGATGAGACATTCTAGGAGTGGGGAATGCTAACGAGAATGCACAATTAGAACCATAGTGCGTAAATTGAAATAGCAATCGCCGAGAACACGACAGACTGATACAGAGAGTTCAAATACCCTTTCCTTTTATTTCGGAAATGTTGGTTGTCGATACATGACAATGTGAAGTATGAACCAAAAACGAATTAGAAACACATATTTAATTTGGATACAAAGTGTAATAATTGCTTGTTAGGCTGATAATGTAATTCTATTTGCTATGATGTAATCCAAAATTTAGCAATTGCTAAACACAAAATTGTAATATTGAATCTTTTTTGTTTGATGATGACTAATATTTTTTCATTAACTAAATTTAATTAAATAAGACGATTATAACAAGCCGAAAAAATCATATTAAAAAAATCATGATTACTTCCTGTTATAATTTCTGACAAGAGTAAATTATACATTTCTATTTTGAAATCAACAAACACCACATACTTATAATCGTTAACGACATCGTATAAAAAGATTAAGCCCTTTGCGTTCCTTTAAACAAGACTCATAAGAATAGAGATTTTGTGCACCCTCGAACGTTAAAGCATTATCAATTTTCTGCGCATGCGCAGATGCATAAAACTGATGGGAAACTTGAACTGCGCATGCGCAAAAGATCGATAGTGCTTTAGCATTCGAGGTTACACAAACTCTTTAATCTCATGCTTCTCTGTAAAAGATCGTAAAAGATGTTTGCTCGTCGATATCTCTTATTCAGCTTCATAAAGAGGGAAAATGGTCACAAATATATAATGTGCTACCAATCATTATCCTACTTGGAATTGCCTAAAATTCATTTTTATATCAATCTCGATGGGAGAAACATCTCCCAATTTCCTTAGTTTTACTATAATTTGGGAATAACATTCCTGGTGAAAAATCAATTATTAAAGTGTATTTTTTGTTAGTTATAATTATTTAATAAATGTTTAAAAGATATCACTGCTTTTAATTATTGTGTATGAGTCAATATGCATGATGTAAAAAAATGTGTCGATGCATAGATGTGCACAGAAGAATATAGTGAAATATGACCCTTGTAGTTAGAAATAGTGGAGATTACCCGTTTAAGTAAACAGAAAAAAAAATTCACAGCATGGATCATTGCATTAGACCTTCAGGCATTCAATCTACGCGCCGCGTCGCCCCTTTGTGCAACGTCAGACTTCTCCCCTCCTCGCAAAGCTCCTTACACCCCGCAACTTGCACTTTCGCCACTCTCGCGGGCTGTCGGACTGTTCTTGATTGCAAAATGCCCGCGGAAACAGGCGTTGTGCAGACCTACTTTAAGAACTTGGCCGAAAGGTTAACTGCTCGTCTCCGCTATCGCTCCGCCTCGCTACTAACCTTCCTTAAAGACTGGAAGATTGGTAGTAAAAGCGGGAGGCTTAATACCATGAATCCAATCAGATTTATATATATATATATATATATATATATATATATATATATATATATATATACACTTAATCACGGTGCAAATTCATCTGAACGCCGATTTCAAACAAATTATTCGAAAAGCACCCCTTGAAGCAGCTACGCTATTCCAATGAAGCGCGCTGAAGGCCAAGTTCTCGGAAGCCGAGCCTTGTAGCGCCGCGCCGCGACCGCAGGGTTGCAAATTGGGCCGCGTAATCGTCTGGGTGGGCGGCGGCGATGGCGGCAGGGGTGGCGCGTCGGCCGTGGCGGCGCGGGGGTGGCGTGGGGCGGCGCGGCGGGCGCGTGGGCGGGGGTGGAGGCGACCCCAGGTGCGCCTACACAATGCGGCGCGGAGCGCGCCTTTGTGTCCGCCCGGGAAGGAATTTATTACTTTGTCCAAAAAGAGATACACTCGTAGAATTTTAATATAAACGACGACCTTTAATATGGGTCGCCGCGCGGGGCGAGCCGCGCGACCTTTGTGGGTGTTATTTTCATTAATTCTGCTTTGACACCGGCGCGCCGCGGGAACAATCCCTGTCTCCACAATGGCGAGGCGGCGGGGGCGGGGGCGCGGGCGGGGGGCGGTCGGTGCAATATATGCAGGGCGCGGGGGCGGCCGGGGGGAGGGGGCGTCAGAGCCGAGACTAAATAACTTTCCATTCTGGAAATCGATATGTTTCGCTTTGTATTAAACGTGGAAGAGAATGAGTGCGGTGATCACATGATCAAATGGGGACTCCTTTCAGGGGCTTTCGATAGCGGAAAGGGTGTGTTTGGAACACCGGCTGTTTTATGCTTCTCCAATGGCTGGCAAGCGGGTAGACCCTTTGCGATTCGTTTGATGTGATGCGTTTAATATTAGACTGGAGTTCATAGTTCTCTCTTTCTGAAAAGAAGAGATGACAATAATGTAACATCTGTTGCATTATTTTTTTACCAATTATCGCTAATTTGATGCAATATGTGATGTGCAAATAAATTAAAACATGTATTCAAAACGTAGTATAAAATGTTTGTAAGTGGAATATACTTACTTACTAGTTGATTATTGTTAATTTTATTTTTAATGTATGTGATGATAGGTATTTCTGTGAATCGAAAATATTTCGGACTAATCTTAGAGGCATCTCTTTGAATTTCACGACCTTCTTATAATGTAGTTCGTATTATTTTCTACAAATTTCTGAAAACCAGCTTCGTTCTTCACCAGTGAATTAATAAAATCTAAAATACAATCAAAAATATCCGCATCTGTAGGTCAGACGAATATTTTCTTGATCAGCTAATAGCCCTTCTTTTATAGTATACGAGTGTATGATACACGAGTGTAGTATGATAAACGAGTACATCGTAATTTAGAGAAAACGTCAATAAAGAATATTGAGAGATAATTTACGCATTCAATAGATTTAAAAGATTCTTCGGAGAGGCGCAAGACGTGCACAACTTCCAGAGAGAGGGAGAGAGCAGAATCCACAAAAGGTCATAAGATGGAAATGTAACTAGCGAAATGTTAACAAAGAGCTGGGTGAAAACAAGCCAATGGCTGAATAATCTTCAAAACTGGCTTCTCTGATGGTTATCGCCTTGATCAACCAACCACCGGCAGCACTTGGCCCACTAGGACACGTCCTCAATTGGCTTCCCCTGCCACCCTTTCCTTTCACCCCAACCCTTAAGGTCATCTGAGTCCCATCTCTTTCCTCTTCCATCCACATATCCCAGAAGTAAATTGCCAAGACGATATCATGGTAACTTTCTCTGTGGCGTGTAGAAGGTCAAAAAGGAATTACACCTGAGCATGTTCCCTTTTATTTCAGTGCACTGAAGGGATAACATGTGATATTTTCAGATTCAAAAATACAAAATACAGTGTCACAGAATTGTGGCACAAAGGATCTCACTCTTTCATCAACTCTTTCATTTAGATTTTTTAATTCAGTGTAGTTCATATTGACGTTAGTTACCATTTAGTTCACTGTTCTGAAGTGCATGACGTCATTATCATCTCAGATCCATTGGAGAGAGAAAAACCGCATTATTTTAAGACGGACCGCCAAAAGACAGCGAGGCGCCCTCAACCACATTGCCCCTTCGCTCCAGCAGCGCGCACTCGCGAAGCTCATGACGAGCTGAGGCGACTCAAACGAGCGCGCGCAACACCCGATGGGTTGAGGCGCGGGCGAGAGGCGGCTCAGCGGGCGGCGGCGGCGGCGGCGGCGGCGCGGCAACGGCGCGGCAAAAAACGAGTAAAAAATGACGTTAATACGAGAGTGATTTTCGGTGAGCGCTAGAACATCATTATAGGCAGACCGGCGCAGCGTGTGTGCGCATTCTTCCCAGGTGTGTGTCATTTGTTTTAAAGGCGGCCGCTTCCCCGCGCCCCCGCGCCCCCCGCGGCCCGCCGCTCCGAGCAGCCACCATGTATCACTGTCGGCCGCCCCCCCGCTCCCCGCCGCCCCCGCGGAGCACACAATGCAGCGCGCGGGTGCCGCGGTCCTCTCCGCCCCGCTTGCTCCCCGCCGCCTCCTCCGACCGCTCTTCCTTCCCATAACGCGCACGGCGCGCCCCGCCACTCCTCTCCGCTCCGTGCCGCGCCACACCCCCTCCCGTCGCTGCCCACTGCTCTCCGCGTATCCGCGCTCATCCTTCCACGCGTCAGCCGCCGCCGCTCGCACTCGCTCTCCGCCCCACCCCGCCCCGCCCTGCCCGTCCCCTCCACCCCGCCCTTCCTCGCCCCACCCCGGCCCGCCCCGCCCCACCCCGCGCGCTGCCCGTCTTATTAAGCAGCGCCGGCGCCCGGCGGGGGAGGGCGGGGCGGGGCGCGCTGACAAATTGCTGCGCGTAATGTGGTGAAGGAGGCCGGCGGCGGCGACGGCGGCGGCGGCGCGGAGCAGGGCAGGAGATAACTCCGAGCAGAAGGAAATCCACTTATTTTGCTCTCCTTCCTCCCGGCTACCAACATCACGAAGAATGAACATCGTTTTTTCCGGACCGTTCCGTTCGTATGAGGCCGTCTGCGTCAGTGATTAAAGCCACTCTGTACTGCTTTTTACGTTGTGAAGGCACTGCCTGTAACTTATGGAGAATCCGCGCGTTGTTGTCAACACGACACGTTCAGTTGCTCGAGAATCGTCAAAATCACGGCTGCATTTCTCAATATTCGCGTCTACTGAAAAATAATTGTTTATTTGCGCATTGATTATTATATTATCATTACAGCCATATATTTCATCAACTAAGTATCTAATACACGGAGACCATTTACATTTATTTTCTTAGAAAATAAAAAGGACCCCTTCGTAAGTCCGAGAAAGTAAAAATATTTTCGTAAAGAGTTGATTGTGCTGTCGCATATTGATCAATGAATTTACGTAATAAACGTTCACTATGACCAACATTTATCCAACTTTCATCTAAATACATAATGTCCATTTTCTCTCTTTTAAACTGTCGCATTCTTCGACATCATTCATATTGTGGCGATATGAATGTCGCCATAATTTTATATCTATAATTAGGGCCTTTTGCTCGCGTTTCAAATTCAAATCCCTTTTCATATCAAAAAGCGATAAAATGTAGAATATTTGAAATTTAACATATATTATTACACACACGATAGAAACATTTTTTTAATAGAAACGCATGAAATTTGAGACGTACGTTATGTACAAGTTTGTCGTACTTCACTTCGCAACTGGTTCTATACTTCAGTTCAGTTATCTTTATTTTTATTTTAGTTGTTATTTCTCCATTCTCATTTCAAAGAAGGGAAGTCTGCTGCTGCATGTTGCTCTGCAAAATTTATTCATACAAATGACTCCGTTTTTCATTCTTTTCCTTTCAATTTCTCGAATACTTTTTTCCACTTACAACCGCTGATAACAGCATGTAAACAAACACTTCCTTTTAGCAGTGACATCTCTTCACTCTGG
This sequence comes from Teleogryllus occipitalis, assembly GCA_011170035.1. Classification (NCBI taxonomy): domain Eukaryota; kingdom Metazoa; phylum Arthropoda; class Insecta; order Orthoptera; family Gryllidae; genus Teleogryllus; species Teleogryllus occipitalis. The sequence continues at coordinate 156,935 of BLKR01000726.1, forward strand.
ACTTCGGGCGTTGGCAATGAAGGATAGTGTTAACCCCCACACTACTCTTTTCGCTTACATATTTAGAGTAAAATTGAATAGCGTAAACAAAATCCTTGTTTATTTTAAATAATAATGTTGGAATAATGAGGGAAAGATAGTCGCAAAATAACATCAATGAACATGTATTTTCTATTGCAAAGATAAGAATAATGCATTTTAAAATATTTAAAAAGACATGCTCGATGCGTTTCTATTCCTCGGTTCTCGTTTTAAAAATGAACTTCTAAAATATTATCAGGTTAGGACACGATCGCCCATTACCCATTACTTGTTTCTTTTCTTCATACGAAAGGGAAGGAACGCAATTATTTAAAACTACTGTTCCAGTTTTTCACTATCCTTTTCAAAAATAACGCTAGTATAACTTCATGAGTATCGCTATCGACCAACGCGCAACAGAGAATATCACAATTACGGGCGCTTGATCTCCAGCAGGCTGTTAAATCGAGATCCAAAGCCTTGGCACGCTTTGTCCTTGAGTGTGAGGGGGGGGACGTCACGCGCATGCGCTGTCGCCTCCCGATCCGAACTGAAGACGTTGGAGGTATTCGCCAACGACCTGAGCTGCGATCGCGTACTGTCTGCGTTGTATGGACGCGCTGGTGCCTAACTATGACGCCGATCGCATGAAAGACCGAATGAATAAAAAAAATTGAATAAATTCAAAGGAAATAAATATTTTTTAAAATTTCATTGGGCATTGCCACACGAATTGCACACCCAAAGAAATCACCACTGCCTTAGAGGTCATATATCCCACGTCGGTGCCTTGTCCTTTCGTCGCGTCCCGCGTGCCTTGTCTTCCCATCGAGCATTACGTCGTAGTCTGACGTCGCGCTGGGCTCCTCTTCAAAACAAACGGCAAATACACGGAAGTAATGTATCCGAAGACCTTTGGGTGATGAGTAATTAATTTCAACGTTTTCCGCAAAATTTTGTTGCTGGAATTTTTAAATTGGACTTCAAGAACGAAAATATCCCAGAGACGATATATTCTAGTGCACAACATAAAAATTCACAAAATTTCGTTGACAATTCAGTTTTTCAAAGGAACACATTTCGACGTATTGATAAAATGGTTTAATTTCTCCCAGATGAAGTAACTGAAATATTGTATTGATTTATTTCCAAAATAATTTCACCAACATTTTGATGCTTTGCAACGGTTTGAATAAACAGATGTTTAAAAAGTCGGTTCCGTAGAAATCTAACATTTTCATTATTTCATTTAAAAAGCAACTGAACATTTTCCATAATTACCATCATGTTACTCGCAATTTTCTCATCAGAACTACATTATTTTTTTCTATTTACTTTTGAAACAATCGATATGGCAACAGTGCAAAAGATTATTCCATAAGACTAACATTGTTCATTAGAGTCCGTTGTGCCTTGTTGACGTGAAAATTAGTATAGAGAAATGATAAGTTTTTTTTTTCTGCGTGACACTTCAGCCTCTCAAGTTATGTTATATTAGGATTAGAAGAATCGTCATTCTGTGGAACACAGTGTTCTTCAGGTATTTACATTATTCTCATGACAAACACACTTACTCCGACACATGAATATTTGAGTTACATATAATAATTAAAATAGAAACTAAATGCATTCCCTTCAAAGTTTATATCTCCATCTTTAGTAAACTTTAGCTTTAATATGTTATGTTACTTTAGCTTTAAATATTATGTTGGAGGTTATGTGTTTTTTATTTCTCATTCTACATTTCTCTTTTTTGAATCATTAGATATTCACTCCAAAGAAATATTATTAGCTGTTTGATTACACTGCGCCTGGAAACTGTCGAAAGCTTATGCCTGAGCGAAACCCAGTGCTTAGGGGCCGAATCGTAGACGCCCATGGCTTGAAACGCTGGCATCCGGAAGCTGCCTGCGTAGCGTTGATTATGAAAATTTAATCAAGATGGAGAAATTGAAGAAACTCGCCTTCTATTTTACGCCTATAACAATATCCAAACCTAATACTTGATCTATATGCGCCCAACAATACTGAATAATTCAGTAAGTAATACGCCATACAGTTATTAGATCTTCATGCAAAACCAACGTATCCGAATTTTGAAGTGCTATGGAGTGTCAGAAATAGTGTTTTAGATGCGATTTGCATCAAGGCCTTTCGTGCCTTCGGCGCTCCCGCAGCGGGCAAACCCTTTCATCGCCAGCTCCAGAAACGTTATGCGACGTCGCTCAACTGGTGTCAGGTTTCTAGCGCGTTCTTTCATTCACGACTGACTGTAATGGCCATATCCGTTGTAAGGATATCGTAAACTAATGATATTTTTAAGAAAACTGGAAAAGAAATGTACATACCTGATGACATTCTAAGTTACACGAAGTTTTTACACTTTTTTTATTAAACTTCATTATTGTGAACATTTTTGTTTTTAAAATACAAAAGTGAAATGTTGGTATATATTTCCTTTTTATTTTCTAATTTATCATATATCGACATAACATTTTCAGGAACCCATCTTTGCAATAACTGTATTTCAATTTTTCTTGCATGTGTTCTACTCGCTCATCTTTCAGAACCTGCCATGTAAACACACGGTTTTGCCACACACACTTTGTCCATGCATTCTTTCCGAGGCAATGGACACCTTGCCGACAGATAGGCTGATTGCCGCGGCGCGGAGTACAAGAGCGTAAAGAGTACGGCCAAGGGACCGACGTCGCGCGACGATTTTTGAACTTCCATTGGCGGGAAGTAGAGAAAAGTCACAATGCTAAATGTGGCAAAAACTCTACTTGCAATGTTTCATAGCACTTAAAACTTTATATTTATGTTTTCAAAGATCGGAACAAGCTGGTAAAATTTTTTGTCAATTCGATTATCCAGCACGGTGAGTTTTACCTGTTAGTGTTTGATCTAGCAGGCAGAGAAAAGCATTGTAAAATTGCGAAAAACTTTGCATAAGATGTACAGTTGAACAACTATTAGAAACATCATAGTTGACGGATTAATTGTTTTTTGCAACTGCTACATTACATTAATGTAATGTAATAGCAACTGCTACATTAATTATTCCCGTAAATGTAGTGAATGATGGATTTCAGCAGGTGGACTATGTTAGCTCAGAACCAGCAATTCCGCTGTCTCTGCTGCGTCTCTGGCCGTGAGGTTACAGGGTTCGAATCCCAACGGTGGCAGAATTTTAATTTAACTAGATCGAATTGAGTCGCAACCTGGAGGAGAATTCTAGCGGCCGGCTGCTCTGATCGATAGTTTTCCGTGATTTTTCTTATCAATATAAGGCAAATGCCGAAGCAGTGAACTGTAAGAAATTTCTACATTACTTTTAATGTAAAAGTACATGAAAGTAAGTATCATGTACGCACATTAATTTTAATGTACACGCACAGTAACTTTAAAGAACGTGTACATTAAATTTAATGTACACATGTACTACATTAAATTTATTTTACGTGTACATTAATCTCTCCCCTTAATCACACACACACTAACATGCACCACAGAACCACACTGATTTCCAGTCCAGCCTAGAGTTTAAAGTTCGTTCCTGCTGGGACGGTGCCCCGTTGGAGAAGATTCTTGGAGGAGGAAATCCTCCGCAAATTATGATAACATATACCATGGGCACATGGATACACTTTTCTGTGTATTTAGAAATTTTTCACGGACAGCATGTACAATACGTTTTCCTTTCTAAAGTACTATAAACAGATTAACTGGTGTATTTGAGATATTTTCTGCTATCGACTTACAATAAAATGTGCAGAGCTCAGGCGTAACACGTCGGATTGCCCTCTTTGAGCCAATTGCTGGAGCCCAGGATGCATTCTCTATGGTGCAAAACTCGGAGATTCCCCATTTTACTGATACTCAGGCGCTCGTCACTTACCTTATTAGACAAAGGAATTGTAAGAGATGTATCGAACCAAGGGTGGATGAATACACAAGCCACGTGAATTCATGCTTGTGCTTCGGGCTCCCATAAGATAGACCAAGAAGCTCACATTTTTTTCTCTCTAGGCTATAGTGTAGAGATCCCTCTCTATTGTCCCTCAGTATTGGAATCACTTCAGAAATACGATCGCAAATTTTTGGTCGTAAAATCTGTATTTAAGATTCTTTTGAGCTGTAACTTCTCACACATCAGGACGTTAGTGCTGTTCCAAAGGAGGTTAAGATTGATGCAGGTGGCGAGAAAGATACACGCAGTTTTGTACTCGGAAATAGGAATTTCTGTACGTAAGGATGGAGGATGTATTTGTTATGCAAATTAGAACCTTCTGAGTCGAAACCTGTTAAATACAACAGAAGTAAGATTTTCTTTCTTTCTTGAAATAAAAGTAAATTTATAAATATGGTAGAGTTACGATTTTCATTAATACCTCCAAAATTTAGGAAATTGCAAAAGTTCAAACTTATCTTCGAACCTACACATCCAATGTTAGGTTCAGTTGTTGTTGTTGTTGTTGTTGTTGTTGTTGTTGTTGTTGTTTAAATTCAAGTGTTTCCATTGAAATTATACTGTTGCCATAAAATTGGGTACATTGTCCTCTTTTTGTACAAAAAGACATCAGAGAAAAAAATTTAAAGTATTTTTTTTAATTGTCACGGTTTGACTCAAAATGACTTTCTATCTGGAGGCATCTCCCGAAGTTTTTATAGAATTTTCATTCACACATATATCCCACCCTCACACTCATTGTGCAAGAAACACTTTTCTAAATCATTTGCATGGAAGAGGATTTTCCTAGAGAAGGTATTTGTATCCTTTGTATTGTAGAAAGTATCCTTGTGTTTTCCCTAAATAGTTACAAACTTGGTATTTTTATATCAAAACAAAATATTTATTATTTAACACATTCAATATTTTTTGATAATACAATATTTTCTGGTTTTGGCATAGATCAATTCGCTTGCTAAAATCATGGGCTGAGAAATGGCATATACATGACTAAATACTGACGATGCGCAAAATTAAGTACTGACATTCGAATTACAAACGATTGAAAAGACGAAGTGGGTGAAAATTGTTTCGTACTAGTAATCACGCAAAGATCTCAATAAAGATTGTTATTAATTAACGTAGAGTATGATTTGTTTGGTAATTCATTGTTTTCTGAACATAATATCAGTACTTGGGAGAATGAATTATGCCCCCATTCTGAGCGTATATTTGCAGAATGTTGTACTGTAGATTAAGTGCAATTATAAATGATATATTTGACAATATCTTCCTTCTATACAGGCATATAATTTATATTCGAATTTCACATTTACTATATGTAATTGGCAATAAATATATTTCATCAGTTTTGTTCAATACGATTTATTAGCTGTTAAAAAAATTCGAATGAAAAGTTTTGCTAATACGGTTTTGATATATGTTATCTAGATAACCTGGAGAAAAATGTACCGATTGTATTATAGTCCTTTCATGCAAAGCAAATAAACTTATAATACAGAGATTTTCATGAAATACTTTAGAACGCAATGCTCCAAGTATTCAGAATGAATACTATTGAATCATTTAAAAAAATTAAATTGTTATTTTCTGCAATATAATAATTAAATAGATCGTTGGTGAGATAGATACTTTCTAATATATAAGTAATAAAAAGTAATGTCCGGAATCAATACTATATATTTTCGATCGCGTAGTGATCATCAGAACTATCTGAAAAAATATTTTTATATGATGTATCTCTTTTTGTATATCATGTATTCCTGTAAATTTTTCAGATAGCTCTGATGATGATCGCTACGCAATCGAAAATATCTTAAGCTAAATATATATTGATACCGGAAAACACCTTTTATTAACTTAAATAAAATAATTGTTGGAAACCCGTTTTCATTGATTCTTGTCATTTCATTTTTCATTATGTTATGAAGTTACAACATAAAATATGTTATCTAACTACTCACTTACCATGACTTAAAGAAATGTGGAGGATTGTATTTCCTTTAATGTTCATCAGAAAGAATGTTTTACCATCTGTCGTATGACGTAATTAGTTACCTCTTTTACAAGCATGTATTGCATGGAAATTTTGATTACCGTTTTTAGAGCACTATTTCTAATCTTCATTGAAGAATATTTTTATTTAACTGGCATGGCATTTTCTGTTGATCCATATGTCGGTGCAAGAGAAAAAAAAACTCTTCTAAAAATCGTTTCTTTTTTATTATGTAAGGAAATATGTTTAGAAAATAGTATATTTTTACTAATACAAAATGTCATAAAGTTATTTGTGCACAAGAATATTTCCAGATACTTTCAAAACAGCAAAAATTAAGCCACTTTATAAAAAAGGGAACAAAAATGAAATTCAAAATTACCGGCCAATTTCTCTTTTGTCAGTTTTCTCAAAAATATTAGAGAGGCTTTTCTATACGCGAATGGAAACTTTTCTCAGGAAAAACAAAGCGTTTTCAGACTCACAACACGGTTTCAGGAAATCAAAATCTACGGAAACAGCCATTTTTTCTTTCCTTAAAGATGTTGCTTCATCAATGGATCAAAATGAAGAACCCATTGGGATATTTTTAGATCTTTCGAAGGCTTTTGACGATATTAACCATAACATCTTGCTCTCAAAATTATCTTCTTATGGAATTCGTGGTATTGCCCTAGATTGTATAACCTCGTACCTTAAAAATCGATCTCAAAGAGTAGAAATACCGTACTGGCACGAAAGGACATTATTTACTTGTCTCTCCAATTCTTTGCCAATTGAACATGGGGTCCCACAGGGTTCGATCTTAGGTCCTATCCTCTTTCTGTTGTACGTAAACGATATGCCCTCATCTATTAAAAACGGAAGAACAGTTCTGTTTGCCGATGACACGAATGTTCTTTGCAAAAAAGAAACAATAAATAGTACAATTTCAGAAGTTTCAAATTGGTTATGTAATAAATTAATAATAAACGAAGGAAAAACTGTCTCAATGCAATTTTGCGTTTCAAATCGGCAATCGTACGCTCCATTGAAATTGAACAATATGCAATTAGATGATGTTAAGGTAACAAAATTTCTAGGTCTCTCAATTCAATCAAACCTCAAATGGAATGTACATATAACAGAATTAAACACTAAATTAAGCTCATTATGTTATGCATTCAGAATTCTTTCTAATTCTGTCAGCCTTCATGCAGCTCGTTGCGTGTATTTTGCAAATGTACATTCCCGCCTGAGATATGGCATAATATTTTGGGGAAGCTCATCCTTTAGTTCCCAGACATTTAGATTGCAAAAGAAAATTATCCGAATAATGAAAAAATCCCATCCACGTGATCCGTGCAAGCCTCTTTTCATTGAGCTTGGAATCTTACCATTGCCTTGCCTATTTATTTATGAGTCTGTAGTATTTGTCAAAACTGACTTACTTAACAGTGGGAACCTATTTTCATGTAATACTGATATTTATAGTTACAACACTCGACGTAGAAATCATGTTCATCAAGTGTCAGTATCAACAGCTCACTACAAGAAATCCACATACAATACATGTACGCTACTTTACAATGCATTGCCAGATGAAATTAAACAATTGAAATTGGTACACAAATTTAAATTAAAAGTAAAATATTTTCTGCTGCAAAACTGTTTCTATACAATTAGAGACTATACTGATCGCCAAAAAGAAACATAATGTTTATTTTAACAAAAACAAGATATAGTATAATGAATTAGTTTACATTTGCATTGTATAATTTAAAAAAAGACTCAATATGCCTGTAACAAGTAATGTACTTCCGGGTCAATGACCCCCATCTCGATCAGGTTTTTGTCCGGTTTCCCTGATCCATTGAGCAAATGCTGAGATGGCCCCTTGATTTGCTTCTGGACGTAAATGTAGCTTCACTATGTGCACGTTTTGTTGAACTTTCCTTTGCTTGTAGTGGTAGTAGAGCTTAGGGTGAGTTTCTATTTTGTTAACAATACAGAAAAATCAAGTCTGTTCGTTTCTTTACCGTTAAAAATAAGTTTTCTATAATTTGGCAACGAAAATATCTAGTTTTTGAAATGTTAATCTCTCGCTTTTTTAAATTTGTTATTATTATTATTATTATTATTATTATTATTATTATTATTATTAATCTTTCAACTATTAATAGTTAAATTGTTGGGAAGGGATTCTGAAACTCAAGAAAACGTGCGCAGATGATTTTCTCCCCCATACGTCACATACAGTTTTTGACTGTTTTTGACTAAATAAATAAATATTTTTCAAGACAGGCGGTATATAGTAGAATAAAACACTGTATTCGAAATAGACGCCTCCCTTCAAGCTAAAATCTTTCTCGAAAAAAAAAACTTAGATCGTGTCACTTTTACACACAAAATATTAATAAAATGCGCTCGTGTGTAGCTCATTTGCTCATTGAGTTCATTTAATAAGGCTGCCATGGATGATGACCCACCAGGCATGAACTAAACAAAGAAATCTCTAATTTGAAACGGAAATTCGCAATTCATTCACTTCAGCTTCAGATGGTATGTAATTCTCATTATATAGTATATATTCTCTCTCATTATCAATATCATTACGATTTTGCTACGATATGCTCGCTCTGAATTCTGGATAGTTTGAGTGTGTTATTTCCCATAAATAGTTGGGTGGTGTATGATAATGACAAAAACTTTATGTGGTTTATTTCGTTTTGGTTCTGCGCTATATTGTATCCTAACATTCCAGTTTTTATATTTCGTTATAGGACTCAAAGAATTATTTTATGTGTTAATAAATGCTACGTAGAAGTCAGGAAGGTATGTAGAGGAAGTGATAAAAAGTTCACTTTTAAAGTTTTAGAAAATATCTAATGTGAACAGTGCGAAGCATGAATAATTTAAATATCTTCTGAGCGTTGTGTTCAATGTTTCATAGTAAGGCACTTACAAGGAAAACTAGAATGATCTTCACAGTACTGCGAAATCGCCTCTTAACTGTAGAATCGAAGTATGGGCTAATATTAGGTAGAAGAGGTTCCTTTTTGAATTTCTATTACAATTATTAAAATGAATTATGTTATTACCAAAACTCAAATCAAGAAGTTTTAGGAATATTTCTTCATCTTTTATTGATACTAGTAAATTCGTATCGATAGAGAGAAGAAAATGAACTTCACCGAAGTCTATTATTTGTGTTGAATTATATGATTAAATTGTATTTAATTATATTGCATGTTGTTAATGTTTAATATTCTGTAAAATAAAACGGCATTTAGCTTAGTACAGTAACGGTATTACATTTAGTATTATATGTTGCTTTAAGCTGTTCAGAGAATAAATTACCTCTCCGTAATTGTTCAGGATAACAACGGCGTCATAGAGGTGAAACATTCATATTACCTGCGCAGCTTCTCTTCACTGATAGCTTACCTTCCCCTTCCTTGATCAATAAACAGTTGAAGGTAAATGCTCACAATGAGCACTAATGACAACATTCCAAACACATATTCATTGATGCAAACCATAAGATATTTGCTGTTGACGTCCTGTTCGTGCTTTCTCGACGAAATCTTAGTGGTGATACTGATCAGCGATTGGCTGTTTGGTGAGATCTCATATCTTTCTATAGGGTCCATGTCTGGTGAGTTCCCAGGCCAGGGCAAAACGGTAATCTTTTTCTGACAGAAATGCAGTAATACTCTAGGCTTTGTGGCACGATGCTGAATCGTCCATAAAATGTATTCTTAATTACCAGGGATTAATCACAATATTTAATTACCATTCTTCGAGCTGTGTCAGTGGCAGAATTTCTAGTACTCGCTTGCAGTGATCTTGCCTCATGGTCCCTTGTACGATATATATATATATATATAGACGCTTCATATACTCTTTCATGAGTTCATAGACCACGCCATGACACTATTCGGCCGTTTAACCCTTTCCACTGGGGAGTCTGATTTAAACCCTTCGCTAGGGCGTCGTCGGACAAATGACCTTCCATCGACCAACATTTGAAACGTTGATTTGATGAATCGCATACCTATAAAATATTACAAAAATATCATTATTGATTAAATATATTAGTCCTTTAAATACATAAAAAGGGAGAGTGACTCCAGTCTGCAACAGTCATATTTCAGTGTAGTCTGGCCCGTTGAAGTCGCTTCCTCCTCATGGCCTGGGTGACGAGTGTTTGTTTCACGACGACGACCGATCAGGTTCTCTTCGGCGAAACGTCTGCGGATTGTCCCTTTGGAAACTGTTACTCCCTCGGCGTTTATCATCGTAGTCAGACGGGCAACACTCTTTTTACGGTTTTTGAAGCAGATATCCCTGATTCTACGATCGGTACGAACATTGGTCATCATTTTCCTGCCACATTTACGCACACAGCCTGCTTCCTGAAGGGGGGGGGGGTGTTCTGATCAATTCTTTTATTTATTTTGTTAACGACGGTTTTAGAAACATTCACTGTCGTTGCTATATCTCTCTGTCAATGTGTGGAGTGAAGTAATAATGTTTGCATTTCTCTAACTTTTCTTGTAGACAACTCTGAAACCTTAATCTACTAATAAATAAAAACATTGAGGTTGTGACGCTACAATGTAAACTAAAATGAAATTCACTCATAAAATTTCGTAAAACTAATGCAGAAAGAAATAATACTTACGTTTTGATTATTTTGGAAATAAAAACTAGCAAAAACAATTTCCCCGATTTACATGCGTCCTTTTGACTTTTCTGAAGTTTGGGGGACGCGCGCATGCATCTTGATGCCTTGAGACCACGTGCTTCTGGGGAGGCAGAACTGCTGTGCACATGCGCGCGTTTGCTATAATTCCCGAAATCGTTCGTTAAAAAGAAGCCTGAAAGTCAGACTTAAGTCGCCTTTACGCTTTCAGCTACCAATGCTAGAAATATATATTTATACGATGGTGTTTAGGTTACTTCGAACCCAGAGAAATTATTTAGATGTTTTTTTTTTAAATTTCAAATGTCAAAGTGTTAGATAAAGAACCTCCTCTACTTGTATCTCGTCCTCTCTCCCTAATTTCGGCCTCCGTCTTTCACAAAAAGTGAAAGTTTCGAGAAATGGGTTTGCTAACACTAGGGAACAAGATTTTTACCTCCAAGAAGATAGAGTGAGCAACATTCTCAATTTTATACGTAGATTACGAATATAACAATAGCACGTCATATCACAGGTTTTAAAAATACTGCATCTTAATACCGTATCATCCCGTATTTTTGCTATTAATGCAAATACATTTAAATTGTACCTGTAAGATATCTGAAATCAGTAGGCATAAAATCTATTTAAAAATAAAATATTTGTTGAATTCATCTAGGCCACTTTCATGAGATATCAACAAAATTTGGCTTTCGTGCTTTTTTACCTTTGGTATTCGAAGATCGCGGTCTTTATTCACGCGTCTGGTAGTCGCACTCAATTACGAGTAGGTCTTAGTGGTCTCAGTAGGTCTTAGTATATGTTTGAAAACAAGTCACGTGCACCATCATATTTCCTACTGCGCTTCAGTAACCGAAAGGAATTATTTTTTCCCCTTACCAATCACAAGTACACAAGTATCCAAGTGTTGGGGTGGCAGATTCTGAGTGAGTCGGTTTCATGCGGAACTGCATCCGCAGCGCGCGTGAAGTTCGTGTCTGGTTTGCAAGTGACTCAAATGCATTAATACATCATTGTTCTGTGTTTTTATAAAGTGAAATTCGGCACTTGATCTGTGGAATTGAAATCGATAAAATGCAAATTGTCATCTCATCGAAAATGTGCGAATCAACCCGATAACTTCTCTTACGTTTGAGGAGGATTTACACCCAAACTTCAAAGGAAAAAAATACGTGAAATTACAAAACTTGCGTAGTATTTATACTTTGGCTGTCGTGTTTGTGATCAGGACCATCATAGACTACTCACCAGTGTTGTGTCACCCTTACAACTAACCTTAGATTGTGGTTTCAGGGAAAACTCAAATCATTGTCATTTGCTCTACCAATGTTTTGGAGAATACCAAGAAACCATTTTAATGTCTGTATATTATTGCACGAATATGCGTATCTCATTTTTAACTTTATGTGTGTCCATAGTGTCATATTTAAATATATCGTAAATTGTTCTTCACAATACAAAAATCTTAATTTTTTAAAATTGAAAGAAGTCATTTTTTTAAAATTACATACGTAACATAACAGCATAGAAAGAAATCATATGGTAAGTCAGGTGAAATTAGATGTCAGACCACACCATCGATTCGTGAAATATGGCGCTACGGCTCTGCGTTCTGTTGGTCCGTTGGTAATATGGAAAAGAAAATGAAAATTCAATAATGAAGACGAGCGATGAAAGTCATTTTCATTCCAATGGAGAAGTGAATCAGTGGAAACTTCCTCACCAGACTGAAAATCCTAAGAACCTACAAGGCAGACCTCACCATTAAGTTGCATAGATATGCTAAATAATTTCATACAATGAGAACCGATGGTACATAAGTTTCAAACAATGTAATAAATAACTAAAAGTAGATGTCTTCAAAAATAGATACTAAGAAAATCTTATCAATTTGGTTCAGTATCTCCAGCCACTTTACTTTTCAAACTTAACAGAAACAAACTACTCAAAACCTAACATGATATGTTGGTATTTTTAAAAACAATTTGAGATCATCATAAATCAGAAATACAAAAACATTTATTACCAGCATTAGTCTAGAAGTATTCACTACTGACCACTATTAAAACCAACAAACGAACAATTAGCGTGAGAATAGAGAAGCAAACTTTATTATAACGTTGTTTTCACCCCTGAAAGCCAACAATGCCGCACACACAGAAAAAATAACTGAGAAGACGACGAAATGCACGAAGAAAATTTTTTCAGGTAAAAGTGTCACAACGCTTACTGCCAGCGAACTTCAAATTCTTTGAATCGCGATCCCAGAGCGAGTGAAAATGGTCAACAATTACCCTTTTAAAAGGTAGAGGTTTTGTCAAAGTAAATCTATTAAAAGTACGGAGCGCTGATGATACTAAAACTCCCCGACTTCCACTGGCCAGCATCCTATATAACGTTTTGTAATATTTACTATATTACGATCAGTATAATAGGAATGCGTCTTTGACAAACGAGCACAACATATTCCTTGCCATTAAAAAGGGAGATAAAACATTAAAAGAAAAAAATACTATTGGATTAATATTGATAGGTCGAGCCGGCTCTCTCAGCAGATCTCTTCTGAGCGGGGCTGTCCTCGTGGGAGTACCTTATGGAGAAGTCAGTTGCGCTTGTACTGCGCTCTCTACGCCATTGATGGAACCCAAAGGCGCCGAAGTCCTGTATAGCGGGAAATTAGAATTGCCGCTTTCAACCTCGGGGGAGGGGATGATATATTACTCCTTTCCATTTGTCTGCGTCCTCATAGACAAAATATAAGGGTAACATAAAATTACTGTCTATTGAGATTGTGAAGCATTGAATGAGTTTTTCCTTGTGCTGAAATGCGAAAACGTGATGAATACGAAATAACACAAGATTATGTATTCGTAAAACATTGCCTTGTCTTGATTTCTAACAATTTCTGGAACAATATATTGAGTTTTAAAATTACTGAATAAAAAATAATTCATGAACTGATTTCACATCAAGGGCAGATAATTTACCAAATACTCAAATAATTTTCAAACATTTGAAGAAAAATAAATGGCAGTGCTTTTAGTGTGAACAATGTAACATATATGCATTTTGTTTAGCAAATAACAATTAAAATAAAGTTTATATTCTGAGTACACATCGACAGTTATAATTCGCCAGTTATAGTTACTAGGTTTTGGTTAGTGAAGAATTTTTTTGATAGTGTTGAAATGTGCTGAATAAATGGTATCAATGTTCAATTATCTGTGGATCTGTTTATTGAATACATACCATGGAGCGTTAAACGACGTTCGGAGGAGTATTTTGAAAAACTTGAATCGGAAACCTGAAAAGGCCACCATGTGAAATTTTGGGTTATTTGTGGTGATGTCCATTGGTCCCATCAAGGAATCGAATTTAGTTACTCTGGTATTTGTTAGAATCGTTTAAGTATACTGCGATATCGAAATACAACAGTGTGTGTGTCGAAGGTTAGGTCCACTGTGTTCCCAGACATCGCACATACGTGGGCACTGCTCGTCGTACGGGCATCTTCCAATCCGCTACCACGGGAGCAGGGAGTTCAATTTTATTTCTTCAAGGGTATCCTCGCCTGTCGGTCGTATGTTAATTATATCCTTTTCCCATTCATTTGTTTTTACAAAATAATTTAATACTATGACGGATGTTCTTCTTAATAAATGTGTATTTGACTTTATTTTATTAATTGATGGTAGATTTACTTGAGCCTGGCAGGGTTTTTAAAATTCTTTTATTGCAGCTTTCCCCTAATAACCAACGTTGTATATCGTACATACGTTGCGCTAATAGCACAATATTTTATAGCGACTTGGTCAGTTTTTAATTTTTTATTGCTGATGAAGTTCTACCCGAAAAAAGAACTTTTTTGACAGCATATCCTTAAACCACAAATAACAATATTCAAAAAATCATAAGTTCCTCTCTTGCTTCAGTTTCTCAAACTTTACTATAATATTTCGGAGACGCAATAAATTATGTTGTAGGTTCAGCTCAATTCACTTCGTTTTGCAACTTACTACCTAAAGTGTACTCGCAAAAGCTTCTTCTTACGTATGAGTTGCAAACGCAGTGTCATGCTGATAACTCTTGCAATCTCGTGTGAATGCTTCCTCTAGATTCATTAAACTCCAAATTCTTGTGTTTTATGCATAAACAAGATACTCCTGCACGAGAAAATGGAATGCTCATCACCTGTAAAGTTGGAGGAAAGGAGGCAAGTGGTCGTAAAAGAGACAGATTTTGGTTTTAGATTTTCCGATAACACTTATGTACGGCAAATTGAAAATCTGTTGAATGTGACAATGTTTCTGTTGATTGTACACCTCGCGGTTCCGTACGGAATGACAAAAACGTCCAGAATGGTAGTAGAAAGTGTGTGTGTGTGTGTCTCTAACTCTATCTCTCTCTCGTTACCTCTCTACTTCTCTCTCTCTCTCTCTCTCTCTCTCTCTCTCTCTCTCTCTCTCTCTCTCTCTCTCTCTCTCTCTCTCTCTCCCGCAAGATTTTTTATTTAATAAATTATAATTCATTTAATGACATTAGGAAGTTTAAAAGGATTAGAATATACGTCACAATAGTCAGACGATTACTTACGAGTAACAGCGCAAGCTGTTGAAACTAATAAATTCAGTTTTGAAGACGTTCAGAAACGAATGGATAAGGTCATTCTAATTAAAGTGAAAGAACTAAAAATGTGGACATTAAATCTACTCTTGGTCAAGAAACGTTAGCAAAAAAGCGGGAAAAGCTTCGATTTGAGGCAATTCATAAAAAAATGTGTCTAGGATTAGGTAAAGCACGAAAAGAAATTTGAAGCAGGCTAGAAGATACATTGTGCATAGACAAAAATGACAATAGGTATAAAATTTAAATATAAACAAAATGAGTAAGTTTACATTTCTAAACAAATAACACTATATGGGCCCGTGCGAATATTCCTAACTTTGTAAATTATTGTTGGAAAAGTGAAAAAACTTCATACTTGCTCCCAAATTCAAAGTATTATGAGTCTGTAAAGATGGACGATTGACGCTTCAATTTATTTTACACGAAATGCGAGATTCCATGTATATTTCTACCCGCTATGTGTGCTACGAAGTGAGGGTATTAAGAAGAGCTTAATCTCCAAAATGGATCATTCTGAAAGAGAGGAACTCATTTTTTGGATTACTAATTCAGACTCAGAACTCGGGTTCCAACTGCTTCCCGCGTGATTCCTCGTTTGTTTCTCCCTCTTATTCTCCGCACGCTCTCCGTGTATTACTTGTAAGTATTCTGCGAGTTTCCATAATATCTTTACATGTTTCTTCCTTTTTCCCCAATATGTATCCCTAAATATTTTCCACGTGTTCACCATACGTTTCCTCGCATGTTCCGCATGTCCCTTTCTACGTTTCTTCGCAAGTTCCCCATATGTACCCTACACAATCCCCTGCACGTTCCCCATACTATCCCCTAAAATTGGAGCCATTTTTCACAAAATGACGTTTGAGCGTTTCTGAAAATGCGTAATTTTGAACTCGTTTCCACAGAAAACTGTCGAGTTTCTGAGAAACTTTATTTGATATTATTTAAAGCACATGTTCTCATAAATATAATAACGTAAATAAATCGCCTCTAATGTAAGTAGTACCGACGTGAGAGACAAGTCAAAATAATTAGGTTTTTGTAATTTTTGAAAAAACAAAAGAATAGGGCTGTATGGTGTATATGTCATCGTATAGGGTTCATTTGCCACTAAACCTACCAAAAATTTAAAGAAAAAATTTGGAGCCGTTTTTTGGAAAATTTTGAAAATGTCCGGGGTGCTTCATGTAAAGTACCCCACATTTTAAAGATAGTTTTTCAAAATTGCAAAGCTTCAACTACAGCCAAATTGACAGGGGTTTCTTCGATTTGATAAAAGATCGTACATATGGTTTAGGCTCTAGTAGTGTTCACAGACGGACGGACAGACAGACATTTGGGAAAAAACACTTTTTCGGTATCAGAGGACCCCAAAACGCGTATTTCCGTTAAAATCTCGAAATAGATTTTCCGTAACTTCCTCTATACTGTGTATATTACTCTGCATGTACGTACGTATACGAGAAAGTAAAAATAATTGTAAGTGAATATACTGTCAACTGAAACCCAATTTCCAGAGTTTCTGACAGTTTGTGCTGCGGGTTGAGAGAATGTTCCGTAAACGTAATAGAACTTCCCAAGAGATTAACTGTGTATACTGCAGCGTAAAAAGTACAAATTTGCGTGCCTTTGGGTATACCATTGATTGATGAGTGATTCTGGTTGCGTCAACTACTAATGTTCTTATTTACATAAGTGTAGTGCATGTTTTTATTGGGTTAGTTTGCGTTTATCTTCCCCCGCTGGATGTCGATATTGGGCGCCGACCAACATGTCGACTTGCGAGGTTTCTCCTCAACCAGGTATCTCCCATCTTAGCCGGTGGGAGATACCTCCCACCTTAGCCGGTCCCAACCGCCTCAGCCGGAGCAACCTCTAAGCTTCCGACTGGTTTACCGGCTCGTGTGGTAGTGTAGTGCATGTAAGTGTAAGAAAGGGACGAGGGTAGTCCAAGGAAGAAGAAGATAAGATCGCGCGGTCCGTGTCCCGTTTGTTAAAATACTGCTCCGGCATTCGCTTGGTGCCGATCGGAGGAATTAAGAAAATCTACCTCTGAGAGTGCTGGTCGCTGGAATTCTCCTCCAGACAGCGGCTGAACTCGATCTAGCTATGTAACTAGTGTTGAAAATCCTGCCACCGTCGGGACTCAACCTCTAGGATCTCTCTTGGGAATATGAAAACTTGTAATAACACCCTAGGACGCATCGAGACCAATTTATGCATATTGGTGCGTGTAATTTCTCACCTTGGCTACAATCTGCGAACTACTTTGGGTTTCTTCTTAAATCTCTTCATTGCAGAACTGGAAAGTTCCCTTTCCAGCAGCAAAACACGAGGTTTTGTGCCGATGTTTTCTTATTACCCGTCAAAAACTATCATAGTAAATGTCTCAGAATAAAGTTTCAAACATCAGGGCGTGTGGAGGGATCAAAAATGGACATTTGCCCCTGATTAGAGGACCACTGATTTTGCACTGATGTTTGGCGAGTCACGTTGGACGCAGTTAATGAGTTCTTTTTACCTACCGAACTTATGGGCATGCTGGGTTGCCTACCCATCAGGGGCGAATGCCACTCATTTAACTTCAGGAAATTTTGCACCATACGTTCATTGGCAAAAAGTTACCATTTTTGGTCGTCTACGTTCCCTAGAAGTTTGTAACATTTATTCCGAGACATACTGTAATGAGAGGATTATTCTTTATTGTAACATTTTACTGTAGTCTTTCACTGTAATAACTTGCTACCGGACAACAGTCCACTTTTGAGCAATAAAAGTATTATTATTATTATTATTATTATTATTATTATTATTATTATTATTATTATTATTATTATTATTATTATTATTATTATTTAATTCACGACTTAAGATATTATGAGTCAGTTGAACATAAAATCTTCTCCGGGTTGCAACCAGCTTCCCAAGGAGCCGATCTAAGGACTGCCAGTGTCTCACAATAATTTGCGCAAACTGTGGGCTGGTCCCCAAATGTAAAACAATGTCTTGCACTTCTTAGTCTTTTCCATGACATGGGGGTTTAGCCAATTTCTTACACAAATATTGTGGAACAAATCCCAGAGCTCCGATAACTATGGGGACGATGTTTTTTAAACCCCCACATTCGACTGATCTCTATTTCCAAACTCTTGTACTCTGGACGTTTATTATTATTATTATTATTATTATTATTATTATTATTATTATTATTATTATTATTATTATTATTATTATTATTATTATTATTATTATTATTATTATTATTATTATTATTTTAAATTTAAGAGATCACACTAGTGGATACCTGAAATACTGAATGTTATGACTCTAAGAGTCCAGACGATATTAACTTTCCGTGACACGCACCCGGTCTGAGACTCCGTATTCTTCTATTTTTGCCTCTCATTGCCAGTAATCGTGAGGTATTGAGTTGCGGCTTCCTCTTCCGTAGTGACTCATCGATAGGTATCGAAAAAAACCTTTCTCAATCGTTACAGACGTTGTCCACAGTGGAATATTTATTCCGATGCGGGGCGTCATTCCGCGCGCGTATGTTCGTGTTATGGATTCTACTCTCACGTTTCTCATTTGTGTTACTATTTAAACATATTATTTACCATTTAAACATAGTATTCATTATTTAAACAAAATATTTATGCATTTCTGTAAATGTTCATCAATGATTAGCTATCAGAGAAATGCATAAATATTTTTTCTATTATAAAATTTGTTTAAAATCACAAATTATTTGCATATTAACTTCAATATTGTGGCAGGTTAATGGTTCAAATAGTTATAAACATACAGGGTTAGTCTATGAAAACTCCACCTCAAATATTTTATAATGTAAGCCGTTGAAAATTTTGAGAAAAATTTTAGCCAAACGATTCAAGTCATAAAGGCTCATTATTATTAATATCTTTTCTACAGAATTTTATATTTTAAATATTTTGAACTAACTTGATTTTTAAAACAACACTGCAGTTATTATTATTATTATTATTATTATTATTATTATCGTCATGATTTTTCTCTATTTTATAATGTTTTTTCACTATCATATTGCTTGCAAATGAATGTGTTATCACAAATCGTCAAACAATTTCATTAAATACATATTAATATAATAAAAATACAAAAATAAATTACAACAATTTAGTGTTATTATTGCAACACAATGCCTATTTTATATTCACGACAAAATACTGTAAAAATGCGCTATTCAATTCGAGAGAAGGGAATGTATTAAAGTTGCAAACTCTCAGTCTTCGCGTGTGTACTCGCGTCACAAACGCAACGCATGTATTGGAGGGTTAAGAATAAATATATAGTATGATTAATATGTTTATACATTGGTGTCACTAAATGCGCTTGTAAAGAAAGAAAATAATGTTTAATGGTTGTAGCTATTGTGAATGAAATCATGTCCCTATGGTACACAATGAAATTTATACAAATCTTATAACACAGCACAGAGGAGACGAACACATTCGAATTGTGTCGCACGACACAAATGAAATCTGTGTCTCATAACTCAGCACATGAAGACTGATGGATGCATTTATAACGGGAATTCTGCAACACTCACCGTTTATTGCATACAATTTGCTTAGTTTTTCTTTTCTCTATACCCTCGTCAATCAGCTGTTTGATGTATCGCCACCTTCTTGATAAACGCTATCAATTCCTTCTTCTTTATTTCTTCTTCGTCTTCTTTTTCATATATTTTAGCGAAAGCAAAAGTTTTTCTTCCATTTTTTCAATGTTTCCCCTTCTAGTCCCCCTAATATGAAATTTGAGTATGTGAAATTTCAAAATTATAGTGCGTTTGAGATTATTAATATTCAATGTTGGCATTCTTGTTTTTAACTAACACCAAAATATTCCAATTGAATAGTACAATTTTTCTTGATAATGATGAAGCACATTATATTGTGTAAATGTTGTTTAATTACACTTCATCAATAGAAAGTATATTTCCATCAAAAGGATGTGTACATGATAAAATAATTATGTTGCGGATTATTTTCAGTAAAGGTGTTTTCTGGTATCAATATTTTTATTATACTGAAGATATTTTCGATCGCATAGAGATCATTATCAGAGCTAAGCTTACAGCGTCTGGGGGGGGGGACGAGTTTCTGCCAGAACTTCGATTTTCGCCCAGACGTTGCAAGAGTGTTATTATAATTGTATTCCCCATTTTGTGAGAATCTGCAAAGTGTAGAAGAAAAAGTTCTGATCTTCCACTCTGTTGTGTTACCTACTACAATTTATAGGGGTATTATCTGAGGGCGAATGAAACACAACATGAAGCGAATATATGTCAGGCAGTACTATCCCTGTAACAACCTCTTGGTCGTTTGAAATAGATTGACATTCAATTTTTCAATTTGAATGTTGATTTTGCACCAGCATATGAATTTCAGACAGTTTTATAGCACACCTAATATTTCATTAAGTACTTGAAATATACCTCACTTGCTAGTCGCGACATTTCACATCAGATATCACATCAATCAATTTTGTCAACTAATTAAGTGTCTCTGATAACACATCATGTACAATAATAAAATCAATGACGTCAAAAATATTTTTTAAGGAATTTCTGCTGAGGTGTGCACTTCCTTTGCAATTAAGGATGTTAAAAGGACGTAAGTATAAATGGTTACTATATTTTCAACTGTACGAAATATATAACAATGTAAATTTCCTAAAAATTAGTCAAAGAGTTTTGCTTGCAGCCAATCGTTAATTACGTGCCCGCCGCCCACTTTGTCCGTGCAGGTGACAGCGCCGTGGGGCGAGCAGCTACTACTCCGTGAAACTCTAATGGCATCGCCGTGCCCATGGCACTCGGGCGCCGGGACGGCAGGCCCGGGCGAGGCCCTCGCTGCTCCGGCCGCCCCGCCCCGCCCCGCCCAGCCTCATCGTTACGGCTAATTCCCGCCATTTCTCAGCCGTGATGCATGCCCTTAATGCATTTTTCGTGATAGCTAACATATTTAATTCACAATTACCTTCCACCGGCGTGCTGGGCGCCGGCGTATTTATTCTGTCCCTACAATGAATGCACATTCTTACTTACAATTTCTCGCCGGCTGTCGGGCACCGAATTGCCGCCATAACTCGTGAGGAGCATTCCACTTCTTCATCCGCCGCCGCCGCCGCCGGCGCATGCGCCCGCGCGCCCGTCCGGGCAGCGCCAGCCCGGCCCAGCCACAGCCTGAGCCACGGCCGCGGCCACGCCACCCGCAGCCGCATTCCACGCATTTCTCATAAGGTCTCTTCCCCGTCCGAATTTCCATTTCGCCATCACTCATCTCCGAGGGCGGCGGCGGGTGGACCAGTGGCGGGGAGGAGGCAGCGATGGGGGTTGTGGAGGCGGCGGAGTCGGCTAGCTACGCTGAACCACGTTCTAGAAAAAGGCGTTTGAAAACAGAAGCAGTGGTGAGGTGGGGAAGACAGCGGCGTTTGCTGCGGTTGTGGTGTCAGTCATTAGGGAGGTAATTGTGACACTGGTTGTAGTAGAGACGGCAATGCCACCAAGCCACGCTTCTTTGGCGTCAAGATTCTTAAATTTAAATTTAAGAATTATTATTCAATTTATTTACAAGAGTCCAATAATGTTTAAGATGTCTTAGAAAATATGCAACGTGAAACATCTAATGTAAATATTTATACGAAACATGATGAACTAGAAATTATTAAAACCAATGATATGGAAAAAATGACTTAGAGATGACAAAAATAGAAGAAAAAGGTAGAAAAAGGTCCAAAGTAGAAAAAAAGATTTTGATGAATTGGAGGATTTAGATAAAAAATTTGAGTCTCTTAATGAAATACTTTCATATTTAAAAAGTAAGTACCTCTAAACTTACTTCAACTCAAAGGTCTATTGTAAAAATTAAAAAATAATCCACTTTCTATGGAAACTCTTTCTGAGTTTACGTTTCATGTTGATTCACTTATTAATATGTTAGAAAAAACATATCACAAGCTGTCCAATAAAAATATGAGAAGAAGATTCACTAATCTAAAAAAGGAAGTTAAAAAACTCAATGAATATATAGCTGAAACAGGAAATTCAAGCGAAGTCAGTGAAGATTATCTAAATTATTTAACCTAAGCAATAGTTGATTGCATCATGCAATGGTATATAGGACACCTATCACTGTAGTTCATCTGCTAATACAATGACCTGACTTAAATACCTCAAGAACCAAATATAAACTAACTAATGGCATACAAAAGTTACTAAATGACATAAATATGATCTACAAAGTATTTAAGTTCTCATCAGAAATAAAAATGGATTTTAATAGTTAACATGTCCCTTTCTTCTTCAAGTGCAAATTAAAAAATAGTATCTCAACATTTGACACAACAGATAGATAGCAGTGTGGCAGATTCTTCCCCTTAGAATGGTGTAAATAAACTTTTTTACAATAATGAAAGTAGATATGCCGTTGACTAATTCTAGTATTTTCTGACATAAGAGTAACCAAACTAATTTACATGCTGCCTCAAGGCCACCACACATGTGATGAATATATGTGACATCATATGAAACAATTCTCTTCTTTATAATTTGTAATGTACAATTTAGTTTACCACTTCTTGGTATTGCAAAGAACAACAAAAACTAGTGGTGGTAAAACAGCACGTACTTTCTCGCCAGTATTTTCACGGAAAATTACACTAAAAGTACTTAATTTTTGGAAAAATTGTACATGACCTTATATCAAAATCTATCTTTGAGGAACAGATTACATTAAGGGAAAAAGTCTCTACTTTTAACATTTTAGTTGTAGGAACACAAACAATTTTGAACTTTTGCAATTTTAGAAAAATCAGGGTTTTCAACCAACATGGGACCTGCACCAACTATTATACGACCCCCACACTATTCAACAAAAAAATAAAAAAATAAAAAATGATGGAGCCATTTTTTTGAACATTTGTAAAATACCTCAGGAGATTTATGTAAAGTACCCTCCAGACTTAAAATATCGGTTTCAAATTCAAGGGGTTGCGACATCAGCCACAATGCTCAGGGAATATCAGTTTTGGAGAAAAGAGCTGAACGGTGTAACTGCTAGCGTTGTTCGCAGACGGACAGACGAACGGACAGAGTCGTTTTGTCGTCATTCGATATTTTGTCATCAAGGACCCACACAACACGGATTCTGGTTACACCAGGTGATAGAGAATTTTGTTTCTAAATTTAGCAATTGGATTTATCCACTTTTTCGTTACCAAGACCCTCTAATATGCGTTTTTCTGCCGTTAATTCGCGCAGCGCGAAATTGTTTTCGCGCAGCATTACAGAACTTTCTCTCTACTCCGTAACAAGAAATTAAAAGTTATCTTGCATTTTAAATTATACTTAGTAACTCAAGAAAGTGAGAATATAGTTATTTACTGTTAAAATATATTGTAGTTGTTTAATTGTGCTGTGTATACCAAGTTACAAATAACAACGGGTAAGTTACTTTGGCTTATATATTAAATTTCATTTTTTTCACTCAGCTAAAACTAATTATTTTGTCATTAAATTTACAACTGCCCATAGCCTATACAAATAGACAAATTTTGAAAGAATAACGAAATGTAAATAAGCTGTTTATGAATTGAAATAGTTATCAAATAACCCAGGAACATGATGTTTACAACATTTTTTCCCTTTTCTTTCATATCAAGCTGATTACTTAGTATTTATATATTAAACCATTATATTGTTATCATGTATTAATATAAAAAGAATCGTCTTCTATATTTTTCTTTTGCGGCTCTCACACGCAACCAATCTTTATAAATGAAATCTCTAAAGAAAGAGAATTTCACGTAAACGTGACGAATTTAATTTTGACTTTTATAACATAAGTGTTTGTATAAAGAAGAAATGCATCTAAATATTCATGTCAAATGCAACCTGCAACACTCGGTCAGTTATGTCATTAAATAACTACTAAATGAAGCGTTCTAAAGACTTAAAAACTAAAATGTTGATGCCAAAGGCCTCAGAAAGAAGCGTTTCTCACACCGTAATACAGAATATAGTTCTCCATAACCTATATTTCAACCCTTGATTCTGGTGGCCGTTTACTATTGATTGATTTCTTCGTGTTTCCGGGCGAGTCAACTGCTTTGGTCATTAGTCCCGTTAGTGTAGTGCTTGTTTTTTTTCTCGGGAGATGGCGGTGATCTTCCCCCGCCAGATGGCGAAATCCGGCGCCGATCTACCGTTGGCTAGTGAGGTTTCCCCCAAACCAGGACTCTCTCACCAACGGGGCACCGCCCCAGCCGGGACAAGCTCTAAGCTCCCGACCGATCTCCCGGAATATGTGGTAGTGTAGTGCATGTTAGTTAAGGTGTTTGTGTAAGGGAGAGGATAGGACAAGGAAGAGGAACGCTTCGGTGAGCAGCATATTTATGGGTGTCTTTAGGAGAAAATACATACATACTTTAATACAACAGATAATCATAAAATGATACTTATGATATATG
Organism: Teleogryllus occipitalis; assembly: GCA_011170035.1. Lineage (NCBI taxonomy): Eukaryota > Metazoa > Arthropoda > Insecta > Orthoptera > Gryllidae > Teleogryllus > Teleogryllus occipitalis. Next base: position 181,748 of record BLKR01000726.1, read on the forward strand.
ATAGGAGGTAATTTAAATTTAGACAAATAATATTAAAATTTTATAAAATGTAAATGTAATGGAAGGACAACCTCAAATACTGTGTAAATAGGAGAAGGCTATTTGTCTGTGTGTGTTATGTATTAGCATAAGATAAAAAGGGACAATTTTACGTAGGGTTCTACTCAGTTTATGATGTACGTATTGAGATACACCAGGTATCTCAAAGATATTTTGAGATTGTAAAGTCTAGATAACATCTATTGATTGTGACCGGAATTGAAAATAGAAGGGAACAGTACATTCGCCAACAGACAGTATGGTAGACATTTTTACTTTAGTCAAAACAAAACGTGGATACTAATAGGCGAATTTCAGGATTTATGTACGAGTATGATAGAAGCTAAAATATAAATAAATAAAACAAAGTCGGGTTAGTTACGGGTCATTCCACATCAAATCAACAACAGTCCCAACTCTGGCAGATTCAGATTTTTTTTCAAACTTTGTGTTCCTGAAGTACCTCTTAAAATGTATAAAATAACCGCTTATGGAGGCTGTAGAAAATATAGTTTCACTTTTATAATGATTTGAAGTTCGGAAGAATCGCGAAATGGCTGCGCGCATTACTTATCAAAAACTCTATTATCTCAGTCATTTTAAAACATACATAATTTATTCACATATCATTTTAAAGCTTATAAATGAGGCTTTTTGACCTATTTTGAAGAAGCAGAAATATATTTTTAGCAGGTTTCAAAATTAACCATTACATATTTTAAAAATTATTTACAGAAAATGCAAATTTTTAAAATTTACGAAAAAAATTATTTTATAGTTCTAACTATATAAAAAGTGTATAAAAGTTTGGATTTGGGATGAGAATGGGAACAGGAGTTACAAATTATTGGAACCAGACATGCGTCTTATGAACGTAATTGAAACCTTGAACCCATACTCCTTGTTACTTCCATTAACCAAAGCCAAATGTTCTACATTGAAATCACATGAATGTGGCTAAACTGTCCTCTAACATACATAATATGAGGTAGAATAAGCTTTTTTTTCTTATAAAAAGGAGGTATAATGTAAAGTTGTCTAAGAAATGATAACAACAAGCATTTTCGGAAAGGACATTTAATTAAAAAATTGGTTCTTACCACTTAAAATCTTTTATTTCTGAAGTTCAGAACTCAATATGTAGTGCTATGAGTCTTCACTACTTGGGAATGTCTTTGCAAGCACGACGTTCTTTTTCCAGAGGGGGCACAATGAAATTTACGTGCGCCTAATATGGGCAGCGCTCTTGAAATCTTCCTTCGAAGTCCCCAGCTTCTTGTTCATATTGTTTATTAGTTGTGTAAGCAACATTAACATTTGTCAAGTTTTCCTTTACCCAAGAAAATAACTCTCTGGGAATAGTGATCTGATCTCTACTGGGATTCTGTAGGCTTGCACGAGCAGCATGTCTTTTAAGTCCCGCCTAATCCAACAAAAGCATATTTTCCTTAAGATGATGCAAAAAAGTACCTTTCCGCATTTATTCCAAAGTCCTCGTGATGAAATGTAAGAAAATTTTCTTTTTTTTATATTGTGCAGACAATTTCATCAGAAAAATACATATTGTAGCGGAAATTTCCAATTCTTTGTTCCAAAAAGTGAATCAAGTGTCGCCGGAAAAGATGCGGTGTGGCCTGTGCATTATTCCTATGAAATCCTTGCACTTCATCTTGGATAACAAAGGAAAAGTTTTCAGAAAAATTGCACAAATCTTCGCATTCTCCAGGTCATGGTGATATTTTACGATCTCGTAGGTATTTATTTTTTTCAGAAGGGAGAAATGTATGTGACAACAATTCAAAGTTTTGTGATTAAACAATCGATAAAATCTTCTTTAGACTTCATGATTATCTTAAAATTTGATCTGTCAGTTCTCACCCACTGTTTGAATGATGTTTCGATGAATTTTTCTTCCATGTTTTTTCCAAAATATTTTTAATCGTCGAAATCTCGGGACGTTTCAACGCTCACCAAAAAAGCAACATATTCGGGGTGGATAGCATATTATGCACCCCAGCATGCTTTTGTTTAACTTAGAATGAAATAATGTTAAATTCAGAGCATCAATCATAAGCTTTACGTTCTGATGAATAACACAAACACACGGTGTGTGCTCCATTTGCACTAGCCATAATTCAATATTTTGGCCGAAGAGATGCAAACTTTGAAAAGCCAATTTTCAGATCAAAATGTGAAAATTTAAAATCTGTATATATTTCATTTCAATTTGCATAAATAAGTCTCCTCTGTTTCTGAATATTTTCTTTTGAAAATTATCAACGATATACTATCATTTTTGCTAGGCATTATTCTGCTAACAGCATCTAAACAATAATATTCCCGTCCTTTTTTAACAGTATCTTCGAATGTATTCTTGCTTTGCTTTGGGTTCATAGAGGACAATATGCCCCGCTCCTTACCGAACTTTTTGGCTCTGTGTACCATGTATTCAGAGGCAGGTAATTCACCGTTCGTTTTATTAATGCTACAGACAAAGAAGTACCAACATAGTAATATTTTTACTTGTGTTACAGGTTCGAAATTTCTCTTTTAACTAATTTATTATTTCATTGTCAGAGCTCGTCGACGGTCCAGAATGTAGATCATTAGAAAAATGAAAAACTTTATCCTTTAAAACTTTTCAATCTTATTAAATTACTTCTTTTTATGCGAACATTCTTTAAACCTTTTTACTCTAATACGAGTTTCACCTATACTTACATGTCTATTGTTTACAAGATTCATGGATGTACTTTAGTCAACACTTCCTCATTATTCGCACATTCTGGTGAATCTGGAGACCCTTCTGATGCAACACACGAATCAATCTTACTTTTCATTTCGTTTTTGCATCCATCGCATATTTTTGTTTAGATAACAAATTCTGATAGTCGTATACACTGACCATCCAAAGAAGAACACTACGAAGGTTTTTTTATGAGAAGAGAGCCCAACTTCATTGAATAGAATACAGCACACCGAATATTTAACCCGATCTTCCATGTTGCATCCTTGGAAGATTTTAGTAGTTGTCAACGCAGTTTATTTTGTCTAAAGAGTGTTCAAAATATCAACATTTGCGTCCTCGGAACCCCGTGGGGCCGATCAACTCAGGCGCTCGGGAACAGTGCTTCCGTTCATGGTAGCCTGCGAGCGCCTACGCAGGCGCATGCTGCGGAAAAATTTGGGATTATACCTTCTTGTTGCGTTACCATCCCAAATTCAAATTTTCACCAATAACGCAGTACATATATTTAAAAAACGCAACGCAATACATCAACATATATTTTTTTAAATTAAAAAGGCATTTTTTGGTAAACGTTTGGAGAATAATTCATCAGCACCGTATTTCACACTGTAATAAAATAAATTATTAATTAATATGTCTTTATATGGTAAACATCTCTCCACAGATATAAGCATTTTTGCTCTACGTTTGATAGAACGGAAGATATTGCGATTCAAATGGGCGCTTGCGCACCGAAATCTACACATTTTTTCGATTTTTCAAGACACGTAAAATACAGACCAACAACATTAGTGTCCTAAAACTTTGCAAAAATAGTAAATGTCATAAGATGTGCACCAAGTTTCATTAAAATCAGAGAGAATGATGGTTGAAAATGTCTCTATTCTGCGACGATTTGACGTGGAATGACCTTTACAACATTTATAACTCAAGAACGGCTTGGCCAATTTTAATTATCTTTGATATATTCGATTCATCTCCACCCCGAATAGCAGAATAACTACTAAAATATTCGAAAAAATTCACGGAAAAAATCATGGCGCTGTAGAACAAAACTAAATATTCAAGTCAACCCGCTACACTCGGTTTTTGAATCTAAGTCGTTAAAAACTCCAAAACGAAGCGTTCTGGAGCATTTTTCTTTGAGACCTTCTGCCTCAAAGAAACGTTTGTCACACCAAAATCAGAAGGATGAGATCTTCCTGAACGATCTGTTAAATTTTTTACTGGTCCGGCGCTTGTTGATTTTATCCCACCTCCGAGACGTGCAGAATCTGCAACTAAATGTGAATGAGAGGGACAGAGAGAGGCAGAGAGAGAGAGAGAGAGGGTGAGAGTCATACAGGCAGACAAGGACAGAGAGAGACGGAGAGAGAGAGACAGAGAGAGAGACAGAGAGACGAAGAGGAAAAGAGACAGGGAAGGAGAAAGAGAGAGATGAAGGGAAGAACAACGTCCGCCGGGTTCCGTTAGTCTTTCATATTAATCATGTAGTCGCTCATGAGCTAGAAGTTAATGTGACCCTAATAAATAAAGAAAAAAGTGTTAACAACTTGTGGAAATACATTCCAAAATCAATGTTCTGCTCGACAGACGAACATAACTCTTCGAATTTTTTAGTTCATATAAAGAGTCAATTAGAGCAAGTCATAAGTCGAACTATTGTTAAACTTTGAACAAAATTTTCTCTTAGCGACGAAAAACTAACACATCAAAAAACTGTACGTTCAGAAGAAAATATCGGTGCTGCAGTGATAGCGTTGAAGAAGATACAAATGTGACTATTCGTCGCCGTTGATAACAGCTTGGACTTCCACTACACGGAAAATTTTTCGAAAAGATCTTGGTTTATATCCATACAAAATTCAACTAATGTAACAATTGAAGCTGCAAGGCCATAATAAGCGTCGTTTTTTTGGTCAATAGGATATATTGGTCAATGGGATATGTTTTCGGATATATTACAAATAAATGTAAATCCCGCAAGCTCGGTCGACGGGTTCTTATGAAATAATTGTTAGTACTTACTCCGCAACCAATTACTCAATCTGCCATCCATACGGAGTGGCGAGGAATCTGAAAATATTTCTAAAATGTCTACTCTAGGATTGCACGTAATGGCAAATGAGAATCAGCTTTCTTTCAAACTGTGAATTATAATTTATTATGCATGCCAAAATTATCAACTATCATTGATTATTACAACTTATCGTTAGGTCATAACCATTTTTCTCATTATTGCAATAACAGCGTTATAGAACCTTTTATCCTTTCTTGCCTCTTCGCGCGCACGTCGCTCGATGTCGCCACGTAGGGTAGACCAATCTTCCTTCTTGTTGAAGCCCACGATGATCAGCGACCAAGTCGAAACTTCCTCCAACCACTTCAGAACGGTTGAGTCGGCAACTACCATAGCGACCAACGACCACCGCGTAATTTAACTGAGTCGGCCGCTGCACCTCTGTTTAGCAACGCGATGCGTTTCAATACACGTACACGCACTGTGCTCAAATGTATCCGGACGCCCTCCCAAAAACATACGTTTTTCATATTAGGTGCATTGTGCTGCCACCTATCGTCAGGTACGCATTCTCCGCGACCTCCGATATGCGCCAACACCATATTGACTTCCAGCATTTCCGATGAAGGGTGCCACGAACTTGTTGTCCGTTTCAGCCAGGTGTCCGGATTATTTTAGATCATATAGTGTGTGTGTGTGTGTGTGTGTGTGTGTGTGTGTGTGTGTGTGGTGTGTGTGTATTGTGACATACCAAAAATGACAGACATTTTATTTAGGCAAATAAAGGTCAAAATATTGTAGATATTGCAAAAGACGTGAGTTTCTATGGTGCAGATACGCAGATGACACCGTAGCAACGCGAGTTCGTCCTGAGACGTGGGTTTCTATGGTGCAGATACGAAGATGACATCGTAGCAACGTGAGTTCTTCCTGAGACGTGGGTTTCTATGGTGCAAATACTCCGATGACACCGTAGGAATGCGAAACAACGAGTTCGTTTGGTAGCAGGTGCAGGGTACACCGTAGCAACGCGAAACAACGAGTTCGTTTGGAAGCAGGAGCAGGAGATACCGTAGCAATAACAAAAAAAACAATAGAGAGAAAAACAGCGAGCTTTGAAGGGTGGACTAGATTGGGAATTAGGGCATTCCGACTCGTGTCGTGGTGGTGAGCGGATCGCTTGCGCGGTTTTTCTTGAGGTTAATTATCAAGTCGGGACTTGTGATATTTCTTGAGAGTGAACATTGAACTTGAACTTAGAATATTTCCGCATTCGGTGTACAACAGGAACTTGTAAAATGTACGTGTTGTACCATTGCAAACTCGGTCTTGTAATATTTTCATGAGTGAACCGGAAAGTGAGCTTAGAATATTTTCGCGGTGGAGTTACAAGATTTGACTTAGAAATTTTACCAGTGAATTGTGAATTCCCAGGTTAGGTAATAGAAAATAATATTAGAGGAATATTATTCCAACCTGGGAAAGTAATCAGTTTGAAGCCCACCTGAGGCGCAAGGTAAAGAGTATAGGCAGTGTTTGTGAAGTGGTTGGGGGAAGTTTCGACTTGGTCGCTGATCATCGTGAACTTCGACAAGAAGGAAGATTGGTCTGCTCTACGTGGCGACATCAAACGTTGTGCGCGCGAAGAGGCAAGAAAGGATAAAAGGTTATATAACACTGTTATTGCAATAACGTGAAAAATGGTCATAACCTAACGATAAATTGTAGTAATTGATGATAGTTAATAACTTTGGCATGCATAATAAATTATAATTCATAGTTTGAAAGAAAGTTGATTCCCATTTGCCTTTACATGAAATCCTTGAGCAGACATTTCAGAACTATTTTCAGATTCCTCGCCACTCCGTTTGGATGGCAGATTGAGCAATTGCGGAGTAAGTAGCAGCAATTATTTCATAGAACCCGTCGACCGAGCTAGCGGGATTTACATTTATTATTAGTAATTACGTTTCACTACCGAGTAGGTGCAGGAATTTAGAGAGTTTCTGCTCTAGGTCTTTAGAATGATCATAGGCTATATTGTATCCCAGATAATTAATATTTGAGACTTGTTCAATTACGTTATTATTTATTTCAATCTTTGCTCGACGCGGAAATACTCCTTTAAAACACATAATTTTGGTTTTCAATGAGGATAATTTTAAATTAAAATCTTTAGCGATGTTTAAAAATACTAAAGTGGGCTTTTGTAGATTTTCTTCCGAGTCTGCTAGGATAACCTGGTCATCTGCAAATAGTAATGTATTGAAGGCATTTTTCCAATAAAATTTGTTTTCAATTGGCCTTCCCATCGCCTAATCACGTCTTCAAAATATAAATTAAAAAGAATGGGTGACATGGGACACCCCTGTCTTACGCCTTGATTTATTATTCTGTATTCATTACTTAGTCCATCTCCTGTATTTACTCTTATAGTAGTATCCACACACATACTACCAATGGCTCTTACTACATATTGTGGAATCCCTCTTCTTAGCAACACCTACAATTTCGTTCAATTTAAGTGTCGAATGCCTTTTCTAAATCTACAAATGCTAAAAACGGGGGAACATTATACTCTCTATGCTTTTCTATTATCTGTGAGACTGTATATGCAGTCAAGACCTGCCTTTCCTAAACCCATTTTGCTCCTTTAATAAAAGCTCCTCTGAAATAAGTGCTAGCCTGTGATTTATAATTTTGGCGTATATTTTGTATCTGGAATTCAAAAGGCTTATCCCTCTGTAATTAGAGCAGTTCTTCATATCACCCTTTTTTTATAAGGAGACGACCATAGCAGTCCTTGATTCTTCTGGGATATGACTATATACCCAACAAGTATTAAGAAAGTCCAGTAGCTCTAGGAAAAAATTTTCAAATGTATATTTGAAGAGTTCATTGTTGATGTTGTCTAACCCAGGTGCTTTTCTATTTTTAATGTGTTTAAGAACCCACTTCAACTCGTCTATTGTTATTGGGTCAATTATTTCTTCCTTGAAAGCTATTTCCTATTCTTGATGGTCCTCACTTGTCCATAGATTTGCAAGATAATGATGTCACTTGTCATCCGGAATCAAATTAAATTTTATATTGTCTTTCTCATTCTTACTAAGTTGTATTAATATTTTGTAGGCTTTTGTCTATCTTCCATGCTGATCATGTTCCATTTCACTAAGAAATGTTTCTTAGCTCTGGCGATTCATAAGCCGCACTTTGTCTTTCACTATTGCTGATGATCTTTTATATTCTTGTTTATCGTGGAGAGATCTAGAGGAAAGATATTATAGATAGACATTCTTTTTACTTATGAGATCTGCTTAAGTCTTCGTTTCCTATTCTTAGGCCACGTTTATTTCTTCTCTTCTTCCTTTTCCCAAAGCTTCTTCTGCTGCTTGCAAAATTACCGTTTCAGATTATTCCACCGCACATTGATGTTTTGACTTTCAGGCATTTCATGTAAGTGTTGATCCATTCTTTGTTGGTAAAGATATCTTATACTATCTTCTTGCAACAAATGCACTCTATATACTTCCTCTCGTATTTGTGTTTTGTTTACAGGAGAGTAAAGATATTTGTAGTGTAAAATTAGTTTGGATATCAATTAGAAAATATCAGTATCAACATCGTAGCCTCTATAAACCCTCATATATCGTACTAAAGAGCCCGTTTTCTTATTAACTAGCACGTAATCAATAATTGATCGTCTTCTCCGTGTACTCCAATTTGTTTTGTGAATTTATTTATGGCGAAAGAATGTGTTAGTGATCTTCAATGAATTTAATGATGCAAATTCCCTAAGTGTTGGCCCATTTCGATAACAGGTTTCTTCTCCATATGTACCCACTATTTCGCTGATTTCCATCTCGGGGCATTTCCATCTTTTGCATTTAAATCCCCAACAACAATCAGGTAATCATTTCTAGGGACTTTGTCAACAGCATCTTGAAGTTCTTCATAAAACTTCTCAACAATGTTTTTCTTCCTTCTTCAGGTGAATAGCCACCAATAATGGATCGGTGACCTCTTTTCATTTTGAATCTCAATTTTATCATTCTTTCATTTACAAATGTATATCCATCTATTTTCTTTTTGAATTCTTTTTTAATCATTATTACTTTACCAGCAGATGTTCTCTTCTCAAGCTCTACGCCGCAGTAAATTAAAATATATTCTTTAAATTCTGTCGTACCTTGTAACTTCTTCTTCGTTTCAGGTATGATTTTAATGTCTACTTGAGGGCGCTGTAATTCCATTTCTAATAAGGTTTCTTTTCCACGTAACCCTCTTACATTCCATATAGCTACCTTCATTAATCCCAAACTCTTGTCCTTTTTCATAGCTTTGGTTGTCTTTATCATAGTAGTCCGGCATTTTCCCTGAAGAGATTCAGTATTTTAGTATATCCCCTGGCCGCGTTACGAGCGCAGCGCACGCTAAGCTCGATGGTTGGGCTGCCACCTCACAGTCTTCGTGCGTACTGGACAATATTTCGGGTTGACCTCCTCTAGGCAGACCGGCTTCACGCTAAGAGCTCTGTCTACCCTAGGAAGGAACAAAGGACGGAATTACTAAGGATAAGTACCAGGGACCTTGGATCTACTCAGTCCACCCGTTGGATCCTGGGGGCAAGGGAAGGGTTGTATGACACGAAAGGAAAAATTCGGGTAAGGAGTTAGTCGCCTCTTACGACAGGGGGGATTACCCGTGGTGCTATTCTACTAAAAATCCCGGACACCACACGGGGAAACTAGTATTATAATATTATTAATGATAATATTACACTAATTACATAATAGTAGCAAATAATTCGAGAAAGTATGTGCTGGTTTATCACCTCTGGTTTATTCTGATTTCCTAATTGCTAATTTCCTTGTGCACTCGTGGTTTCACAATCAAGATATCTTCGGTAGAAAATTGTAGTTAATACTAGCTTTCTGCTGTCATAAAAACTTCCAGTAGTCATATAGAACATATTTAATAGAAGTCAGAACTATCAAGCATGTTCTGCAATAATGCACCACTATTGCCATCGAAGTTTCAGTTCTTGCGCTTTTCTAGATAAAAAATCGTATTGTGGATCCTTGGCACCTCAAAATGGGACAATTCTTGCTCCTAAATGTAGGAAATATCTTTGTCTAATACGTTTTATAGTCAGAATCCACATGGATCCTTGATAACGAAAAATTGATTTACGGCAGAACGTGAGTCTTTTCGTCCGCCCGTCTGTCTGTAAACAACGATAGCGACTAAACCGAAACAAAAACCATTCAACAAAATTGATGTTCCCTAATGGATCTGACTGATGTCATGGTCGCTTGAATTTGAAACGGACATTTTAATTTTTAGAAGTACTTTACTTGAAATTTCAAGGACATTTTCATTTTTCACAAAACAGCTTCAAATTTGTGGATCTTTTTATCGAATAGAGCAAAGTACGCATATAACAATAACATTGGGCCAATTTTTGCTGAACTTTCGAAAATTTCAAAAGTTAAAAAGTTTTTCAGCATCTTCAAAAGTAGAGCTTTACGTAAGGTCTGGCACATTTTTTTCAAAATACGAGTAGTTTCCTCGCAAAAGAAAATAGCAAAAGTAACCAATACTGCGAGAAAGTCTGTGCTGTTGTAGGGAACCTAGTTCCAGATTTTCGTTTCGCAGACCAGGCTGACATGTCTCACCAGAAGCAATGGCAATGACGAGGACTACTAGAATTTTACTTTTTCTAGTAAAATTAACAATTGCAATTGTATTGTAAATTAAGTATTGCAAATTAAGTATTTCAATTAAATTAAGTATTGCACGTACTTTTTTAAAAATAAGAGTAATTTTCTCACAAAAGAATATTGAAAAAAAAAGACCAACAATGCGAGAAAGTATGTGCTGTTGCAGGGCCACTAGTTAAGGATTTTCGATGCGCCGTCTAGGCTGACTTGCCAAACCAGAAACAATTACAATGCCGAGGACTGATTTTTTCTAGTAAAATTAAGTATTAAAAGATATACTAAACTGTACAAATTGTTTTAGAAATCTATTTTGAAATACTGAAAATAATAAATATGAACATTTTCATGAGTTTGTTGCATAACGTCTGAATGAGATTAGTCAAGGCCGTAGCCAAAGAGAGGGCAGGGAGCTTCACCCACTTCCATATACTTACTAGGTCACTGGTCAGTTTTGAAAAGTGTTTTCTAATTCGAAATTTCGTATAATTGTATGTTGAATGTGCGGTTGTTAATTGTTAAGAAAAAATAAGGAAATGACATTGTCTTGTTTTCATTACTCAACATTTGTTAGACCCCCCTACTGAAAAATGTGGATACGGCACTGTTAGGGGAACGTGGAAGAAAAGTTGCAAAGCGTCCAAACTTCCTTTCTCCATTCCTAAATTTCAATAAGTAATTGTATGGGATTCAAATGACAATCTTTGATAGAAAATCCCAAGAGTGAGGCTTCTGCCTCCCTCTTGGCGGACTGAGGGTAATTGGAAACCCTCCACTGCCATCCGGACCATAGTAGAAAAAACCTTATCTCTTCATCTCTGGCCTCGAAGGCAAACGCCGACGTCGAGCGCACGGGTGATGGCTCCTAAAAGGTCAGAAGAGAAGTGCAGGAACCCCGCCCCCGCCCCCCGAAGGGATTTCCTCCAAGATGTGAAATCGCAGGCTTAACCCTCCGGAGAGTAGATTAGGTTTATTATTAATTCTGCAATTAAGTGTCGTTACTTGGTGGCAGAATATCTTAACGTTACATGCATTAAGCTCACGTTGATCATCAATAAGTTACAAAAAAGTAGTTAATTAAAAAACAACAAATAATAATAAATTGTAGGTACATAATATCGCCGCGCAAGCCTTACTCCACTTCACTGCACTGCACAACACTTAACTATGACACATATCTTCCGCATTCCTTTCCCTCCACTTCATAACACAACACTGCGCTGCGCTGCACTGCACTGCACTACTCTGCATAGTAATAAAATGATAACAACAACAATAATAATAATAATAATAATAATAATAATAATAATAATAATAATAATACAACTGATATTGATACTAACAATTAAATAACTTAATAGGAAATACCACTAATTTAACAGTATAAACTTACACTGATACATTGACATAAAATATATTTAGCTAGAAAACTAATTTATTTTTAAACTTTCTCAAGCTTTAAGGAAAGGATTTAAGATTGTCGAATGCAAACTGTTCCAGTCTCCAATAGTTCGGTTTGTAAATGAAAATTTCTCAACGTCCGTTTTCTGTATTATTGGCTTAATTTTGTGCACGTGATCCGCTCTAGCGAAGTATCTAGGTTGTCCTAAACAATAGATTTCATTCCAAGCAGGATAGCCTGGGTATGCTTTGTACATAGCATAGAGTCTCATTAAGCATAGAGAACTTAATCCGCCTCTTTTCGAGTGACTCCCATTCATCTCCATTTTTGAACCCCTGAATGTAAATTTCGAAGCTTTACGCTGTACCTTTTCTGGATTATCTTGCTGCGATATTCTGTACGGCTCCCAACATACAATGACATATAAGCTAATTCTTGAGATGAGAACAATGAACTCTTCTACAAATTGTAAACATTTTAGTGCTCTTGAAAAAATATTAGCGCAATTTCGGTCAGTCCATTGTTGATCTAAATATAATAATTTATTTTTGTTCACTTTCTGATAAAATATCATTTTCTGCGTCCAAGTAAATGTTTAAGTATTTATATCCCCATAAAATACACAAATATTAACATGTTATTTTATACCTTATGTGTTGTTCGCTATCATATAAATTATGATACCTGAAAAATATTAGAAACATTGATAGAGTGTATATCGACATACATATCCTAATGAATTGTGTCATTCATTGACGTAGGTAAGCTATTACCTCAATATCCCTAGTTTTGTAAGAACTGCCAGTTCAGCGAGATGTCGCGTGGGCGTCTGCTCTTGCTGGACATGAAGGGCAGAAAATGTAGCTCCTGACACGCTCTTGGAGAAGGCGGATTGTAAACGCCTCGTCCGCGTTGTGAGTGGAGCCGCGACGGCTGACTGCGGCAGCGGCGGCGGCGAGGGGGGCGGAGGCGGGCGGGGGCGGGCGCGCCCCGGGGCCCTCAAAGGGGGCCGAGACAATCGCGCTGATTGGGTCGCAAACAACTTAACGAGCGCACGCAAACACGGCAATTTGCGGCGGCGGGCCGGCGCCGCCCGCGCGCGCCCTTTGTGCGCGCCGCCCCGCCCCCGCCCCCGCCCCCGCCCCCGCCCCCGCTCCAAACCCCGCCCCGCCCCGCCCCCGCTTTTCGCGTCCAATTACGCTTGTGAAAACCGCGCCGTCGTCGACCGCAAAGGCCCGATATAACTGGAGTGTAACCAAATCAGGCCCCCCGCGGTCGCCGGTGGTTTGCAGCGAGCTGCGCTCGCCGCCGTCGGCCGGCGCGACCACAGCCCCACCCCCTCCCCCGCGCCCGTCCCCGCCCCACCCGCCCCGCCCCGCGCGGCCCAAAGCGGGCCCCGCGTCCGCGCCCGGCGACACAGCGCCCAAACGCGGCTCCCCGGCGCGCGCGCCGCCCCCCGCCGGCACGTCACTGCCACCGGGCGCCCCGCCGCGCGCCGCCTCTCCCCGCGCCCTGCCCCGCCCCCCGGCCTCGGCAGCGCGGCCGGGGCCCGAACCGCGCCGGCCCGCTTGCACCACCTGCGCTGCCAAGGCGACTGCGGTGGCGCCCCCCTCACATATTCTTATCGTTTTCTAACATTTACACAAAAAAACAATAAATCATTTGCATCGTATTCGAAAGCCCTTCTAACATTTTGTAATGTTAAGAAACTCTTTTCTAGAACTTGTAGTCGCACATATGCAATTACATTTCTAATTTACTCTCAGGACGATAGATAAAACTGCTGTACATCGTAAGGCATCATATCAGGAGCATCTTAAGGTGGCATGTTCGTGCCAGTCGCTAGAGAAACATTTGACCATTACGTCTACAGATCAATTTTAATTTTTTCTATTTTTTTCAGATTTTATTTTTTCTATTTGTAACCGTGAACGGAGCGTAATTGTCAGTTAGGATGGTTTTATCTCGTACCCAAGAGAAACAGTGGCGACAATAGCTTAATTTGTACAGCCTAACTCCGAGGCCGACGGCCAATATTTTCGGTGGCGCCTGAATTTCGCAGCAGTTTTTTATCAATTACTTTTCAGAATGTCCGGTGAGGCATGTTATATAAAATACCACCTGATTCTAAAAAAATACTACTTATTGGATGAAAGAAAAAAGTACTTTCACCGTATAACTTCTTCAATGACTTAAAAAACCTATGCCTGCAAAAGGTTTTCCATAAGACCCTGCACTAATTAAAACTTATTTAAATAAAAAATTAGGCCAGGAAGAGCCAATTTTTTTCTTGCCGTCTTCAAGAATAGTGATTTTCCTTTCATTTCAATAATTTTTTGAGAGTACTTCACCATGGTCGATCAAACGAACATACTAACTTAAAGGCATCAGTTCTTTCTGAAAAGTAAGAATTAAGTTAAGTTTCTCAAATTAAGAATAGATAAAATTTTCTGAATTTTCAACATTAACATAAGACAAGCAATAATCATTAATATTATTCCGCACTGAAGCGAAAAAATCAATCACATAAAACAATTTTCTAAAATATTGTTCCTATTTTTGTATTTTCTTGTAATATCATTAGTACACGTTGGAATTTTTACGTCATTTCATATTTTTACTTTCTCTTATAAGTAGTAAAGAGGAATTGTTGTAATACGGCAGGAGAATGTGCCTATTTTCGACAGAAATTGGTAAAATTCGATTTTTCTTGGTCCTGAGTATAGAAAATTACTTCCTCGGATACGTCACGTAGTCAGTCCACGTTGTATGGGTTCTTGATACCTAAAAATTGGTTATGGCAAATTGTCTGTGTGTGTCTGTCCCTCTGTCCGTCTGTGGACAACGCCTAAACCCGAAACCATGAGAAGATTTTATGCAAAATTGATATCCACCGCTCGAGCTCGCCGTACTCAGACTCCTTGAAACGGATATTTTAGAAGGTATTTCAAACTAACCCTTTCGGACATTTTCAAAATTTTCTCAAAAATGGTTTCAAATTATATCTGTAAACCTTTTGCTAAAATAGAGCAAAGTACACTTATAAAAATTACAGAATACTAATTATCACTGAAACCTCTAAATTTTTGAAAGTTTAGAATTTTTTGACCACTCTCTTACGACAACATTATTGAAGACAAATATTTTTTCGGACAAGTTTGGTTCCTCAATTGGAACAGTGTTTGCTATAAGAACCTATGCTAAGTCAACATTTTTTTGTTGTACAAAATTTGTCCTGATGCGATCTTTAACCTGTTGAGTGAGAAGTTCGAAAATGTGTCTTCAGTTTCTAATAAATGTATAAAATTTATCTTAACTATTAATGTTTATGTGTCTTTGATTGTCTCAAAAATATGTTAATATTTCCTTATCAATTCTTCGGAATGAAACGGAATGGAATAAACCCTCACTTCCATCAGTATTCAGAATTCAACGTGTTTATGAGATAGGGTAGCGATCCTAGAATTTAAGAAAACGTGCATAGAATACACTTCTCCTCCTAGTAAATCATACACAATATGTTATTTAAAAAATGTCCAAACATGCATTATATATGAATTTCTCAAACAACCTACCCAAACACGCAAACATGCACGGAAAAATGTATGCATTTTGAAACTGAGTTTGCCAATAAAGGTATCTAACATAAAATAGATGATTGATCAAGAGAAGAATGTATGTGTACGTAAAATTTTGAAAAAAAAGTTAAACTCAGCAAACAACAAAACAAAAACAAAAAAATAGTTTCTACAGGTATTTAAATTCGTACTCATTTTCCTTTGAAACTTCTTTTTGACGTTTTTTTATGTTCAATCTCAGGCCGATCTCGTGCTAACATGCAACGGTAGTCGGCTAGCGCGTTCTTATCCCATCTTCCTTGATATTTGCACTCCATAACTTCCAAGTCTTCGTGGAACCTTTCATCCCCTCCTTCGCTGACTGACTCGGGGGAAATGTCCACATGCGAGTGAAGGAAATGTATTTTGAGACTCATGTAGCGACCCAACGCTTGGAATTATCTAGCTTATTCATAAAAAATACTTTATAGTCAGGATCCTTGTAATTATCCAGAAATTTACTGACATTATTTTTTAATACAATCCAATCTTTTCTTTTCCTTGGTTATCATGTCAGTTTCAAATTCTTAATTCTACATAAGCTTGCGTATATCTGGATTAGCAAAGATTCCCTCCTTCAACATGGCTTCAGATAAACCTGGAAACGTTTTGCACAGGTTCTTGAAACAATCACCATCTTTTGGAATAGACCAACTGCTTCTTTACATCAAATCTTATATGCAAAGTGGATAACACAGTTTTGGCTTAACTAAACTGTTCCGAATCACATTTTTATGCGTGGTTCAAGACTTTGTCTCTTTGACCATTCCTTTTTGACCGAATATTGAGTCTTTAAACACTTGCTGGAATAAAAAAACGGAAACAGCGCAATAAGATTTTAAACATAAACTTTGTATTTTTGCACACGCAATGCGTGCGTCAGTTGGCTAATGTCGTACTGAACTGTTTTTCTTTATTATTACAGGATTGGCCATAGATGCCCGTAAAGGTAGGAATAGTTTCACCACAGAGACGTGAACGTGCATTGCAATTTCCATGCGTTCACAAAACTGCACAAATCAGTTCGAACACTCCGGGGTAACGCAGTTTGGTTTCCTCGCAATAATACTGCAAAAGCTTTTCGCCCAGGCTGGTGCGGAGATGCTGTGTGCACGAGGCGCTCCTGTGAGTTCGGGCACGGATGAGTGCTTCTCGACTACTGTAGAGCATAGGGCATATCTGCCTGGGCAGATGCCGAGTCGCGGGTAGGACGAGTTGGCTCTTCGCTGGCGCGAGGCGCCGCAAGGCGCTTGTAGAGAGGGCGGCTGAAGGGAATTAGCTCCAACGAACACCTTAGAGTGATAACTTATCTAAGTAAATAGTTATGTAAATAATCTGTATATTGAGACGCCCAGTTCCTGCATGCACTCGCGGTGCCGCCCCGAGGCCCCTCCCGTGTGAGGAACGCGCCTTTCTAGTGAAACTCCTATGTTCTTTTACGACTCGAGTCGTCCTCCGAAGAATCTTGTAAATTTTCGCCCACAAAGGCCTCACAGAGACCCCTTCCGAAGAAGCGCAGTGCGGCACCTGCTTCGACCCCCCCCACACACACACACACACACAGACACGTCGCCGGAATTGTTGCGATGTCCAGCGGAGGCGTCACGCGCATATGATCCCCCGCACGGACATTCGCAGGGCGACACCAACCCTTTCCGTGTATCCACTGCCCAAGACTTGTTTTCTCAGGGCGCTCCAATTTCGGAAAAATAAACTTAAACTAGAGGTGCTACAGAATGACACAGACTTTCTCGTAGTAAAGTTTTCTAATTCCCTTGGTGTGGACTGGCACTATACAGTTTTGCTCTTCCTTGTTGCCAGCTACCATCTATCACCGCCCAAAGTATGTTTTTGTGACATTTTCTCAACTTTTCGGTTTCCAAATAGTAGAACCGAAATATTATTTTAAGAATATTAAAGAAGACTATAACCTGGTCCTAAATAGGAATTCTGAGTAAGAAAACAGCGATAAGCGTTACTGTAAACGCGAAATTTGAAGCTATTTTTCACAGAAATGTATTGACTTTTCGAAAAGCTTCATTTAAAGTTATTTGAAGAATTTCCACTCATAAATGTAATAATGTACACAAAGTGATGAAAATGTTCATACAAACGGCGTGAAAGATATTTTAAAAAATACATTTGTGTAATTTTTGAAAAAACAAAGGGATACACAAAAATAAACTTTACGTCATATTAAACTATGCAATAAGCACTATTCGTTGGAACATATTGAAGAAAAAATTAGGAGCCATTTTTGAGAAAATCTCGTTCGAGCGTTTCTGAAAAGGCTAAGTTTTTGCTCATTTTAACAGAAAACTGTTGAGTTTTCGAGAAACTTTATTTGACATTATTTAAAGCACATCTTCTCATAAGTACAATAATGTAATGAAATTGCCTCTAATGTAAATATTACCGACTTGAGAGACAAGTGAAAATAATTAACTTTTTGTAATTTTGAAGAAAAATAATAGAGAAATATGTCGTTTATGTCATCTTATACAGTGCATTTAACACTATGCATACCAAAATTTTAAAGAAAAAATTTAGAGTCATTTTTGAGAAAATCTTGTTTTTGTTATTTTTTAAAATTGCAAATATTTCATGCCCTATTGCACGAAAACTACTATTTTTTTTAAAAATCTACATGACCTTAATGAAAGAACAATTTATAAGCAACAAAATGTATTTGTAGGAAAAATATGTGTCTTCAATTTTATAGTTTGAGGAAGACGCCGAAAAAAATTCAAACTTTTGCAATTTTCGAAAATTGAGAGTTAACTGTAAAAATCAGACCTATGCCATATTTATAAGTGTATTGTACTCTATTCTTACAAGAAATATAAAGGAAAATTTGGAGCTGTTTTTGAGAAAATTTTGAAAATGTCCGGGGAGCTTCATGTAAAGTACCCCCAAATTTAAAGGATTTTTTCCAAAATTTCAATGCTTCAACTAGACCCAGATGGACAGTCGTTTCTTCAATTTGGAAAAGATGGTATGTGTGGTTAAGGCGTTAGGTTTGTTCACATATGACGGACGGACGTTTTACTTCCAATTTGTTTTTCGTCCCCATAAAAGAGGAATTCTAGCTATTCCACGTGTTTTTTTAAAATTTAGCAACTGGAATTATCCACTTTCTTATTTTCAAGGCCCGGCAATGAATTTTTTTCTGTCGAAAATTAACCGTTTTTTCGCGCATCATTACATAACTTTCTCTACACCACGTATATTACTCCGTACGTAGACGAGAAAGTAAAAAGAATGAGAATATAGAAAATTTGCAAACTTGTGTTATACTTGTACTTATGTAGTACGTGTACTTCTCCACTGAGTATCTGTAATTCTCTAGTGAATAAAGTCTAATAAAAGCATTAAGTAAATAAAGTCTAATAAAATCATTATGTAAATAAAGACTAATTAAGGTATTAAACTCCCGCAGATATTTGAATTTAATAAACTCACATAACATTCCAAATAATAGTTAACTCTTTTGAAAATCTTGTTACCTTTATTTTACAGATTGTTCCAGGGTAGGTGTCAATGGTCTTTAACAAAATTACTAGAGAATCTTGCGTCGTACGTATTGATTATAAAAAGTTTTGACGTTGTAACATGGAAGAACACTGAATATGTATTCTACCTTATACTATATTCTACCGAAACTTTTAATATTCTTGGATGTTTATTGACACAATCTGCCCCACGTTGGGCAAGTCATTTTGAATCGTTTTTCCATATGCACCTCTTTTGATATCGGCATTCAATATAAGCTGAGCAAGCCCTTTTGAAAATATTTCTTCTTATGTTTGAAAATATTTCAAACTTTAAATAATGTATTTTTATTATAATTTTTACAAATGATTGACGCTAAAATTCGTATGCGGTTGAGTGATTCTGACGTGAGTCGACCTCCCATCCCGTATGTACTGAATATTTTTTGAAAACTTATTCTGATAAAAATAAAATGGTTGGTCTGCGAAGTCTAACTATGAAATGAATCAGCTTTATTTTTCCAATAACATATTTACACCGTTTGTTGTTTCAACATTAATTTAATCAAAGTTTGTTATTTTCTTTACAAATTTTATTTTGGGTAATTACTTCTATTAGCATTCCATTAAATTTAAATATTAATTTCTTTGATATACCTAGGCCTTTTAAATGTTTATCTGATCTTCTCTTTGCAAATACTTGTTAAATTTATTTGTACGACCTTTTCCGCAACGATTATAGTCCAGTCAATTGGTGCTCAAAAGGGCCCGATCCAGGGCAAAATTCCGGAAGTTTATTTTCTCAACGGTATTATGTGTTCTTGAGGGTGCTTAATTCGAATTTGATGTTTACCACCTCAGCTTGTCAGAGAAAATTGCACAAAAAAAAATTCGCCCTGTTTTTTACTTTTTCGCTTATATCTTCAAAACTATGTGTTTTATCGAAAAAATTGTTATTTACAAAATTAAAGTTGATACAATTTCCTTAAAAATGCATAAATTAATTTTATGAAAAGCGGTTTGAGTGCTGGAGCGGAGTGAAAATCGGTTACTTTTTGGGCCTCTGGCCAAAGCAGGAGAATAGCTCTTTCCAGCCATCCTATCTCGCGGCGGCGCTCTAGTTTCAAATTATCATGCTTGAAAACAGCTATTGAGAACAAATAATTGGCATGTTAAATGATTAATATTCCGATAATCATAGAAGCAGTAGGGATGTATTTGCTCGCGTGAATCCTTGAAACATACAACGATAGGTACACGTACTTTAACTATTTTTGAATATGGAAGATTTTTTTTCTTTAACTGTACTGAAAGCAAATTTCCTGCAAATTGTAACAAAGTCTTAATAATTAATACACATAAAAAGGGGTCAAAAGAAGACTGTGATAATTATCGTGGGATCTCCTTATCGAATACAGCGTAAAACATTGTATACCACAATATTGAAATACAAACTTGGAGAATAGAAACTTGGAGATGGGGAACATTCTTTACGAAGAGATTAATGGGTTCAGGAAAGGAAGAAACTGCAGTGACGCAATTTTAACTCTGAAACAGATTTTAGAGAAACGCAGAGAATACAATCTGCCCACGTTCATGCGGTTCCTGGATTATTTCAAGGCTTATGACAATGTGGAAAGATCAAAATTGTGGTGTATTTCAGAGAGTTATTTCGTTCCAGGAAACTTGCCATTAAAAGCGCCATAAAAATAAAATGCCATTTAAAGCGTGTATCAGAATTCCGATATTTGTATTAAGGTGAAAGATTGCAAAACATCGGAACTTCTAAAAGTCAACCAAGGATTAAGACAAGGGTGTGGTTTGTCCCCAACCCTCTTCAACAAATATATGAACAAAATTTTGGGTCTATGGATTACCACAAATCCAAAAGGTATATTGAGAAATAAATAAATCACACGTCTGACTTATGCAGATGATAGAGTTCTTTTGGCTACCTCGGAGGACAATAACCAAAGAAATATAAATTCCTTAACCGAGTGCTACAGAGTTATAATTTAAGAATATTTAGTAAAAAATAAGGCCATGGCATACAAAGGTAAATATTTGAGACGCATAACAATTGTTATCAACAACCAAATTATTGAACAAGTTTCCAACTTCACTTACCTTGCCTGCAAAATATCAAATGGCATCAGTTCTGAAATGCAAGAGAATGTAAGCAAATACAATAAGTTTAATGGCTTTATAAAGAAGCATTTTAAAAATAATATGCTGAATAATACCGTAATAAGATTTCACAATGTTATATCTCAACCCACACACTGCTTCACAAGTGAAACGTAAACACTGAGGAGAAATTTAGAAGAAGATTAGAGGCTTTCCAAATTAATTTCTTAAGAGCTCTTTATGGAGTTTAAAAGCTTTTTATGGAGTTTTTCCTGAGGACATTAAGTCAATTGAAGCCTGGTGAAGAGGAAAACGTGTTACTTTTATTAAGGAATAACTCTGATATCACATCTATCTGTAAGTACAGATTTCGAGATAAAATACTTCCAAAACTTTTATTTCAATGGTCAGTTTTGATCACATCCTTACAAAAATCATAAAAAGCCTATATCGAAAGTATCAAGAGAAATATCATTGGCTCATTATTACATGAATAAAAATGTTTCGGTCAACCATTTAGCAGGAAAATCATTGCGTTCAACATGTTATTCTAAAATTCATTGGCTATCATTGAATCTAAGGAGTACTATGCCACTGTCCATGTATCTGAAGAAAGGTTCAGAAATAATAAGCAGAATGGCAAATCTAAACACGAAAAAATAAACAAAACGCTAAATTTATTTATTTATCTTTTATAAACTATTTTTATATTATCCGGTTCAGCTTTTGATATCAAAATGACCATGTTTTTAATTACCAACGTAGATGTCAAGATGTAAGTTTGTTTTAAAGTAAAGTAATATTCAAAATAGATTACGTAATTTTTGTGTTTATTAATAATAAATTATAATTAATTATTTTCAATCAAAATGGATTTTAGCTTAAAATAGCTTCAAAATAATATGATTACTACTTGTCACAATGTATCTTCAATGTAGAAATAATTCCTTTTTTTTTGCGAAAGTTAACAATTTTTTAAAAAATATTTTGAGTTAAAACTAAAAGTTGAAATTTTTATGAAGTTTAGTATTATAGCGATCTACTATGTGTGCAATTTTCAGATTTTTATCTGGTCTCCCAACAGAGATATTACAGTTAAACATTTGGAAAAATCGAAAATTTCAATTTTTAAGGGGGTGTCATTTTTAAGGGGTACGTTACTTACCAATGACATTTTACAAAAAGTAACTATACTGTTATTTGTAAAAGCACAGAAAAAGTTAAGGCTGAGATTCTCTTCTTTGTTTGGGAAATTACTCTCTGAAAATCGAACTTGGTTCATTTCCGTTCCATAAATTTAGTTGCAAATATTTCTCAAATAAAAACATAGATGGTAGATATATAATAAATCGATTTTTAGGCCAGAGTATACTGAATCCAATGCCTTTTATTCTAGAATGCTAGAACAACCCAGAGCTGAATAATTCTAAAAAGAGTAAACCTCTACTAACGCGAAAAATGGCGCACGGCGTAAAACAAAAATGGCCGCCATTTGTAACCAGATAATATAATAAATAAACCAGATACAATAAAAATATATTAAAGATGCTTTTGAACATCCAAAACCTAAGGAAATTTATGTACAAAATATGAATTTTTTTCCGCATGGTCGAGCGACCAATTTATTAAATTCTGGACCATTTAAAATGGATAGACCCTGAAGTATTTGGTATCGTGGGCTCTCAAATACATAACCCTTCATAATACGTATTTAGTGCCGTGAACTCCGAAGTAGGGGGTTTGCTGAACCCAAAACAATATTTGCATTTTATGGTGCTCTGAAATAATTTACAATTAACAGCGAAAATAACAAAATGTCATACAACGCCTTGTTGAAAATAACTCAAAAGGAATAAACTCTAAAAAAATAATTTGTGAGATTAATGAACAAAATCAATACAGGCGGGTACAACCACCACCCCCGCCTTCGGAGTTCAATGGTTATCTGCGGCGTCATGGGCTTGGCTTCCTGCTCAGAGAAGTACTTGCAAGGTATAGGCATGACGATAGCTAAAAATAGCCACCCGAACAATGAGCGCCACACTGGACCGCAGGGGCTTTGCTTCTAGTTGGGGGAGGTAACCGGTGACAGGGTGTCGCGCACGGCGAGCCTGCGTCCCAGGGCAGCGCGTGTGGGCAGATGACGTAAGAGGTCACATGGTTCGGCCCTTTATAAGGCAGCGCCACGAAGCCACGTATGGGTGACATTTTCTTGGTTTCCTCGCAGCAAGACTGCGAAATTCTATCCGCCCAGGCTGGCGCGGAGTGCTGTGTGCACGAAGTGCTCCGGTGAGCTCGGGCACGGCAGAGTAGTTCTCTACCACTCTAGAGCAGATGGTGTCAGTTGCGAATCCTGAACATTATTTCAAGTATACCGCACTCTACGGAAGCTACCTCTTCCGTTGTCTTATATTTGAACTTTTCTGGAATCCCAGTTCTACGAAATTCAGTTCTTAATAACTGTTCTGTAAGACAATTACATAAACCACTAACTTCTGGAACATTAACACACTCCATTTTCACAAAAGTCTTGAGAGAAGCGTAACTTACGAACGACCAGGGAAGGACTGCTCATCGCAAAATTTTGCGGTGCCTATCGACCGTCCAGACGCACATCTCCCCTCTCCCTGCCCTTGAAACATGAGGAGCCCTAGGTTATCGCGGCTGGCAAGCGGTGCCGTCACCTGCGCGAGCGAATTCTCTGGACAGCATTTAAGAACTGTTTGCAACTTCTCTCTCTCGCACTTCATAGCGCTTAACTTCTGGATAGCAAAACAGTTAATTTTTCGCATCTGTTTTAAAGCTATTTAAATCTTAATAACTTTTTAGAGGATTATAAAACTTATGAAAAATGTCTTATACACTTCGAATTACTAGGTATACCGGCGGTATACGCGGTGTACCGGGGAATTCGCTACTGGATGGTGTATCTGCCAGGGCACATCAGATGCCGAGTTGCGAGACGAACTAGTTGGCCATTCGCTGGTGCCGCGGCAAGGCGTGTATAGAGAGGGGGGCTGAAGGCAGTTAGCTCCGACAAACGCCTCAGAGTGAGAACCTGTATATACTGTGAATACGAATTTTTGGGTCTGGTGCGCCACTAGGGCCTCCAAGCGCTCAGCAAGCTGCTGCAATTCTGATGTTTTACGAAAGAACGCATATAGTTTGCGTTGCGTGCAGGTTGCATGGATTTAAGATTTCGGGAACCATTGTTTTAACGTTCAGATTTCTTATATGTTATTTTGTAAACATATGGCCCCTTCGAAAGGCAATTGCTGTAATTCTGTCCCCTGTATATGTTGAAGCAACCGTATTTTTGTTCCCTTTTAGTTTCTCTTCTTTAGATAATAAAATTACCTAGAACTTTTATATGAAATGTTTTTCGAAACTAATTACCAAACGAGCTACAATTGTTGAAAAATCGCAATTTTTTTAATTATCAAAAATGTGTGCAAAAATACACATGTTTGTAAGATTATAATCAACCTATAACAAAATAATTATTACATTAAATACTATTATTTATTTCATTGATAGTGTAAATATTGTCTCTTAAATGTGCACATTACCGAAAAAAAAATTAAAAAATTGATTGATAGGTATATGTGTGTGATCGTGTTCCAGCTCAACTGTTCAACACAAAAACAATGTCATTTTAACAAACTTTGGTAAACATTATTACTGGAGAATTACAATGTAAAAAATAAACTGGAGGTAAGACACCTCTAGAGGGGTGGATGGGAAAGGAGTGACATTTACAAACGAAATCAACATGCAACCCGCAATACATATACATACCTCGTGAAATGCTTACTGAACAGGCATTGTGGACGAGACGGTCTAGGTTATTTAATAGATGATTGTGGTAAATAAATCCAAAAGCAACGCCGGATTTTCACTCGATAAAATGTAAATAAATTGCCTACATGTGGTTTGTCAATGCCAAAGCGATTAGGTTAAGGTTCAATTTTTTCTAATTCTAAAATTAGCCGGTTAATGCTTTCGTTATCGAAATTTAGGGTATAAAGTTCTTTGTACGAAACGTTCTTAATGTTTCTCATTCAAGAGCTACTTTAAATTAATTACTGTCCTTAACATAATTAGAAAAGGTTTCGCTGGCTTCCTCTTGAGTGAAAGTTTGAACGATAAATGAAATTCTATTTCCAGCCTCGTCAGTTTCAGGGGAATTGCCAAATGCATGTTCAAAACTATGTTTGCCTAGAGAAAAGAACTTCAGTTCAAATTTTCTGTAGCTGCATGCCTCAGCACGCCATTTTATTATATGAAGTAAGTGTTTGTTTTTTTTAATTTCGTGTTTAGCACATTTTAATTAGACCTATGCTAGACGATCAGCACCAACCCTAAGGAACATTTTGTCTTCCCAAACTTGGTTTCATGGTAGGTGCGACATCCACGTTAGCAGGCTCCTTACACGTCAATTTATAGCGAGACAAATCTTAGGTTTCATCATGGTCTTTCAAAGAATCTGGTAGCGGAGATTCTCCAGTTCTCCCGTTCATCATCTCTTTACCGTACAAATCGATGAAAATGATTTCTTCTACTTCAGCAATATGTTCGCCTGTATTTTCTGTCTGATTACACAGAATATTTCAGACAAATCACTCTGTTTCCGATAACCATTACAGAATATTTCCTTCCATTATCTACTCTGGGTGAAAGTACAACATCCAACTAAAAGCATGAGGGAAAAAAGCATATGTTCTCGGTCGTATTTGAATGATTTTGATAATTGGAACTTGTCCCTTATCCTAGAAATAAATGTCTTGATAAGAAAATAGTTTTGGTAGAAAAATCAGAAGATTCATAACATCATGTATGATGGTAACACTATCAGACTCTAGCGGTAATATTGCAGTGCAGTGTTTACTAACGTAATTTTTCTGACAAACACTGTTACCTATAAATTGCTCGAATCTTTATGGTAACTGTTAAAAGGCAATGGATTTGTATGGAATCTGACACCATTTTGAAACCTGTTTTTTTTAAGACAAGCCCACATTTTAGCAAATTCTTATGGTATTTAAAACCTTTTTCCCTCGGTGAAGGTTATATTATAGCACCAAACACCGCGACGATGTATAACCAGGGGCGCCCAGAAAGTGGGATAGCTGGAACAACTTGGCCCACGTCAGTGGAGCCCCAATAATTTAATTTTCTAAAAATATTATGCTAAAAAACTATTTCAACAAAACTGGTATGAACAAAAATTCACTAAGTGTACAAAAACGCTACAAATGAAATAACAAAACGCAGAGCCCAATAATCAGATGGCCGGCATTTCTCCCCCCCCCAAAAAAAAATCTTCAGCTGTTTTGTTCTGTTCTGAGGCAGTAGGCCGCTTAGTGTTACGTTCAGAAAAAATAAAGAGAAGAATTAAATTGTATTCTCTTTAAAAATTTGGGTGTTTTTATTTATTGCAATCATCTATTGAGCAGCGTCGCCGTCACTGTTATTATTTTTTCGGCAATGGACACATTTATGAGGCAATGCTTACATTGGCGATGAGACAAATAATGGTATTACACGTAATAATAATTATTATATTTATTATAGGTCGATTCTGATCTCACAAACATGTGTATTTTTGCACACGTTTTTTAGAATTGAAAAAATAGCGGAGTCAGCACAGGGTCTGGGAGGTCGAAAACGTGAGATTTTAACTAGTGCCTGGGTACATACTACATACTCAAAGAAAAAAGTTTAGATGCCTTTTTTTCAGGTAGCCCCCTTTTTCAGTTCTTATCGACTTGACTACACTGACAGAATGTAACTCGTGCAGAGTAATCTGCCGGTGACAGGGGCTGTACACCGTCGCAACACTGTCGGATTTAGAGAGGTGGGGGCCAGTGGGCACCTATGTGGTGGGGACCCCAATGGTGGAGATGCATATTAAATATCAATGAGTATACCATTGGTACATTACAAAATTATAATGCTATTTTAATATATATATATATATATATATATATATATATATATATATATATATATATATATATATATATCACCTTTACAGAGCAACTTTCCGCGCTTTTCTCTCGCAAAATCGTTAATCAAGTCGTCAAATTTTAACATTCTTAAAATATAGCTATTGCTGCTCAAAGCGCAAGATCATTGAGGCGTTGTTGGGTCATTGCCGTTCGCAACCTGGTTTTCACTCATTTCCTTTTGAAAATGATCTTTCAGCTGTGCAATTAGTGAATATCAGAACAAAATGCATTTTCAAAATTGTCTCAACATTAGGAAAAGCGTCCTGTACCTATTTTTCAATTATCAATGTGCAGTAAATGTTCACGACTTAAATATGTCTTTTTCTGCTGCAAATTCTTTGTAAAATTCTGCGAATTGAAGAAGCTCGACCCCAAGATTTTCGTCGACACCATCTTTGTAAATCTGATTTGTCTTACTTGTTCCATCAATTTGATCTGACTACAATTGTTCGAGGCTAGCCAGAAAATCAAAACGTGTAGAAACCAATTTATACGCAGAAAGTTGGTCATCCAACCACGCTAAAACTGGTCAATCACGGGAAGTTTATTTTCAACGTAAAATTTTTGAGACTGTGAAGTGTCCACTTCTGGTGCATGTGTGTTGTCCAATGGGATTAAGTGAACATTTCGGTGACGTATCCTGGAGATCTCGTAATCTGAAGTCCCGGCTTTTCACTTCCTGATTCCTCATAGTGAGAAAAATTGTCGCGTTTTTTCTTGATGAAAACTCTGAGCGACGTAAGAGCAGCAATTGCAGTATTCAAATAGAGCTTGTAATTTTGCATTTTTGTAAATACAGCATTGATGTTAATTTCTAATTTGCACATTTATTATGAAAACCTTGACATTAGACTCGAGGTTTGGAATGTTGCTCACCGTCTTCAGGTATCAACACCAGTGTGTTTTATTTCGGAATACTATTTATATTATTAATATTTAACGATGTAATGTTATTTCAAAGAATGCTAAAAAATCGAAAACTTGCTACAAATAACGAAGAAAACGACACCAATAAATTTATAATTATTTTTTTATATTTGTAATGAAGTATTAAATAAATATTTAGTCTAAATATTCTGGAACCATATTTTTTAATGTGTTAACATTATACTCGGATACTAATAGCTTCAAGTAATTTAAAAATTTTAATTTATTAATATTTTACTTTCTCGTTGAATTAAATTGGAATTATAATTATATGATTAACTATTATGATTTATTATTCATATGTCAAATACTATTGTGACAAATTAAATGCAATAACAAAATAATTAATCAAACAAATTATAGTTCGATGTGATCCTGGAGCCACTTCATACGGTCCTAAAATATCGTGTTCTCTCTTTTTAACCTATGATCTATGTCTTTTGTTTGGCGTCGCCCTAAAGAAAAGAGTGAAGCCTGTAGTACCATTAATGAGTTAAGGAAGTTGATATTATGTAGAGTTGCAAAACATTGACATCAAAAATAAATTATTTGAACTTCTATTTGACATTATGTAAATATTAAATGTAAGTACAATATTTCCTCTTTTGTAATGTAAAAAATATAATAAAAATGTCGCACAAAATGAAGCAAAAACTAAGAGTTTGTTACTATATTAAAAAAATCATTGTACGATTTTTGTTAAAAGACTTTGTTCAATATATAAACTGGTGGGGGCCCCTTCTTGGTGGGGGCCCGTGCCGCCCACTCTGCCCACCCTTAAATCCGGCCCTGCGTTGCAAATGATAATGATATAACTGTTACTCTTGCAAGTCTCCAGACAGTCGTATGAGGAACATTCACTTGCAACGCTAACCTTCGTGTGCTGATACAAGGAGTCGCGTCCACAGCGTCCAGAATCTCCTCTTCTATAGCTGGAGTTGTAGATCTTGGTCATCTCCTCCCCAAACCAGTAGAGTTAAATTTTCTATGCTCACACAGACGGTGATAGAGACGTACAAATGTCCTCCGATCTGGACATTGTCGCTGTGGGTACTGTGATAAGCCAGAAAACTCCACTGTATTTTGTATAGAAAAATCGACATCAAGCATTGTAGTTACGATGGGAGTGAATGCATACAGAATGTTGAAGGTCAAAGAATACGTGTTGTTAGGACAACCGATCATCAAGTATTCATCATCAAGTATTCCATGCTTGATTTCGTGGCGCTGTTCCTTTGCGAAGCATGGCCTAGAGACATGATATGCTAAAAATGGAAAGGCAGCTTTGAAAGTCTGGGTTCTGAATGAAGGTCGAAATGATCACACTCTCGTCAGCAACCGATCAGGACGGTACGAATATTGTTTCAGTCATGGCTGGGTAATAACTTAATGATAGGAAAGCTGGAACGTACAATTAATTGGGCGATTTTTGTATTGCATAAGGTGGAATTTAAGGGTATCAGTTTAATTTGCAGTGTAATTTATAACTTGTAATTGAAATGAAAATCGACTCCGTATCGAAGGAAAATATTTTAGAACAGAGCCGTAGAAGGCATGATTTTCACCACATAGGTAGCCGCGATTAGGTGCTTCATCCGAAGCACAGGCAGAGCAAGTCGCGTTAGCAAGTAGCGTTGAATAAGTTAGAACATTCTGGGGACACTGGGAAACTTCGCCCGCTGTTAGAATATATCACGATCGGAGGGACATCAACAAGAACATCCCACGCACGACATTTATCTCGGATACTAATAGTTGCCATCAGTTCAATAACATTCACATATAAAAAGTCCACATATAAAAAGGTAAAAGGTAACGTATTATATATCGAGTCCAACGAAGAAAATCGAAGCAAAATTACAATAGTTATGGTTGAATATTGAGAGAGATAATGAGCATAGCCGGGCAAACTAAAATTAAATTAATCATAAAAGCGATAAATGCAACGAGCAACGAAGACAAGTAGTTATTAAAATCTTAGGTATTTCACAAATTAAATACAAAAGAAATAGGAATATCTCAGGCCCTCTCGTGGTATAAATGACGAGCCAGTACAGCATTGACATCCGCCTTACCGTGCGTAAAGTAATGTCTGCGGAAGTAATGTGCGTAAAGTAATGTCTGCGGTAATGACTGTAAAGTACCGTGCGTAATGTCTGCGGAAGGAAAAGCGTTCTGGTTAATTTCAGTGTAGTAAAGGCCAGAACTCGGAAATTAAGCATTTTCAGACGCATGTTGTAATGAACTATTTTAATTGTCTGCATATGGTAAATACATAACTGAAATTATACCCCTATTTTTGAAACGTATAGAGTGAAATCTTTCCAAACCGGAACCTGTACAAGCCGGAAACTTGCCTTAACCGGAAATTTTGACCGGCCCGTGAAGTTAAATGTCATTTTACGCAGCATAAAACGGAAACCCACCACGGTTTTTCCTGCCTAACAGGGGGGGGGGTATAAAACGAAATTCCTGTGAATTTCATACAATTGGCAGAGAGACGCAAGATGTCCTTAATGAAATGAATGCATCTGCAAGCCTTCTCTATCCAAGTGACTCGTGATTTAGTAGTGTCACCCGGACAATGAAGAAGAGGGGCTTCAGCTGTCAGCGTAGAATTCGATCTTGGGATCACTTGTCTCTGAAGGCGTAGGCCGTAAGGAAATTCCCTCTCTCCCGACTCTCTGAGCGTGAGAAGGTGTACGGGAATGGCTTCTATTCACGCATCTACCTGCCCCGCGTTGAAGATCGTAACTTCTCGACTAGATACGCATTGCTCAAGGCCGTGGGAGGGTATCAGAAAGTCAATCACGGCTCTACCATAAGGTTACATGGTCACATGCCCTCTCTCTTGTGAAGGAAACTACTAATAGAGGACTGAAATGCTTGTCGTGTTGTCGAGTAATACTTCTAGAGAATTTACGTTCAGGTTTTCATGGGCGATATCAATTCTATTTCACAGCGCTGACAAGGTAGCTGTGGCAACAGGGTAAAGTCCACAAGCTTCTTGTGACCAGCTCCTTCTCGTTCAGCAAAGCTTTCCCTCATAGTGCGAGGAAAATGGAGGTGGTAATGCTCCCTTTAGGCCCTTCAGGGTCACAAGCTTTTTGTGACTGCCGCAGCGAGCGTCACCTATCAGATGTATACACGACGCTCGTAGTATCTGAGAATTGAAATGCTAATCAGCTCAGGCTTGTAACCTTGATACCATCAGCAGCTGTGATTTATGTGCGAATCAGTTTTTCGTGAGGTGTGCGAGTTTCCAATTGAATTGTTTTCTCTTCTCATTCAGCTGACTTTGGTACGTGAAAAATCAAAAGGGATTTCAAGAGATTTTCAATTTAAAGCGCTAAAACTTTAAAAAAATGAAGTAAAGTATTTAGGAAGTATGTTGGCTAAAGAATTAGGGCTACTGAGGCCAGATCTGGTCATCAAGCTAGCTTTTAGTGACAAAAATAGATCGTACAACAGAATATTTAATAAGTCAGTGTATGATAAATGGGACTGGATTTGTGGATGTCCGGTGAGTAATACATTACTTTGTTTCCCATACATTCTATTTGGGGGTGACGAAACGTGGACCAAGAACTGTATTAAAGATTTGAAGTATTTCCCGGAGAAATGCAAAAAAACACGCTATTTCAAAATGACATCTCAGCAATGATCAACACACTATATATAAATTTAAATATATATATATATATATATATATATATATATATATATATATATATATATATATATATATATATATATATATATATATATTGTAACGCCTCCTCTTGTGGAAACGCCCTGATAGAATGCTCTTTCGAGCTTGATATCTCGGGGGGCAGGATCTTTTGGGGTATGAGAAAGTTACACACCCAGACACAAAATTAGATAAAATGACAGTATATTCTGTAATATGGCATGAGAAATTGTTCACACTTAACATTCAAGTTCAGAATTAAATCAAAATTTACAACACAACACAAAAATTTACTTAACAATATGCTCGCTATATCGAGTCTGATTCTCCTATCACCCGTGCACGGTTTTGCTAAGTTATGAACTTAATTGAAACTAAATTTTCCCATACTCCTGGGATTAAACACAATCACTCGTTATTCAAGATCTTATTGCTACTTTACATTAAGTATTTCCTCGTTAGCTCTTCCATGTTCACAACTACCCCATGCTCTTCCAAAAAATCTACGCCTAGTATAAAAGGATATATCAATTTCTTCACTACCAAACAGATCACGTCATAGCTTCTACCGCCAATTTTCATTTCAACCATCACCTGCTTTGTGATAGGCTGCGATTTCTTCCCCCATGCGTCTACTACTCTTGTATTACTCATGGGCAGCACTAACACCTCAACATTTTTCCTCACTAATTCCTCATATGTTTCCCCCGCTATCACAGACTTCACCGA
Source organism: Teleogryllus occipitalis (assembly GCA_011170035.1). Taxonomy (NCBI): domain Eukaryota; kingdom Metazoa; phylum Arthropoda; class Insecta; order Orthoptera; family Gryllidae; genus Teleogryllus; species Teleogryllus occipitalis. Next base: position 214,271 of record BLKR01000726.1, read on the forward strand.
TCCAGTATCAATCAGTGCTCGACTCATTACCTGCCCACACTTGACCTTGATTATAGGACATTTTGATGTTCTTGCCATGACCTCTTTTCTAGTTTCATTTTCTTCCGATTCTTCTACCATACTCGTAATCACAGGGATCGCCTTTTCGTTGTATTTCGGGTTCGACATGGGATCCCGTCTCACATCGAACTTCCGGTGTTTCCCGAACTAGTTGCGCCAGGTGTGCCGCGATTTCTGCCCATTTCTGGCGATCGCGCTCGTTGCACCGAGCCGCTCGTGCCGAGGTCTGTTACAGGCGACCTTGAGCCGGCGCGTCGTCGCTCGTCCTGCTTCGACGGGGCCTCGCGACCGCCTCTCTCACCCTTCGCGTTGCCTATTTGCTGTTTTCCCTTCGTACTGCCTTCTTCAACTACGTGAATTGCATTAACATTTGAACTACCTGGCTTCGCATTCTTGCTAGCATTCTCGAACGTGAGGTCATAGTTTCCTTAGAGCATCTGGAAACGTTCCACCGTTCTAACTTCCACGCTTCTTAACAAATTCTGTATGCTAAGCGGGAAATGTCGCGTCAAAATGCATATGATTTCTTCGTCTGATACTGGCGGAGAACATAACTTTAACGCCGCGATTTTCCGGGTTGCATAATCGCGCATTGTACCACATGAATTCCGATAGTATGGGCTCATTAAAGAAATCTTGAAATTCATCTGCTGTTCTTTTCCCCAATATCGGTCGAGAAATCGAGCTACAAATTCGTCGAACGTGGCTGGGTACGGGCTCAACGTTTCAAGCCATGCTTTCGCGTTGCCTTCCATAACTTGATGCAAAAGCATTGTTTTATGGCTTTCTCGGACATTCGATAAGATAAAGAAATTTTGCAACGCCTTCACAAACGCGTTTGGGTTTTCGTTCGGGTGCCCCGAGAATTTTAAAGAATATATATATATATATATATATATATATATATATATATATATATATATATATATATTGTGACGTTCGTGGCCTGGCCACTAACTCACACGGCACCCACGCATCTTAGACGGTGGAAGGAGTGAATAACATATATATATATATATATATATATATATATATATATATAGCTCACTATATATATATAGTGAGCTTTTGCCCTGTCCAACGTGGGCTGGCTGCTTGCCCGTCTGCCAGTGGTTGTGAGAACTCACCTGCGTAGCCACTTATAGTATCTGGAAGAGGATTCAGGAGACATGCATGACTGGATTCTGGTTTTCTATCATTAAATGATCAGAATATAAACGAAATATGGCTTTAATTATACTAGTACCCACCCAAAACAAACACTTATACCCATACATCATTATTAGTGCTAAATCACAATTGACGCCTACTGCGCTCTTACTATCTACTCCTCTCTCGTAACTCTCTCTCTCTCCCTCTCTCTCTCTCTCTCGACCGTCTTTCTCTCCACCTTTTAAATGTTTGTGGGCGGTTGCCCCATTTGGCGATCTCACCCGAAATGCTCCGTGACCGGCGCTGGTAGGTGGTGGTCTTTGGTGGCAGCGAGGCGCAGTCAGCTCCAGTCGACGCCGGGTCTCCCTCGTAACTCGCTGAAGTGGCGGCGTGGCAAGAGCGATGCCTCAGGGAAGACGCCCTCCGTCTTCCGTTGCTTCTCCTGGCGCCCGCACATGTCGGGCGGACACGCTTGCAGTCGTACACGAGGTAACGTTCACGCTTGTACCTGTCTTCGACGGCTAACGTCTCAGCGCGAGATACTGATCGCGGCACTCGGCAGCCATACGGCGACGCGACACTCAGAGAAGCCGAACCAGAAGCGAGAAAGTTCCGACTCGCTCAGAAATAGCAGAAGCTCGCTCACCGAATTTTCAAATAAGAACGAGGAAGCTCCTATCTCCCTATTTATGGCACGCGCCATTCCCCCTCCCGTCATAATGATGCGGTGGCTCCCCGCCAATCCCGCATCGGGTTGTGCGTCACGTGACCTGTCTCATCTGGCCCACGAGCCGTCACCTAGCGTCCCCTTGTAGCTAACCTCCTAACCGCCCTGTGACGTAGGCCTTCGCGCCCTTTCACTAGACGAGACGCGCCCTTCCCATGACGTCAGGGGTTTTTCCTTGGCGTGGGTTTGACAAGCAGTTGGGCATTTCCGTCTCTTTGTTCGACTTCCTGTGGGCGAGAGGCTTACGGCCGAAAATAGCTCGTGGTGTTCTGTGCAGCTACTATATATATATATATATATATATATATATATATATATATATATATATATATATATATATATATATAGTGACATGTAAAAGCGGACGAATGTGCATAGTTTTTGAGTTAGAGTTAATGAAAATTATGCCAATACTTTATTATGTTCATCCAAATACTTTGCAAATGATCGCTGAATGACCATAAGCGTGTCCTAATCTGCGATATTTTGGAATAGACTTGGTTCTATGGTAGTACGTAAAACATCTGTGGTATCGAGTTACAAGTTTATTTTTTTGAAATTGTATCGTCTGAATTGTATCTAAGATGTTATTTCCTGTGGTATTAACTCCCTTCAGGCTTATAACAAGTATTTGTTCACGTGACTAAATGTTCTTTCACGGTGGCAAAGTTATTTGTAACTCAAGCCCTAAAATCAAAGAAAATGTCAAATAAAGCAAAAGAAATTATGTAAAAAATGTTATCAAAAACAGTTCGAATGATCAACTCAAGCTGTTGGACACGTTACTGATGTAACCGGGGCTTCTTTTATTCGTTCAAGTGAACTCAACTTTCAAACTTTCGGTTTGGACTGTTCTTTACCAAAAAATCTCCGTCTTTAGTTATCCCGAAATTGTCTGAACTGACATTGGCGGTGATAGATATCACATACTCACAACGACTGACATTACAATTTCTGAGCGAAGAAATGGAAAAGGCTTCTCAGAAATTATCTGGAGAATATTGATTGCATTTCGTAAATATTATTTGAAGGAAGGACCATTGAAATGATATCAAACTCGATTAAATCAGCGAAAACACTGCATTAAAAATAAAAGGTAAAAAATGACTTATTAGTCGAAATCAACGAAAAATCCAAAAAACTCCATTTAAAAATAGTTCATTACCTTTTTGTCATAATGTAAAATGAATTTCAATACTAAAACGTGTTCTAAAGTGAAAAAATGACATTTTTTTAAAATCCGCACCCTGGTTATGAGGTGTTATCGCTTTTTTAAATTATTTCCCGATTGTCTCGTTTTGATTCGCTTGTTATGGATGTGAAACATTAAGAAAACGTAAAAAATATGTGTTTTATGTCAAATTCAGTATTGAAAACGTGAATATTATTGCAAAAATCTGATGTATTAATGAATATGTTCTGAAATTATTACCTACAACATTTTTGTATAGTTTGGGAATATTAAAAACGCCATGTTAGTATTCCTTGACTTTACCATGCCGTCAAATTGTTCAACATCTCTTGTTCATCAACGTAATGTAGCCTGTTTGCCAGAACTACATGTTATAATCTTTCGAAATCAGGCTTTATTAATCAAAGAAGAAACATATTTTACAGAAGCGTTAGTCATGTAAGTAACATTATATATTAACACTGACTGCCATGAGGGTCGCGGGTGGGCCTCACGCGGTTTGACACTGGCGCCGAGAAGCCCTCTGGTGGGCCCCGGCAGAACTCCCGGCGAGGGCCATGAGGGTCACGGGTGGGTCTCACGCTCATGTTTATTTCAAGGTCTGAGTCTTCCCAGGCAGGATTCAAATTGATTTAGTTTCAACTTTCTCCAATACTGCGAAGCGCAATTTATTATAGAATGCTCTTAGCGTTCTAATTACCGCTTGTAGCAGCATAATTGAATTGTATAGGATTTGTTCCATGCATTTTGTTTTGTAGTTTTTTCTTCAATACAGTTCCTTTTCTTGCTAAAAAACTTAATATTTATGTATTTATTTTTTCATTGAAATATTCTAAATATCATTGAATTTGAATAAGTACTCACTCTTTCAAAAATTGTGGCCCACTGGTGAGACGCAAGTAAATATGTGCGAGGTCACGAGGGTCACCGGTGTCCCTCAGGTGTGAATCACGTATGAGACATTTAATTTAATTTTTAAAACAATTTTTATGGTCATCTAAAAATGATTTCACCAATAAAGTAAAAAAATGGTGTGGCCCCCAGAGACCATAAACGTCTTTAGCATATGGCCTTCAGATATTACCCTTTATTGTGCTTTTGGCAGTCAATGGGTTAATGTAGCATACATTACATATTAATACACACATGCTTCTCCACTTTTAAAGTGCGAGAAGTGCCCTTTTATTTCCGTACATCTACTTAAGAGACCATTGGCGGAGAATTTTAAGTAATCAAAAAATATTTGAAATATTTTGCGAGGCTTGAAAGAAGCAGCAATCCCCAGATAGATTGGCATGTCAAGCTTTTGAATATTTCGTGTGAAAACTCCAGTACACGTTGGAGGTGGAGCCTTTTGTCCATCAGACCCGCCATCCTCAATGAGCAACGCTCTTCTGCAAGGTTTTTCCTCGTGCACAACACTTGAACCAACCTGAGTTCATTCACCCAGCCGAGACGGTAGGGGGATTGAAAGGGTGGAGGATACTACAAATAGAAAGCTCGATAAAAACTCCTTTCTTACTTCCTTCTTAGAAGGGCAGCTTTTCCGTTCACACCAAAATTACCCATCTTCATTCTTCTTTTCTAACAATTTTGTTAGTATATTTCATAAAATAATATATTTTTTACTATTCTTCTGTTAAATGTGATAATAAAAAGAATGCAATGAAACACAAGAAACTGAATTATCACTCACTCACAATTATCAGAAATTTTCATTGAATAAATTGATTGATATCGAACTTTAAACGTATTATTATTATTATTATTATTATTATTATTATTATTATTATTATTATTATTATTTCCTATTTTCTGTAGATATACACTGATGCCGGGGTTCTCAAAATCACCCAAGGCAACAATGGTTTGCACGTTAAGTGGAACAAGAATATATTTTGTTTTTTATATCGGTCAAGTCAGACTTAAGAATTTACGGTCTATATTTGCTGTTCCCAATAATGCGGCTTTTTGAATTGTCCGTATATGCTTTTCAGTCAATTCTAACTTCTTTGCGATCTCTTGCCTTTCCTTGGTGACCAATCCATTCGCTGAGACCATGGTGGAAATATTTCCACCATGGCTGAGACCACTACTGGAAGCACTTCCACTGCGCGCAATCCATACATATCCTTCAATTCTACAGCCCGGGGTTGGTATTTCCTCTTTTTTCAGCAACAGTTGTTACAAACCGGTCATCTGTAGGAACCGCAACATCAATGATGCATGATGTTTTAGATATTTTATCATACAGAACAATATGTGGTCTATTTGCTTCCACTGTTCGGTCAGTGAAGATTACACTATCCCACAGAATTCGAGCTCGATCATTGCTGATTACTTGCTCAGGTTTACACTTATAATATGGTTGTTCACTCTCTACGAGGTCGTATCTTTTGGCAAGGGCTTGGTGGACTACTTTGGCGACGCAGTTGTGTCTCTTAAGGTATTCTGTTTGTGCTAATGCGGGCCATCCACAACAAATATGCTGGATTGATTCGTTAGTGGATTTACATAGGCGACATCGGCTATCAATTTGCTGACCCACGATGAATTTTTATTAGCCCTGATTTTGACTACTTGGTCTTGATTATTATTATTATTATTATTATTATTATTATTATTATTATTATTATTATTATTATTATTTATTGCAAAATTTCTCCGCCCAATAAAAGTGCCGCCCGAAAATAATTTGGGTGGTCCACATTGTTTGAAAGTCTAAAAAAAATATGTTATAGAATGTTATAAGACACATTCTAGGGGGAAAATGAGACAGTACTCCGTTATCACGTCGAAAATCCATTTCAAAAATTTATTCTTTGTATATAGTAGATAAGGTAACCCGCACGGTGTCAAATTCTCATACGTATCTAAGCGGTGTCCCTGCTAGTCGCGTTACAGGCAAGAACACACAGGGCATAGACCTTCTCGATTGGAGAACGCCCTGGAAGATTTTACGCGGTTGTTACTTGTTTGATAAAAAATTACCCGTCAGTGATTTCTCAAAAAATGGAATTAGAAAACAAAATATAATGAACAAAAAATATTAAAAATTCGGAAAATTCAATATTGACACTTACAGGTTCTTAACGCTCGAATAGGCAGTTATCTCTAATATAAGAATTTATGGACATTATAAAACTCTCGCAAAAATCATTTCTAAGGTAAACATTGATAATGGGGTAAGTTGCCTAAAAATACATTCAAAGAAATTGTCGTGACCGGCCGCACATAATTGAATGTGCCGCCACAGAAGCACGTCAGTAGGGCGTTACCGCCCCTGGCGGCAGCAGTCAACAACAAGCGCGGGCCAGCGGTGCTCGGCTGGGTGTGGCCTCCACGCCTGAGCGAGCGGGGCGAGACTCAACCCCGCCCCTACTACACGGCTAGTCGACGGGCAGCTATAAAGCCTCGGCGCGGAGCTGAGGCAGGCAGAGAGTGAGCGAGTGAGCAGCGGCGATAGAGCGACGATATTGTGGTTAAGTGGTGGTTACGGTGTGAAGAGTGATAGACTACGACAACTGCGCGACGACTACGGACTTTCCTTTTCGGCTACTTGGTGACTCGGCGTATAGTGGTACATCTCCTGGATTTACGGCAACACGGCTTCATCTCTCTACGTATTCTCCTGGATATTCGGCACTATAGCTCTGTACCTGTTTCCGTCAATAAATTGTTTATTGAACCCTGGTGTTTTGGAATTTGGACACTTCAGAAATAAAGTAGGCAAGAAGGGCATTGTCGGGGCTAATTATAAGGAATAAACGCATTTTTGCTGTCAGATAATTGCGCAGCATTTTTAATGATTTGTATTTATAACTAAAAAATGAAGAGAATTCAAATTCCACAGGTGATGTTTCAATGAGGTTCATTCACCACCATAATCAAAGAAAAAGAAACTATCGTCGTTACCTTCATCTGTATTAGAAGTATTTTAAGTATTTTTTTAATTACACATATTTTATGTATTTAAATACCTGTCTAAGAAACTCAAAAATACAGCTATTCAAAAACAAAATGTATTTAAATTACGTATTTCAAATGCAAGTAGTCCAACCCTGCCCTGATGATATCCTTGACCCTGATTCTGAAAACGACCAGTCACATATTCTAAATTGGGCAAGTGTGCCCAATTTAAAAAGACAGGAGCTGTGACCTAGAACAAACACAAGAAGGAATCATCGGCAGACATATCATTCCAAGAAAGTAGACAGGATGAACTTTGTTACACGCCAGTATAGATTGATACCCGGTGAAAATATCCTAACTCTAAAGGAAAATCATTTAGAGCATGTGAGAAATGCAAAGTGAACCTATGTTTTTCTACAAAGAAATGGTTTTTCATTGTTTCATAGAACATTTTTTTATAATTTAAAATGTAAAGATATAAAGTTTTTTAATTAAAAAAATTATACCACGGCTTTGACATGAATTTCAATATTTCTCAAAATTTTATCACAAATGTAAAGTCTTCCCTTTATCGCATGATATGCCATATATGGCACAAGTCAAACTTTTGGATTAAATGACAAAAATCTCACCGAAAAGTTTTTAAAATTATCTTTGAAACATAATCTAATTAAAATAAATAAGCTAAATATTTTTCCCCATCAAAAGAAAAATTCATGGAGTAAGGAGGGCACTACCAGCTTGCTCACCACTTGGGGCGGTAGTGATGCCGCATCTGTCAGCAGGACCAATTTTCAGCATAGGAAAAAGTACAGAGCTGTGAGTCTGTTAATACCGGCATTCTAGTAGAGATATAGTTAGTATACAAGGATATATATATATATATATATATATATATATATATATATATATATATATATATATATATACACACATTATATATATTGTAATGATTTGTACCGGTCCGATAACATAATTTATTAAATAATTTATTGAACAGTATTTCCAGTCGAACTCCAAGAGAATTTAGGCAACGCCGGAAAACAATGAGTGATCGTGCCGCGGAAGGGGAATTTTTTGGAAATCAGTGAAAACGGGAAATTTGGGGCAGGGCAACGTGAACACCATTTGGCGGACAATTTTAGAAAAACTATGACACCAAGATCAAGAAAATCGCACCACGGGTTCACGAGAAATCATAAACGAAAGAATTTGTATTTTTAACATGTTTGAAGTAGCAACATGAAGTCATTGTTGATATGCTAATGACATAGGGAAAACCACATTTCGGTTAATTTCTTGAGAACGCGTCGACGGATTACGCCGAAACTTTGGAAAGCAATAGAGGAAATTACGAGGAATCCGGCAAAATTAGTCTCGACCCGGAGGAACGAATGCAAGACCGGAAAGAATTAATCTAAAGTATCATTACATAGGGGATTAAGAAACAATCGACGCGCGAGTAAAATACAGCAACACCACACGGCATCCCGGAAGGTACGAATATTACATTGTAAATAAAAGGAACAATAAAAAGACCCGATGACAACGGATTAAATGTTTACAAGGCCCAGAAGAAAGATAGTGATTACGAAACAGCGCTAAACACCGAAAATGTCGAACTTGAACATAAAATATAGTGGTGAATTTCAGTCGGTGATGGGCGGCTGTTTTGAAAGATGAACAACGCTAAGAAAAGGACAACAATATTGTGTTGAAGTAGACGGGTGAGAAGCAGCTTAGATCTGGGAGAGGTCAGATGTATGTGATAGTAGTGAAACTTTTATTTTCGGACTTGAACACGATACCGTTGATTTTATTTTGCAGTGTTAAGTAATGAACAGTAATCTATCGCAACATTTATTGGTGATTAATGGAATTTAGGTCGCGTTAGAATATTAGTAGAAATTTAATTATTTTAATTATTCGTCATTTTCGTTCGTGTTTATAGTAATTTTGTAATAGTTGTTTTTGTGTTTATCCCGGAATAATTGAGCCGGCGGAATTAAATTTAAGGACGGTGAATAATCGCCGCGAACAGTAATTTTTGGATTTTGGACGACGGGCGATTGAATTGGAGCCTGGGCAAAGGAGACTGGTAGCCAGCGAGTATCTACGTGTCCAGCGGGGTTGGAAGCAGACGGCAGTGCTGTGTAGGCGAGATGCGCAGAGTGGCAGAACAAGGGAAGTGACGACAACCTATTTTTTTATTATTGCGTGAATGAAGGAAATCCACAAAAAGGAAAGACATTCTGTTGAAGACCAAGTATTGTTTCATTAGTATTAGATTAAATTTTAGGGTACAACAGAATGCGCATTCGAGTGAATGAGTGTAAATATTTTTTTTTTGTTGTTATGTGTGAATGTGTATAATTAATTTTATGGGTTATTGTATGTGTTTGAATATTAGTGTCAATGTGTTTATGCAAAGGAGCAGAAATCGCCGCGACCAAACGAATGCGGTGATGTTCATAGACCGTAACGGGCAGAATTTGTGTTAAATTTGCTAATACAGTAAAATAAATAGATGAGCGCCTACGGCGGGTCATTTGAATTTTGAATTGTGTTATGTGTACGTTATTTATTAGCTAGAAACTGACCCAAGCACGATCACGCCGATATTTTTTTTAGTGTTCTCCGTATGGAGCGATCACGGGATTCACGCCAAGGTGAGGCGGGCAAATGCTAGCTGAGGCGCGGGCACTAAAGATCAGCCGGGAATTAATAAGTAGGAAATTGTGTGACAGTGGCGACCAACGTGTATGTTCAGATGTTGAGGCTTTTTTAGGTTTATGTGTATGTTTATGTAGGTGTTTATTTATGTTGACGTATATGTTTATGTTTAGTTTAGTTCAGTTAGGCAGGAGCCTCTTTTTCATACATAATATATATATATATATATATATATATATATATATATATATATATATATATATATATATATATATATATGAGATTTTTAACGTGGCATCTGAGGGTATTATCTTCAAGATGGAATACGGTACGACTTTTTGCGTCTTTCTCAGTCCTGCCGCTTGAGTCGCTTGATCTGCAGCACTGCTTGATAGGTCGCGATTATGCGACATCTTGCGGCAGGACCAAGAAAGACGCAAAAAGTCGTGCCTTATTCCATTTTGAAGATACTATCCTCAGATGCCGCATTAGAAAAGCAAGTATAGTTAGTATACAGATCACTGATACACTTTGATCAAACTACGACCCTAGCGGCCATAAAGTATACTAACAGAATTTTTTTCTCTAGAGAAAGTGGGACGATTTTAAGTTCTGAATTTAATACGTTGGCAACACTGCTCACAGCTGCAGCAGTGATTACACCAATGACGAGGTTGTGTGCTGGGGCCCTCGGGATTTCCGCATTTCGTCGTGTTGATCTTGTTATTGCAAATTAAAGTATTATTTTTCTTTATGTAATTAAGAAGTCGAGTGTTGGAATCTGAGCACGTATTTATCACTCTTGTTTCGAGATGGGGGCTGTTTTAGGACTGTTTTCCGCTGCCCAGGTAATTTTGACGTTTATAATGGTTGTTGACAGGAAGGTGAAATATTAATTACTATCGGATTGTAATACGAAGTTAAGAAGTTATTCTTCCAACATTTTCTGATTGTTTTAGGAGTAAAGAAATACAGATAGATTTAACTGCATTCATGTTAATTCAATAGATACAGAGCCTAAAAGTTTTGTAAACAAAGGATGACACCATTATTATGTATTAAATTACGATTTAAATAATCTCCTAATGATTTTTGTATCAATTACAGATAGCGTGTTGCTGTGGTAGTGCAGCAATGGGCTTGTGCTGTTCAGCATGCCCGAGTTGTCGCAACTCTACATCCACTCGTATCATGTATGCAATCATGTTACTTCTGGCAACAGTGGCAGGGTGTGTGATGTTAGCTCCAGGTCTACAAGATGTTCTTAAAAAGGTACAATAATGTTAAAATACTCCCAATCACATGTATTTAGTAAATTCATTTAGTATTGCCTTTGTTCACTTATGACAAGGAAACCTACAACAGCCTAGGTAAACTACATGAGAACTATCAGTTTAATTTATAATACACTTCTGTAGTACATTGATCGTTCTAATTTTTTGGGGGAGCAAATGTGTTGCATTCTTCTAATATGCATCTTGTTTACTTTTTTGCATTTAGAGTGTGTTATAATTATCGATTATATTTCATAATTACAATATTTGTATTTATTAATTCCTCTGTTCCTTCCCTCTTCCAGTTATCTGGGGCATAATAATAAGATGTCCCCTTTTGTGTTTTAATTTTAGCATAATTATCTGGTCGTATATGTATTGAACCTCCTTTATTCTTGATTCCTTCATTCTGTCTACAAATACGGGCACTCCTTTTGCAGCTCTCTCTTACTGGTCTACTGCACCATAAAACACAGCATAATTTTCTACATATTTTGATGCCTATAATTTCTTTTTCCTTTTTGTTTCTATACCTAGGTTGACATTCACCTTTTCAAAAATTTTAACCAGTTTACTTTCTTACCCCAATATACCTCTTGCATTCCAGGTAGCAATTTTCAAATATTCTGATATCATTTTTCATACTCCCATTTTCCTTGCTTTAGTTGTCATAGTTTTCATATCGAGGCCATCATTCTGGACACTCCTAGTAGATCATTTTTTACGGTGGTGAATTACCAGCCCTCTCCACACAACCTCTGTCCCAAGGAGGGGAGGTTGTTTTGGACTTCCCTTGTCCTAGAGGGATTGCCTCCTCCATGGGTTCAGGCTCTCTCTCTCCATTTAGAATTCCTCTTCTTTTCTTGAAACCGCTGTTGAGATCCTCTTCTGGAGTACTTCTTAGATCCCTTCTCTTCGACCTGTCCCACAAGGGAGGATTAGCATAGCTATGCTACCGCCAGACTCTTGGGGTCATGGGGATACTCAAGCTCCGCACCAACAACAAGGTCATGTTCTCCCTAGGCGAAGATGAAGTACATTGACAGAAAAATACAAAACTTCATTTGCTAGCATTGATAACTCTCAATTCCATCCCACTAATAACAAAGATATTAAATAAATGCATAGTTAAAATGCAAACTTGTTTTGCAACTTAGGTAAATAGTGTGCATTTGTTCCTTTATTACTCAAAATTTAAGAAAAATTTGTTACTTAAAATGATCATATGTGTTTGAAATCTTTGAAACAGGGCAGTGGGGTCCTTGGACATACAATGTATTAACTTGGCAAGTATTAAATGAATTTTGATTTGACTGTTTGAATTATAAAAATCAGTATTTTATGTGAACTTAATTTAAAAAATAATATAAACAGTCAAATATATAAGAACAGTATGGTTGTCACAAGTAATATTAATTATTTAACACACGTGTATCTTTTTTTGTCAATTAATATGCAAATTTTCAAAAAAGTATTTTATTGTCTATATAATACTGGAACACAGTGTTTCTTGTAATATTTATATACATCAACAGTGAACGAAAAATTAATATATTTGTGCCCATTAATGTATTTGGACAAACAAGTTTTGATAGTATTGTTTAGAATGAAAGTATTAAAAATAAAATTCCACAGTAATCGGAGATGAAATTATGGAATAAAACAAGTATAAGTAAAAAATGTGTAATAAATCCAAAATATAATATATAAATAGATGAGAGATAACTTACCAAAACGTTTGAGAGCGAACTTACCAGAATATTTGAAAATTAAAGAAAATTTCTTTAATTGTAAAAATATTAAAAGGATATCTCCAAAAATCAGCAAATATAAAAAGTTTTAATGTTTTTTGATACATTTTTTAAATGATTATAGGTCTTATTTAATTTCAAAAGATTTTTACCCTTATTAAGGTATAATTTACCTATCTGCCATTGTTTTGTGTTTATTTCACCATTATAGACACTCCATCAGAGTTTCAAAAAAGGAAGAATTCGTCGAAATTTTGACGGAAGTACCTTATGGCTATGATTATCCTGAACAGAATTAAATAACTGTTCATATATATAATGGAATATATATATTGCATCACTGACACACGTGTCACTCGAAATATATGTGAAAACTTACATAGATTTTCAACAATTAACATCAAGCTATCATTAGTGAAATTTTAAATTAATAAAAAGGTATCTTGTTGTTTTTTTTTTTATTTGAAAAATGGTAATACACTAGTTATTAAAAAGCTCATTCAATTTTAATAAAGTTATTTTGATTTACCTGGTGGGGATACAAAATGGAAAATTGACTTTGACTGGAGATTTTTGCCAGGGTTTAGAGTAGTGACAAGGGTTGGGGTCACAAAGCTACAATTTATTAACATTTGGAATGGGGATGTTACAGTATGGGTAAAGGATGTTTTCTGTGACAATCCACCAGTCTGACAGTGCAGATAAAGTAATTGAAATTTCCTCATTTTCGTTTGGAGCCAATGTCCTAAATGTACGTAGGGTATTAATATACTAATGTATCTGACTTAATAGGGTGTGAAATTTAAATTACAAAATGTATAGCATAGCAATATGAAATTTAAATTACAGTACAAAATGTATAATTGCCTCTCATTGTACTGTATAAGTCTCAGGGGCAGTAAAACTTCTAAAATTATTGTAAACTTCTAAAACTTTGTAAATCACAAAATTCAACCAGGCCTAATATAGAAGTAGGATTCATTTTTTGTGAGCCACCCTCAAGAATTCATTCATTAATTTATTATAAAAAATATATTAAACAAAATTAGATTTTTTTTCTTCACAAATGTTTAGAAATAATTATAAAAACTCCTAGTTTTTTATTAAGACATGAATTTAAAAGAACCTATTTCAAGAGTATCTTTAGGCAGCTGAAAAAGTATCTCAATGTGCAAATACTTGACATCACTATCTTAATGGTGAAAAAATAAATGCAATCTGAATATCAGGTTTTGTTCCTGTGGAAACACAGAATATAAGACTGCAGTCCTCTTAGTGCCTATGTTGTGGGGAGAATGACCTTGGCTGCTTTTAGTTTTTCTAGTGTGGCACATTATAGGAACATAATCCTTTAATATTGACTCAATAGTTTTGACTTAAGTTCACTCTGAGTCATGATGGAAAATGAACAATTTATCACAACATTTTTTTTTTTTTTTTTTTTCCTCAGGTCCCATTTTGCAAAAGCAGTATGAATATGGAATGGCAAGCAGATTGTGAATCAGAAGTTGGCTACTTGGCTGTGTACAGGATTTGTTTTGCCTTATGCTGTTTCTTTGTGCTTTTTGCTATTATGATGATTAACGTGAAGTCTTCAAAAGATCCTCGGGCAGGAATTCAGAATGGGTATGTTACTTATTGCCCATTTTGTAACCAATATTTTTCTCTTCAATGCCCAGTTATCAATGTATTCTTAATAGTATTATTTTTTTGTATTTATTTATTGGTTAATTTCTCTTTCTTAAAGATTTTGGGGAATCAAGTATCTTCTACTTATCGGTGGAATTGTGGGTGCATTCTTCATTCCTGAAGGGAGCTTTGGTACCACCTGGATGTGGTTCGGAATGATTGGTGGTCTGGCTTTCATTCTGATTCAAATGATTCTCATTGTTGATTTTGCTCACTCATGGGCTGAGAATTGGGTGGGGAAATATGAAGAAACAGAATCTAAAGGATGGTAAGTTTCAGGCAATGAATTTATTAACATCATTTTAACCTTGTGTCACTCCATGATTTACTGTGGGAATGCTAATGAACACTGTTATCCCAAGTTAATTTTTTTATAACATTATAATTGTTAAAGAATGTTAGTAATATTGTCACATCCATATTCAGTTTGACACTTACGTACCATTAAGATTTGTTGAACTTCATTGACTAATTTTCTCAATAAATAGAATTAACTATTTCTGAAATTACGTAGGGGGTACCAAGTTAATTTTTGTTTCTCTGTTCATTCAAGACAAACTTACTACTTATCACTGTAGTTTCATTTCCATTTCTCTGTGTATTTCATGATAGATTATAGAGTAACTAATGTAGTAATTCTGTGAACTGGAAATCCTTCCTATTAAGGTACTGTTGTGGATTTGTACAGAGCAAAATTTAACGATTTGTTGTACCTATTTTGAAGGTTTTTGAGAAAACCCCAAAAGATCTGAACTGATGAAAATGTTTGCAGGAATTTGTGTGAAAATGACAATAAAAAGGAAAATGGTGTTGACAGTTTGAAAGAGAGAGACAAATCCATTAAAGAACTTAAGATAAAGGAAGGAATTTCAGATGTTAGCAGTTGTGAATTGGATTTCGAGAATCACTCATTGAGTGTGTTCAAAATGGAATTAATAAAAGACCATGGACTGGAATAGACCAAAGAAGAATAGGACTGGAGTAGATCTATTTTTCGAAATCAATGGAAGGAGGGTATCTAAATACTTGATCCAAGGCAAATGTTATAGGTCTTCAGAACTATTGTAAGGTAATGGGAAGGTGCACCAAAACTTAAGCTTCTTTGGAACAGAATTTTGGTGGAGGACTCTTTGAAGTTTTGAAGTAGATATCCTCTGTAGGAGAAAGAAGAAACAATTCATTCTCACATTTCTGGTGGTTTGTGTTAATCATGACCCTTTATTATCAGAGGGGACATGTCTAGTTCTGGGATTGGTTAAATATTGCTTGAAAATAAATACAGACAAGGAATTGAGAGAATGGGAAGAGGGGTGTAAAGCAGCTACCTCTCTACTAAAAAAGCATCAAGTCAGTTTTTGATGGTATTGAGTTATTGCCTGGAGAAGTTTCTCTTGAAGTGAATGAGAAGATAGAAACATTGGTTCAACCAGCAAGAAGAGTGCCCAACTATCTCGGAAACAATTTGAAGGAAGAGTTTGCCAGAGTTCAGAAGGAAGGAATTGTTACTCAAGAACATAACTATATTGATTAGGGGCAGCAATATTTTACCAGTCAAGAACAATAATAACATCCTGAGAATTTGAATAGATCCAGTTCAACACAGCAAAAAGCCAGCCTTTCTTTCAGTCCTTTTTAACTAGTCTTTATGAAAATTTTATCTGAGATCAGAAAGGCTGAAGTGTTTTCAACTCGACATTAAAAAAAGGTATAAAACTAATGGAGGTGAACAGCAAGGTCATGACTATTTGGACTCCGTTTGGGAGATACAGGTTCCCTTCATATCATCAGCACCAGAGATTTTTGCACAGAAAATTCTACAGATTAATCAGGATCTGAAAGGTATTGAAATATTGGTTGAGGACGTTCTAGTTTATAGATGTGGTGTGAGGCATTGATAATTATCATAACTCTAATTTGGAGAATCATCTCTTAATCCTAATAGAAACATCAAATTGCAAGATTAACAGATAAAATCAATTTGTGCCAAACTTCGTGAAATTTTTTGGTCAGATTTTGACAAGCGAGGGTTTACAACCTGACCCAGATAAAACAAACTTGATTATAAAAATGTCTTCCCCAAAGAAGAAGTCAGAGCACCTTTGATTTTTAAGTTTGGTGATGTACTTAAGCCAGTATATTTATAATCTCACTGACACCATTGTATTGAGAATCAGAGTAAACACGGGACAATGTAGACTCGATTTAGACTAATGAGGAAGAAAAAGAATTTGAGAAAATAAAGAATCTGGTAGCAAATGTAGAGTTGCAGCAATATTTTGATGTTAACCAAACAGTGACTGTGATGCCAGTTCTCTAGGTTTGGGGGTAGGGGTCTATCAGAAAGATAAAGTGGTTTGATATTGAAATGTTCTTATATATACTACTTCTTTTGATATCGACATTTAATATAAGCTGTCCCACATTGGAAACACCATTTTGAAATTTTCTTCTAAAGGCATTTAATATCAGCAGCTGTTTTTATAGGCATTCACATTGGGAATGCAGTTTTGAAACATTTTTTCAATCTTTATTGATATAAGCATTCACATGCTGAGAAAGACGTACGAAAACCTTTCTTATTTATGTTTGAAAATATTTCAAACTTTCAACAATTTAATTTTTACAAATATCTGACTCCAAATTTTTGTACATAGTTGAATAATACTTATATGAATCAACATCCCATCCTGTAGGATCTGGGTATTCCCTTAAAACTTATTTTATCAAAAATAAAATGATTGGTCTGCAGAGTCTAACTTTTAATTGAATCCGCCTTTTTTCAATAAAAATATTTACATCGTTTATTGAATCCAGTATTTACTTATAATCAGTTAAACTTTGTCATTTTAATGACAAATGTTGCTTTTATGCTATTATTTCTGTTGGCATGCCATTCAATCAAAATATTTTTCATCATTTTCAAATCAAATGTTTTTTCATTATTAAGGCCTTTTTCAAACTTCTTTCTGATATTCTCTTTGCAAAAGCTTGTTACATTTATTTGTTTGTTAATTTATGCAGTGTTTACAATTAGTGAAGAAGTTGTACTTGTAGAGAATGTTGCCACTGAAGAGGAGTGTTCCAACAGAAAATCTTGGGAGTCCACCGGGAATCTTCTATTCTTGTATCTTGATGTTAATATTGAAATGTATCGTCCTCTGATCTCAATATTAAATACCCATAATATTAATAAAATTATTACATAAACAAAATTAATTTCCTAACTCTAATAATACAACACAGTCCATTTACAATTGGATACTTCCACTAATGTCTTGGGTGGGCATTGCTATCTCAACTGATTTTTTTCACTCACATTGGCTAAAGGTCCTTTTACCATCCCCAAAAAATAAAGTAAGTAAATAAAAAATATTACTTAGAATATTTCCTACGAGCGTCACCCTTTGTAACTGAACACGTCTACAAATATTCACTTCCAAATCCAAACATCTCCAAGCTCTACCGTCTGCATCTGAATAACTTCTGACAAAATCAAGGTTTTTGAAAAAAATGTCACTCCGGTTTCACTTGTCTTTTAACATTTCTGTATCTAATTTTGTAATTGTCTTTGACTGTCTGCAGTCACTCATGCCGACCTGACAACTACACCGACAAAACCATTTGAAATACATCCATTTCATTCCTTCATATGACACTATCTAATAAAAATGTATGTTTTAAAATCAGCCACGACCCAAATCATGACTTATTTAGTATATATTAGTAAGTCCATTGTCGAATATTGACTGTATATTCCAGCCTTGAACACTCATGAGTCCTGAAACTCTTATTGCAATATTTAAGTTTTTTTTATCCTCGTTCAATATGTCTATTGGTTATTGTTTGACTAAATTTGTACTAAATTTCCCTGGAGTAAATTTGGTATATCCCAATACGGTTCTAGCATGCTCACAAAACAGAAAAAATTATGCTCACATTGAGAAGGAGCTTTTGACAAGATTTTTGGATGCACAAGATTTGACCAACTATTAGCTCCTAATCAATTAATTTTAACAAAAACAAGTCATAAGGCCTTAATTACAATTTTCAAGAAACCCTAGTTGAATGGTCCTAAAAGGCTACAGCCAATTTTGATGACCTTACAAAGATATCATGTAGAAGTACAATTTGTGAAGGGAAAAGAGAATGTGGTTGCTGATACTTTATCAAAGGCATTGGTTGGAAATGATTACTTAAAAGAACTAGAGGCGCTATAGAATGGCACAGACTTTCTTTGTAGCAATTTTTTCTAGTTTCCTTGGCGTGGACTGGCTTTAAGGTCTTCCTCCATTCTCTGACCAGCTACTATCTATCATCACCGAAAGTACATTTTCTTGATGTTTTCCTAACTTTTTGATAACTTAATAGTAGAACCGAAATATTACTTCAAGAATATTGAAGAAGAGTAAAATCTTGTCCAAAATAGAAATTTTCATTGAAAATTTTGATGCCGTTTTTAAGAAAATGGCGATTAAGCATTACTGTAAAAGCGAAAGTTGAAGCTCTTTTTCACAGGAATCTTTTGAGTGTTTGAAAAACTTCACTTAAAGTCCTTTCAAGCACTTCCCCTCACAAATGTAATAATGTATACAACTCAATAGAAAAGTGCATATTAACGATGTGAGAGATTTAAAAAAAAAAAAAATACATTTGTGTAATTTTTGAAAAAACAAAAGAATACACGAAAATTAACTTAACATCATATTAAACAGTGCAATTAGCACTATCCATTGGAGAAATTTGAAGAAAAAATTTGGAGCCATTTTTGAGAAAATGGTGTTTGAGTGTTTCTGAAAATTTGGAATTTTGAGCTCATTTTTACAGAAAACTGTTGAGTTTTCGAGAAACTTTGTTTGACATTATTTAAAGTACTCATAAATCTAATAGTAAAGAAATCGCCTCTAAGGTAAATATGACCAACGTGAGACAAAAGTCAAAAAAATTACGTTTTTGTAATTTTTGAAAAAACAAAAGAATAGAACTATATGATGTATATGTCGTCGGATAGGGTTGGTTGGGGTCTAAAACTACTAAAATTTTCGAAACTTTTGCAATTTTCGAAAATTCAGTGTTAACCGTGAAAATGGGACCTACGCCACCTTTATAAGTGTATTTTACTCTATTCTTACGAGAAATGTAAAGAATATATTTGGAGCTGGTTTTTGAGAAAATTTTGAAAATGTCCAGGAGGGTCAATGTAAAGTACCCCCAAATTTTAACGAATGTTTTTCAAAATTTCAAAGTTTCAACTAGAGCCAGATGGACAGGGGTTTCTTCCATTTGGAAAAGATTGTATGCGTGGTTTAAGCACTAGATTTGTTCGCATACGATGGACAGACGGTTTTGAAAAAACTACGTTTTTGGTATCAGGGAACCCCAAAAGGTGTATTTCCATTGAAATCTCGAAATCTATTTTCCGCAGAATTACATAACTGTCTCTATACTTCGTATAGTACTCCCGTGTATACTTATGCATACAAGAAAGTAAAAACTGAAATATAAAAATATTTATAATATAAAAATATTTCAAGCTAAAGAAGGATTCGCTGATCTTTCAAGGATTAGAGAAGATAGATTTGGAGAAATTATTACAGCTATCACCTGAGGGAGTTGAGGAAATTAGATCATGCGCAAAAAATGATTTAACATTGCAGAAACTAGTAGATTATATCAAAAATGGTTGGCCAATATATTACTCTGAAGTATTCATGTAAACTGTATTATAAATACCAAGATGAACTTTGACAACAAACAAATGTACGGTTTCAACAAAAAGTTGGAATTTTGAGTTTGTAACATCAGCATCCTATCACCAGAGAGAGAATGATAAATCAAAAGCTACAGTTAAGATTGTGAAGACATTAATTAAAAAGCCCTTAGAAGAGTGGTGAAGACCTTTGGTATATTTTGCTACATTGAAGAAATATGCCCAGTAAAATAGGATCTAGCCCTGTGCAGAGAATTTTTGCAAGAAGAAATATAACATGTTTACCCATGATTACAAAACACCTCAAGCTTAAGATGGTGGATGGCACACAGATAAAAATTCAAATCGCTAAGAAGAATAGCAAATATTATGTCAATAAAACAAAAAAATCACTTGAGTTGGAAATTGATCTATCAGTGCAAGTGCATCCTGGTAAAGATTTCACATAGACATGAGGGGTAAGTCAGGATAGACTTAAAGATAAACATTGTTGAGGTGGAAGGAACAAATTTACAGATGTGCAATGTCGTAAACGTGAAACCATTCCCAGGACACACAACCAAGCTTGAGTGAAAGATGTTACCTACAATATTTCACCACCATCAGATATGAGAGTGTTTGTGGACTACGTTGACAATGGCAAAACTTAAAAGAATTAAGAACCATACTAATTGATTACCAATTGATTCAACTCTTCAATCGATACCAGATGCAAGACTTAGAAGAAGTATGAAGATGCCTTCAAGATTTGATGATTCTTTTCTTTGCAAATAGTTTTTTTTCCTCTTGTCTTTCAGTCATAAGACTGTATTCCTTTTTTATTTATTTTTTTAATAATTGTATACTTGAGTTTATAATGTTATTAATATTATTAATTTTATTTTGTAAAAGAGATCATAAAAGGAAACAAATGAAGGTGTTATGTTGGTACGCACTGTAGAGTTGAGGGGTTTGTGGGTAAACCCGAGGTAGTTGATTGATTTTAATCAGAACATGTGAAATAAAATGGATTGGATTGTGATGAGTGTACAAAGTGTATTACTTCAGTATCCACAATTAAGCAAATCAATTTGAATTTTTTTGTTTGCCTATAAATTAAATGTAAAGGTTGTGGTAAATTGTGAATTTATTTTGCTCTTATCATTTGTTTCATATTGACAGGTACTGTGCTTTACTATTTTGTACTTTATTGAACTACTGTTTAACCATTACTGGTGTGGTACTTCTTTACATTTATTTCACACAGGTATGTTATCCAAAACAGTTTTAAGCATGTGTTTATTTGAAAACGTAATATGAGCCATTGCATATCAAATCGCAGAAAAGTTACCAAAATTTAATCTTCATACGTTTAATTGCTTTCTTACTTTGTGTGTGTGTGTGTGTGTGTGTGTGTGTGTGTGTGTGTGTGTGTGTGTGTGTGTGTGTGTGTGTGTGTGTCAAATAAGTTTTATATAATTTTATATAAATTAAATTTTTGTATAAAATTTAAATAAATTTTTAATAATTAAATACTTTTGTAAATTCGGTGTATTAAAAAATTCTCATAAAATCTTTGAAAGCATGCTAGAGTGTGAAAAGGATAGAAAAAAATCAAAATGCAATCTGTTTTACTTTAAGAAAAATTACTTTCATTACAAACCAATTGCTGACAACAGACAGGTCTCTTGTGTTACCGGCCAATTGTCTGGTCGTTTTGTAGATGAAGTAGTAATATAGTACTCCCTGAAGTGCAGTAAGTTTCACAATTGTAGTTAGTTGTACAATAATGAGTTCTTGACTTAACATTTTAAGTAGCTTTTTAAAGTTTTCTTGTCATCCACAATTCACTTCAAATATACCTTGCTTACTATCAAAAGAAATTGTTTCACTCCAACTAATTTTTGATAATTGGAGTGAAAAGAATGTATTTGTAGATAACCCAAGTTATTGGTTTAGTACCTAAGACATCAAAAGTTCAGTGTAATATATCCTAAGAATTGAAAAATAATAAAATCCTTAAAATATTTCTATCTGCCCAATTAATTAGTTTCTACTAGCAGTAATCAGATCTGGACCAGGTTGGCTCAACTCGAAAGTCTCTCAATAGTTCCTATAAAGCCAATACATAGTCTTTCGTTATGAAATGTTGCAAAAAATACCATTCTGAACAAACTTTGATATTTTCATACAAATATTTTATTTTAAATTCTTGTTTTTGTATTGCATTCGATTAATCAGAGGAGTGAATAATTTTATTCAGTTTACCAAATTCTAGTTTTAAAGAGTAGTCATTTCATACTGAAAAATGTTGCAATTACAACAAAACTTTTGAGTTAATTGTTATTATTATTATTATTATTATTATTATTATTATTATTATTATTATTATTATTAATTTTTTTTTTTTTTTTTTTTTTTTTTCCTTTTCTTTCTTTTCTTTTTTTCTTTTTTTCCTCAATCTTGGAAATAGACTGCAATTCAGTGTCTTGGTTATCATTCTAGTGCTCAACTTGAACTGAATCTCTTACACTGCAAATAAAATTAGAAAGCATATGACATTAATTGTGTGGCTAGTGACTTCACCAAAGCAAAAACAAATTGGAAGCTTTAACTTCTTGGCTGTCCGGGTGGTGCCGCATAGTAGGCTGAGGCCACTACGCAGCCCACTACGCGGTGTCACCTGCACAGCCAAGAACTTATTGACTCGAGCTGCGGAAGCTTCTGTGTCAATTGGAAGCTTTCGTATTTGCACTCTTTTGTCACCTCTTAATTATAGAAGAAATTAGTTGCATGGCTCTAATATTGCAGTTAACTAGCTGAGCACCATTACAAATGTTGAGAGTGAGATTAAATATGTTAAAATGCATTGTATGAGTGGGAATTGTGTGTAGTGTTTAGTGTTAGTTTTCTTGTTAATGTTAATCTCATATTGTGTCATGGAAGCTATATTGTAAAGTGATTGAATGCATAGCATCTGGCAATGCAGTGCACATTGCACAGACCTTACAATAAGAGAATAATTTTCCAAACTCTCTACCAATATAATGCATTTGTTAGTCTGTAATTCTTCCTTACATTACGACAAAAACCAATTTTGTTGCTGAACTGTAAACATATAAAGCAATAAAGAGAGAATTTATGTAATAGTTTTTGTAAAAAGTCATCTGTTGAGAACAGATGTCTTTTAATTCACATAATCAATATTAATCTGGCTGAGGAGCCACTGTTATCACACTATCACATCAATACACATATGTGAATGGTAATTTACTTTTTTTGACAGGAATAACAAGTTCATACATATAATGAACCCTCCAAATTGAGTTTCACTTGTAAATTGCAGCTTTTGTGACTTAGTTTTTCTCTTTATAAAACATTGATTAAGATGATTAATTGGATGTAACCGTGCATCAGACCTTATATATTGATCTGAACTCACACTACATATGTTGCATAGTATTTATTGTCACACTTTTTTCTGATTATATATTCAGATCAAGTTTTAAAAAACTTTCCTCCAACCCCCTACAATGGTTCTGTTTTATTTCAAAAGCAAGATCAGGAGGGCACCCTATTTCTAGGATGCAGAAAGGACCCACCCAGCAGTTGCGTAATTTCAATGTCACTGTTTCACATCAGGGAAATGGTCATCCTTTTTATTGCTCTTCAGCATTTAGATCAAAGACTGAGTGAACACAGTTGATTAGAAAAGAGATGGGAATGGTTTGTCCGTGTGTGTGTGTGTGTTTTTGTGTGTGTGTTTGTGTGTGTGTGTGTTTGTGTGTGTGTGTTTTTGTTTGTGTTTTTGTGTGTGTGTGTGTTTGTGTGTGTGTGTGTGTTTTTGTTTGTGTGTTTTTGTTTGTGTGTTTTTGTGTCTTTTTGTTTGTGTGTTTTTGTGTGTGTGTGTGACCCAAAGAGATGATTTATAATTAAATATAAAACATGTGAGTGAAATGTTTTTTTGAAAGTTTTAAATGACTTAAACCTGGAAATTTTGTGTTATGTATACTTGGAGTGTTAATTGATAATTTTCTAATTGCGCATCAATTCAAAAATTTGATATAAACGTTACTTCACAATTAATTAGTTTTCATGCTAAAAAAAGAAGATATTTTTTTATATCTATGTTTATTTAATTTACAAAATATTTGTGCATCACAAAAAAAATCTCAATGGCCGTGCGATTTGAAATGGAATGACCTGTATGTATTCTTCATTGCAAAGATAAGCCAATAAATTTGTTGTTCTAGTCTTCAGTCTAATTTTCTCAATTGTTTATTGTCCTTGCAGCCTGGAGATTGTGCTACGAGCAAGACCTTCATTTCTGTGAATCTCATTCTGTGTGTGATTGTAAGCATTATGTCCATTCTGCCAAGTGTCCAAGAGGTGCAACCTAAGTCTGGACTTCTGCAATCCTCCATTGTATCATTGTACATGATATATTTGACATGGTCAGCAGTGGCAAATAACCCAGGTAAACCAATGAATATATTATTAGTTTGTTGTACATTTGTTCTTTCTTGAGATCTACTTATGTGCTAACTCCTGTCTAGAACAGAAAACAGAAAAAATTATAGTAAAACCCCTCTTTTACACTTTTCATGAGACCCTAGGGAAATAGGTGTAAATTGTGGGAAATGTAAATAAAGGGAAATCTGACCAAAAATTAACATCATCGGAAATCAAAGACCTTAATACTATAGTCTAATGAATTTTAAATGTCGCAACGACTCTTCCACAAGTCCCCGCAATCCACTACTGGTAGCCTTTAAAGATGCAACCATGTAGGACTCATTGATGAATGAAGGGAAGGAAATGGTTTTTCTACTGTAAGAAAAAGTGCGAAGTTTACATTTCCCAAACTCAATAAAATGTTTGTTTTTGGCAATTCGTAATAATTTCCAACTAATATTTTTTTAATTTATTTACTTATGAAATAATAGAAAGAGTATTCATGAAAGGAATTTACTTTTCAAAACATACGGAGAATTCCATACTTTGATGTTTGAGGGGGATGGGGAAAAATTACGTTTATTTTAGAATGAGAAAGTGTGAAATTGTGAAGGAGGATGATGTAAAATAAACAAATGAACGTGAGGCTACTGCTCTTAGGGCTGTCACATGAGCGTTGCGTTGACGCGCGTCACCAAATGCTGATGACGTCAGTTGCGTCGTGCCTGAGCACACGTCACATAACGCGCGTCGTAATTGACAATATCTTATGCGAAACGGCAAACGAGTCCTCTTGGCGGCGTGCGTTGTTGCCACAGTTCCAGCAAGACGCGACAACGTAAGTAAGATAAAACGCATTTTCTAGTTTTCAACGCGCGACGCCCGCTAAGCGACGCGCGTTAGTAACAACTCACGTCGCCAAGAGCGCTCGTGTGTCGTTTCGCGTAAGATACAGTGTTAATCAACCCTGAATGCACAGACATCGACACTGCTGGCATCATGTTAGGACCATTTTTAACGCGGCAAGGTGATGGGAAAGTCCAGTGACTGTATCCAACGTGAAGTGCTTTCCAGACAGTTGTGGCAAGCAGACTATTGTAAATTGCAGTAAAATTGAAATTATACTATTGTAAATGCAAGGTATTTATAACTTCATGAATATACGAAAACTGATGGGACCGACAAAAAATATTGTAAATGCCAGAAAAATGTAAAAGTACTTTTACTGTATGTTGAATGATGTATTTCAGTATGCTTTTCAATTTCACTAAAGTCTAATATGTTCAAGCATCTTTTGTAATCCCTAGTCATGTTCAAGTTGAATCTGCTTACATTTGTGCTTTGGACACACAATTTAAATGAATTATCCTTAAAATGCGTTTTTGGTATATTTCCTCTTGTATAATAAGATTCAATTTTTTTGTTAGAAATATATCCTGGTGCGGCAGTAGTCAGTTAAATGAAAATCCAATGTAGTGTATTGCTTTAATGATATAAAAAATAATTTATCGTATTAAATTGTTGCCATTATCTACACATTTAAGGCATTGTTTAAATTCTTATTTACATAATCTTGACTCTCAACTCCTCATAGTTACTTCAAACATTTCCAAATTCTTCAATCATATCCCTTAAATGCTATAGGTTTCATGGTATCGTAGCATAAACTTTGTCCTTCAGTATCTGTCACATTGAAAAATCACATGGTGTGAGTGCTGGTGATCTTGGAGGGAATTGATTTTACCCTGCCATCTTATCCACTCTTCCGAATTCACATCTAAAAATGAACAGACATTTAATCTGTAGTGTAGCGAGCACCATCTTGTTGCCAAATAAGGTTGTTTTGTACTGCTTCACGAACAGGTGTATTGACTAATTCAATCATAACTTTTTGTAATATTTCATGATGCCTTTCTACAGTCACGGTCCTATCAAAAATTTAATTGTATCACTTCTTTGCTGCATACCAACATATACAGTAACTCCAAGAACATTTAACTCCTCCTCAGTAAAAAATCATGAATTTTCAGAACACCAATACCTACAGTTGTGTTTGTCAACCCTTCTGTTCAATTTAAATTTTGCTTCATCAGACCTCAAAATTGTTTGGTAAAAGATCAAATCACATTCACTGCTGATCACATACCACTCACAGAATTTACGTCTTCGATCAGGATCATCTTGTTTAGGGCATGTAGTAATGAGAGTTAGTAAGGTCTTGCATGAAATGTTTTTAACAATCTCCTTAAACTTCTGTCAGAAAATTGTAGTTCCTTCGAATCTCTTATTGCAGATTTCTTGGATGATTGATTGAATGAATGCATCTGCATCAATCTGCAGATTTTCTTCAGTAGTTACTGATTTTGGCCTACATGGCAAACCAGCTACAGAATCTGTCGCCTCGATCTTTTGATTTAATATGTAAATATCTTGCCTGCATGGTGGCTGTGTGTGAACTTTGCAATGAAAAGATCATCTTAAATCTTTCATAATTTCAATCAAATTTCTATCACATCTGTTCACACGCTGTTCTGTAGTTAATATTTTATTCATGTAAACGTTTCACCTCAACAACGAATAACAACGAAAGCAAGAATGAGGCCAAGTCTCCAATAGTCACTTTTTGATAACAAACTACTCCTGCCAATACTCTTTACACAAATTCACACAGGGTTTGTGATTACTAATTTCCAATATGACCATCGACAAAAAGTGCAGCAGTTAACTGACTTATGCCACACCTTGTGTACTGTTTTTAGTTTTTCAAGAATTTATTTTAGAATAATTGAAGTAACAAGTAAGAAAAACTTCTTACAAAGTATGAATGAAAACATGCATTTGTTTCAGATAAAGAATGCAATCCTGGCTTCTTTGCTTTCGTCCCTTCAGAGCATGATAAAAACAGAGTTACATTTGATGCTCAAAGTATTGTGGGACTTGTGATTTGGATGTTGTGTGTACTGTACTCGTCCATTCGTACAGCATCTAGCTCTAATAAAATGAGTTTGTCTGAGAAGGTTTTAGTTAAGGATACTGGTGCAGGTAAGTTATAATTTCTGTATTATTATTGTTTCCATCTGTTCGTGTGTGAAGATTTCGCAATGTTGCTGCTGGCTGTATTGATTGTTTTTGCGGGAAGGCGATGCTGATATCAATGTTTATCTTGTTATTTATCTGATAGCAATCATGTTTATTTGTCAGTGCATCAGGCATTGGAATTGCATTTTGTGTGTGGTTAAGAAACTATGTACGTGCTTCTTTTTTAAAAGATGTGTCATATAACATCAACATGTGTCTTATAATTGAAAACAAAAAAATGTGTATGTGCAGAACCCAGAAGTTCAGTAATTAATTTTTCAGTATATTTCTTCTTTAAAGCTATTGTTTTTCAACTATCATACAAGACTGATATTATGCAGAAAGAGTCAATCTGACATCTCATACTCTACATATTCTTTTCGGTGCATGTTTTTGTTTCCCACAGTGACTTAGGAGTAATGGGTTTGTCATTATTAAAGCTGAATATTTATAGTTACCACAAATTTTGAGAATATGGCTGAAACCAATCACTAGCAAATTTCTAGCATAAAGAACATTTCTAGTAGTACTCCTTAAATTTGGAAAAAATTAGAATTATTAATGTGCGTTTAACAATGTATCAAATATAATTAATATTCATAAAAGTCGTGCTTTTCTTGTTAGTTGAATTGTTATTTCTTGGGATTGAAAGGAAACATAATGATTAAGTATCTGTTAAATTTATTATTAAGTATGTAATCAGAAGAATGGAGTGGTTGAAATTAATTTTGACACTCATTGTGTGAAATCTTTATGTTTTAATGGTTTGTCTATTCTGAAAGTAAATGAGATAATGAACAAACTTCAACAACTGTCAAGCGTTCAAGATTTTTTTCACAAAAAAATGGATTTTATTTTACAAGAATAAAGCCAATGGGATATATTCAATAAATAGACTTACAAAACAAAACAAATGTATACATGTTTTTGTATGTGTATACATACAAAACATTGTGTAAAGAATCAAGTAAAACAATTGCAGAGCTGGTGTGATACTTATTAAATATTTGTAATTTTTATTTGTGTAGAAGTGTTAAGTATGGTAGTTAAAATTATTGGTTTATTTCTGTGAAGATACTTTAAGCAAAACTGATATGAAACTAAAGTGGACACTGCCTTATTTGCCCAGGATTCACAAGTATTCAGGCCTGTTCTTATAAACATGTACCCATAGATCACAGTTCACTTAATCTAAGATATTTCACTGTTTCTTCATGCACTTTTTTATAATAAATTACAGAACATATTTCATTGTGAATTTGTCTGTCGTAATGATTTGTCAATATGAGCTTGCTGGAATTTACTTTTGTCTTGTCCAATAATTAATGTTATTTTATTTTGTTTTATTTACTATCACATTACATGTTTTTTATTATGAACAAAATGATTTTCAAATGTCAAGACATGCAGGTAGAGACCTGAAGTTTTGTGTGTGTAGAATATGAAGAAATACTAGATTATCTAAATATTAAGATTAAGATTTAAATTTTCAAAAATGGTAAGGATTGATGTGACGGAAATGTATTTGAAATTTTGCCTCTTTTGTTGCTTATCCGTGAAAGTCTTTTTGTTGTTTACTGCTAATACAGTTGCTTATTTATTGTCTTTAAATCTCTGAGATTGGCAATGAAATATGTTTGATTGAATTATGACACATTTTGAGACTTATAGGATATTTATCTTACAGATGCGTTCATTTTATCTGTGGTAGCTGACGATTGTGCCTTTTGTCATTTGTTGAATTTAATTTATACTGTAGAGGAGTGCAGTCTTTTTGTTAGAAAGACCTCATTGTCCTTGTCTTGTACTGTCCTGTCTCTTTCGATCTGATGTTTCCAGTAAAAATTCATAATAATTTTGTGGACTAGCATGCAATATGCCCAATTGTAGACTGCCAGTTCTCAAAAAGTAGGTGCTAGGACATTTCAAACGAGAAAGAAAGCTAAAACAATTATCACGATTTCTGAAGTTCTGCACAATTGCTGCAATATAATTGTGGTCAACAGCATCTGGAGAGTTTTTGTTAACAAAAGAATGATTTGTGGCCCCATTTATGTTATTTGTTTCTCTTTTATAGTTTCCTCCCTGGGTTAGGTAAGAGAATACTTGCTTGGCAATATTGTAACTTGCATTGCACAAGTGTTTTTATTTTCAATTAAAAATTCTGACTCCATGTTAACCCTGTATTACTTAAAAGATGAAATATCTACAAATGATTTTTTAATCAGGGAACAGTAGTTTCTAGTAAAATGAAAAGAACAGTAGGCATGGAAAAGTCCTGGAGAACTGAAATGTGCAGACCTAAAAGGACAGAAAATTTGATTCTGTTTTTATTATCACATACACAGGAAGGTAAATGTCAGAGGTCATGCCACAAGGAGGGTAAATTATAATGCTTAAGAAATACTGTTTTCTGATTAATGACATATTGAAAAACTGCATTCATAGAACTTGCATATGAGCATCCATTTTTGGATCGCATCTTGGTTCAGAATTCAAAAATTTAGATGTTTCATAAACTAAAATACTTTGAATAAATAATGTTCTAAATCATCTACATTTTACATTTCACTGAATATCAAATCAAACCTGAGAGGAGAATAATATTGTGTTCCATTTTATACAGAAATTGTTACCTTATTTCATTTTTCCTGCACTCACAATTTCATGAAAAGTATCTAACATTTGTCCACTTATGCTCTGACCTGTAGGAAAAATTCTTTCACAACATAATGGAACATAGGCTGTTAAGTTATCTGCTAACAGGAGACTTGGTATTTTCTAAAAAAAGTAAAAAAAAAATACAAATTAAGAAGATAGTGATGTATTTTGATTGAAAAACCAATTTCTCATTAATTCATAAGTTGTTCACATGTTGCTCTCTAAACCCAAATTCTCGTCTCATTTGGTTTTCTGCGTGGGCGTTCATCAGATAGACAGAATGAACTTTCAGGAATTTTTATTGCATATATAGGGTATTAGAATGTATTATATGATGTATTTGGTAACTTCATTCCCAAAATTGTATTTGAAGCTTGTCTTGGAAATATCTTGTATTATTTCTTCTGTCAAAAGTAAAGGCAAGATATTCGACTTCATGTGTTGCTTACTTTGTTGAAATATGTTGAAATCTGATGATTTGAAAAATTACCAATGCTAACTGAATTTAGCATTGTAATATTCCTTTGTAAGATTCCTCCTGCTGTGCTGTCCATTTCATCTGTTGTAGAATAATCATGGTGATGGGAGTGTTGGGTATGGAAATTTTAACAGTTATGTTTCTATAAATGTAAAGCAATTCTTGAGATGTAATGCAATTCTAGAGTTTTATGTAAACCATGCTTTATGTGAAGTTGTAAAGTATGTTTTTGTTGTATTGGTCCTTTGCTTCTTAATTGTCGTAATCATTTGAGAGAATATATCTCATTCACTTATTCTTACTTCACATGCTATTATTTACATTTCATAATAAGTACTATTGACAGGGATAATGAGAGGAGGTGTAGGAGCTTGCATGTACACACTTAACAGGATAGTAGACTTAAATCTGCACGGATTCTTTTCTAACTTTTGCCTTTCTTGTTTCTGGCGCTGTAGTGCGGTCAACAGCAGAATCAGGATTGGTTGCAAATGAAGGTATGTTTGTTAAACCATTTACATGTTTATGAGTAGAACAGGTTCCTGCAGTATTAAGGTAAAGTACACTTCTTAGATTGGAGAGTCTGTGACTGAAAGTTATTGAATTCCAAATTTCTTTCTACCATTGAAACCGAGGTCAGATAATTTTTTGCCTCCTCTTTTAGTACCAAAATGAAATTTTCTGTTAAATGGTGAAAACTGGAGTTGTAAAAGTTCAATTATAGTGTTATATACAAGTATGAATCAAACAATTATCTGAAGAAGAAAATAAATATAAATAAACTTATTCCAAAATGAAAGAAAAGAAGTTAGAATTAATTAAAATAACTTGAGTGTTTTATGGCATGTAATTATTTCCAAAACATTGTGAACACTTGTACTATTTGATCAAACCAGTTAAGGATCATTGAAAGTACTCTAGTTTTGTTGATGAAGATTTCCTTGTAAATCTTGCAAACCATCTTCTAGCTATTTATATTTCCTTTAACCCAATGCTCCCATTCATTAGAATATTGAATTTTGAAGAGTTTTACTTACCTTTTTTGTCTTGGGATCCTGTAGGGTGTTCACACAGCAATTCAAATTGAAAATATTTCTCTTTGTTTAAAACATTTACTAGTCATACCGAATCTCTTTGACCGAAAAACAAAGTAGAAACCTGTCATAAGAGACAACTGAGGACGTAGCTTTTGGTACCTTGTAGGTGGGAACTGTTGTTAATGGGAAATGCTATAAAAGGAAGTTGATATATCTTCTTCTGAAGTAATCTTACATTTTTCCTCTTATCAACTTGATGTATGATCTCAAGATTTTCCAATATTGGCAGTAACTTCTTTTTTGAGACATCACAAATGGGATTCTCAAAAAAATTAACTAAATTAGTTAGCTACATGGCAGTCACCATATCCTAGGCACAGGTGCCTATGTTTCGGCTGCCATTCTGTGATTTTCCTCAGGGCAGAATGTGGTTGAAATGTGAGAAAAGTTATAGAATGGAATCCGAAACATTGGCACCTGTGTCTAGGACGTAGTGTCACCCAGACATCTAAGTAAATAACTACTGACTCCGGCTGTGAAAGCCTGTGCTCTAAATAAATTAGGTGTCACCTTCCACTGTTCACACAATAGTAAAAAGATTGTTAGGGATGGATTTATATACATTTACAATCTATGAAATATGTATGCAATTATGCAGTATAAACTTCAAAATTATGCACTGTAAAGAACTTACATTAACTCAGCAGCCACTTTCATGTTTTGAAAAGGTGGGTGGTTTCCTTTCTTTTTTGCATCCTGCTTTGCTCACATTTGTAGGACAAACTCCCTCTGACTTGTGGGAGTTCAAGTCGTGTGTTAAGTGTTATTTCTTCAGAATTACCAATTTTCAAGATGGACTTGTCAGTATGTAATACCTTAAATGATTGTGGTTTTCCTGTTAAATATCAGAATATGTGTTATTCAATATAGGATACT
The DNA here is from genome assembly GCA_011170035.1 of Teleogryllus occipitalis. Taxonomy (NCBI): domain Eukaryota; kingdom Metazoa; phylum Arthropoda; class Insecta; order Orthoptera; family Gryllidae; genus Teleogryllus; species Teleogryllus occipitalis. The sequence goes on from BLKR01000726.1 coordinate 247,032, forward strand.
TGCATCAGCCACAGTAAACCACAAATTACAAAATTAAAAATTAAAGTAAAAGTAATTAATAAATAAATGAGTAACACTTTTAAGCAGAATAGGCATAATGATTAGCAATGTGCTAAAATATTATGCTCTAAAGAAAACATGCAAAATTAACAAGATATGCACCATAAAATCATTTTAATAGGAAATAGGGTGTTTTATGCACGAACTGCTAGAGCATACTTTGTGACTACAGAGCAAAAATTAGCATTCGCATTGAAATCCTATTCCTATTCTTTACTAAGTACACAATGTGTTTAGATGATGATCCGTTATCCTTATCAAATACTGCAATGCCCTCTCATTTCCTGCTTGACTGTCTGGTTGATAATGAAAGGGTATTTCTGCAGGAATCCATTTGTTTTCAACCTTTGTCAAGGGTACTTGAGAGTAAAACTAAGGCGGGAAAATTTGTCATTTTGTCTTCCAACTTGTACATGTGGAGGGAAAATCCTGTAGAAGCAATATTTTGACTATTGAACATAGGAAACTTCTAGTAAGTCTCTAACATGAGGGAAGAAAATATCCATAATTTATATATTGGGGCTCAGGGCACCCAGTATTGTCTCTTGTAATGGGTTCTACTTGTTTTCTACTTTCAAGAATTTTGTTTACAAAAAGATTTTTTTTTTTTAAATTTTAATCATATGTAGCAAATTTAAATATTCAATCGAACTACAGTAGTCTGCTTTCTAGTCTTCCAGTTATTTCTTGTTAGTCCTTTTGTTACAATATTTTGGTGTGCTTTCCTTGATTTGGACCCTGGTACATTTACTTGATCTTGGAAACAATTTTATTCTTTTTGAGAAGTCTTTGGTTTTGGTTTCATTCATGTGTAACACGTACCTACTTTCCTTTTAGTGTCTTTTCAAAAGGTTTTCTTGGAATGTTTATTTTAAATTGCCTGATGTTTTCTTTTAATGCTAGTTCTCTTGCTCTGCCAAAAAGTAAGTGTTCTATTTGGTGTTTCTGAAAGACTTGCTGCATTTGATGAGTTTTGTTTGATAGTTTCCTGCTGCATTGTTAGTGGTTTCTTTGCATTTTGCTGAACTAACAAGGTTTCGGTGAAATTTCAATTGAATTTTGAGGGCATGTGTTTGGTAGTGCCTTGTATATTTCAATATTGGAGGGAATTTGCTTCTAACTAAATAACAATGCTTGCTTTCTATTTCTAAAAATAAAGAGAAGCTGTGGAAATAGCATCATATATCATTATAGGTTTTATGATTTTCCTTATTGGAAAGCTATGTAGTTTACAACGTACCGGAGAAATTTTCATTGTTGTTCCAATTAAATATTAAAACTAATCATTACAGTTTGTTGAATAAAAAAATTGGGTATATTTACGTGTTGTTTTTTTATAAACCTAATTTTTTGTGTATAATCAATCGTTTAACACTCGAAAGTTTACTACGTAAGAATAACTTACCCCTTTGCCTTTCAGTGAATCTATCTGAACTGCTGGGTGCATGGTGCTTTGATTGGATGCCAAACAATTCCTTGTTTTTGCCTTTTCCTTACTGTAATATTCTAGAAAAAATTTACTTTGTCGAATGTGCTAATAGTGTTTGTTTTTTTCCTTCCCTTGGAAAGGAAAAAAGTTTTCTAAATAATTCTTTCTGTGAGAAGAAAAAATGGAACTTTTATTCTAAAATAATTCAACTCCTAACAGTCCATTAATTTCCTAGGAGGAAAGAACAACATGATTTTAGCATTCTCCTGTGTCCTCTAAACAAAATGAAAAATTTTGAATTGTTGTACAAAATAAAATAATACATTACAAGCTGTTAGAGAGAGATCAATTCAGTGGTTGTGCTGCATTGAATGTCTCAGAGAATCCATTTTTCTTTGCCATTTTCCAGAATAAATAAAATTTTAATTAGTTTGGAGAATTGGTTTCTAATATATTAGCTAAAGCTAATAAGGTAAGATAGTTCGTAATAAGGTAAGAGTGTTCAAAAAGTTCTACACCATATAATTATGTAAATAATAGGGATGTAGAAATTAAAAGTTGAAAATAAAAAAATCAGATATTTCAGTGGAAATACAGGCAATTTCATTCTGTGAATTAGTTAGCAATCTCCTTTCTAGTAATGACATTATATGCTTCTTTGATGAATATTCCATGAAAAAATCTCAACACTATCATCTGTTGAGAATGACTGTACAATACATTGTGTAAATTGAATAGTATTGGAAATACTGAAATTGATTAAAGATTTAAGAATATGAATAGAGGTTGCAAAAAGAATTGGTTGAATTGGTACCTGCAGCATATTAGCAACTCTGTTCTCTCACCATGTGCTGTGGTACGTCATGTGACCTGTTCTGAAGCAATCTGCTTGCGAGGACTTTTACTTTCTCACAGCCAGGGTTCAGCGTTGCCGCTCATCTGACTCAATTGATGTCGCTTGAGAAGTATGCAGATCCCTGTTATCACCAATATCAGTGCAAATTAATTATGCATATTATGTAGGTGACCATGTGCATAGTAATGTTTTGCAACAGCGTATGGAACTGTCAGTCGCTTATATGCTGCCGGTACTGTAGTGGTGAAGACCTTTGTTGGCTCAGACTTTTTTTTCAGAAAAATGTCATTAACATGACTGTTAAGGGTAATTGGTGACTTATGACACAAAATTGTTTTGTATTGTAGCAGTTTGTAGTTAAACGTTATGATTATTTTGCTGCATAGTGTTTTGGATTTACATTTAAGCCACTCCTTTACATCATATAATATGATTGAAAAAGCATCAAGAGTACATGAGAAGTTTCAGTCATTCTGTACATTCTTAAAAGTCATGTATTCTCCCTTCATATTGAATGGAGATATTTTAGTACCAGAAACACCTTAAAATTCATGGTCAATGAGACTGTGAAGTAGTCTTTTTCTAGCAAAATCATATGATTATAAGAATGTCAGGGTGTCACAATAAAAAGTATTACCATAGAACCTTAAAGAAAGTGTGTAGAGAATATGGATTGCCTAGCCAACCAGATAGACCCTTTGAGAGATGTTGCCACATGTTGGCAAATCAAAATTTACTGTTCTAAATATTTTTTACTCCGACTCTTTCCTTCGTTTGCTAGAACCTTATTTTCATATTGAAATGGTACTCCCCAAGAACACTGGATGAATTAATATTTATTTTTATTCCCAACTATTCTCTGATTTCACTAGTCAATAGTGACCAATATATTCAACTGGGATATCCCCCGCTACATTCCCCTGTTGGTGTAAAAAACTTACTTGTTTATTTTTGTTATCAAACCTGCGGGGAATTGTTGCAGTTACAGAGAATTTATTTGTGTAGGCCGACAGAACCGTCCGTACGAAATTACGACGACGAAACGTTACGTAAGGAATCCTGTTTCTTAATATTTGAATAATTGGAATTGCAACAATCTTTACGAAATCAAAAACAATTCGTCCTTCTGAAATCACATTTAATAATTCTGTTTCTTTAACTGGCTTACATAGCACAGCAAAATATAATACCCTTAATACAAACATATTTACCAGTTAGCTCTTCTCATGTACACCTTATTTAGAACAAACACTTCATTTTCCCCTTCATACATGGCCATGCTTACTTTTGCTATTGTGAAATTTATCTGCACTTATAATTAATGACAAAACTTGGTCTTCCTACATATTATGAATGTTATTACTCAGTTCTCACGTCCGTGTCGGTTCCTCTGCCTACTTGTTTTTTGTCGATTTTCTGCGGCCACTGGCGATCTCCTTCCGCGCGTCACCGTGTCCCGTTTAGTGCATTGGTTACTTCCCTTAATCTTTCGAAATTTACATACGTGCCTTTCAAAAAATATTCCACAATATTAATAGTTGTGTCATATTTCCGCACATTCTACTTTTATAGCTCCCGACCAGCTTCTATCTGGCCACCGCCTCAAGACACGTCTGCTCGCGACCTCAGTTCGAGCCGTTCTGTCCCAACAGTTCGTAATCCTCACCGCTCACTTGTTTTCCCGATACGCACTATTGTCTCAAACTCGTTCCTTGTTCGTTAATCTTGCGTCTTTCCCCTCCTTGTCTAATGTCCATGTTTCTCCTGATTGGATAAACACCTATCGGCATCTCACTCTCCTCTCCACTCAGGGCAACCCAACTGGACCCTGTTAAATAGTCGAATGATCGAAAATTAGATGTACTAACCCTCCAACAGCTTTTCGATTCGAAGCAAAATAAGAAAGGCGATTTCCTTAGGAGCAAGTTTGACAAATAAGTTGCACTTAAAATTTCACTTACTCATCTTAGTTCGCTGAATGAAAAAATATAGTAAATACTAATGATTGGTTATTACATGATTAGTCCTTCTTTTCTAGCTGATAAAGAGAAATTTACAGCAATAAATCATTTATTTATATTTTCATTTTGAAGATTGAGGTTGGCAAACAATTAAGATGAAGCAAAAAATATTCAAGTACTGTAAGACTATTGGCATTGCTACCCGTATAAGTGAATTCTAGAGTTGCGTTCGCCGCCATCTTATCTTCTCCCGCGTAATTTTGTTAATTTCCATAACGCTTGGTTCATGTTCAGCGTTCATTATTACGCTGCTGCATAGCGTGGTTATAACAATCAATACAAATTAATTTTAGTAGATTTAATAGATTAAATTAATAGTACACAGGACACTTGATGTTATTAAAGCACTCTACTGCGGAAAGCGATGTTTGCCTCGATAGTTTCACCAATAAAGCAAAATGACGACATTGCTTACAGCCCCGTTGGCAAACGCCGCTCCGTTTTCTGTTGTGATGCGGCAGCCGGTTTAAACTTCGCGCCTTGAAGTAACATTTAAACTTTCTTGATTTTTTTAAAACTGAATCTGCTATTTTTCGTAAAAGTCAAAATAGAATCTGTGGTTTTGACTCTGCATGAGCTACCACCCCACACATCTAGTTGTCTACCAGGGGGATAAATCCCCGGGGTGGGCACCAAGCTTTTCGCTTTTATGCTCACCCCACGCCGACAGGCTGGTGTCCGTATCCCTCCGGAACGCAGTTTACCCTCATGGCAACCTCCCCAACAAATGCCTGAGTGGGGCCGCCCTGCCAGCTCAGAGCTTCTAGCTATCCAGACTAGTACCGGAGTCCAAACAATGCGCTACTCGTATCCGCCGGGAACAAGATCCTCCTTTTTGCCTAGAGTATCGGGCCACTGCCACGACGAACCCGCGAGCCCATCAGGGGGCCGTCCGAACTAAGGTCCGGGCGGCTCGGAGCCCTCTTTCCGTCTTCTCACTGCCTCCACTTGATATCGACGTGAGTATCGCCAGGCCTAGGTGATCCGTTGGGGTGGGGGGCATGTTCCCAGTCTGGACTTCTATAAAGGGATGAGTCACGTAACTAGCATCTCTTGCAGATTTCAAACGGTTGAAGTCATTGCAATGCAGTTTTGACGGAAATGCAAGAGGGAATGGGGCTAACTAATTCATGCATTCATTTCTATTTTATCATTTGTATTTTTCGAGATAGTAACAGTGATTTTTTAAAAATGGAACGATACATATTTTTTGTCTGTCATGACTAGCGTAAAAAGACGAATCCAGTGATGCGTATTGTTGTATGTTAGATAAGCATTTTTTTAGTAATTTTGATTTGTGTGTTCAGCTTCCCTTGCCTGATCGCGCGTTAGCATGGGGGCGCTGCGTGACCTTGTGTGGCGGACTGGTATCCGTTAAACTCGTGGAGTGGAGTAGCCAAAAAATAGTCAAAATTACTCTAAAATGCTTATCTAACATTCGACAATATGTTTATTATTGGATTCGTCATGATAGCCAAAAAATATGTATAGTTGAATTTGAAATAATCGTATATCTCAATATGTCGTAAAATAAAGTGATAAAATAGAAATGAATACAAGTATCAATTAGTCCCGTTCTCTCGTGCACATCCGTGATTTCTACATTGCAATAACTTCAACCGTTCAAAAATAGCAGGAGGTGCTAAAATTACGAGACTCACCCGTATATCGGTGGCTGCCACACGGAGTACACCGATCCGGTTAATTATCACGGCCAGCCTCAGTGCATCAATTGATGTTACTGCAGTGCCTCGGACCGGGAGGTCGTAGGTTCGAGTCCCGAAGGTGGCAGGATTTTCGACACCAGCCTGTCAGACAGGTCGTATTCTGTCGCTGTCTGGAAGAGAATTCTAGCGGCCGACTGCTCTGATGGTAAGTTTTCTGTGGTTTCTCCGATCAACTCCTGGCGAATGCTGGAGCAGTACCCTAATAAACGGGCCACGGATCGCGCGCGATCATTCCTTCCGGATCAATCCATTTTAAGTGGTCCAGCACGGGTCGCTCGACCATCTCGAAAAAAATTTTCATATTTTCAACATAAATTTCCTTATGTATTGGCTGTTCAAAAACAACTTTGATTTATTTTTATTGTATATGGTTTATAAATGGCGGCCATTTTTGTTTTACGCCGTGCGCCATTTTTCGCGTTTGTAGACATTTTCTCTTTTCAAAATTATTCAGCTCTGGGTTGTTCTAGCATTCTAGAATAAAAGGCATTGGATTCAGTATACTGTGGCCTACAAATCGAAATATTATTTACCTACCTTGTATGTTTTTATTTGAGAAATATTTGCCACCAAATCTTTGGAACGGTAATGAACCAAGTTCGATTTTCAGAGTGTAATTTCTCAAAGAAGGAATAGAATCTGTCTTAACTTTTTCCGTGCTTTTACACATAATTACTTTTTATAAAATATCATTGGTAAGTAATGTGTCCCTTTATAATTACACCCTCTTAAAAATTGGAATTAGGTATTTTTTCCAAATTTTCAACTGTAATATCTCTGTTAGGGGACCAGATAGCTACTAAGGAGGGTTTACTTTTTTAATGACACGAGTCAGAGAAATATTTTTCTGTAATTTTTCAAAAACCAATAGAGTAGAGAAAATGGTGTTTATTTGTTACTGTACATTTAGCGCTATCCGTACCAAAAGTTTGAAAACATTTGGAGCAGTTTTTGAGAAATTGTTTTGGATATTTTTTATGTTGCACAGATTCCGCACAATATTGCATGAAATCTATAAAAATTTTCAAAACGTATTTATGACCTTAATGAAAGAACTAATTTTGGAGAACAAATTTCATTTGAAGAAATAACAAGTTTCTGATTACTTGATGTGGCGAGACTCAGGCCATGAGGCCTTCTCTTCTGTCTGACTACGCAAATATCCTGCTATGCTCCTTTCACCAACTAGGGGAGAAAGACGGTATTACATGTGCGAAGAAACAGGCAATTTGAATTTAGCTCAGAGGCCTCATTTAGACTTGATCTTTTACATGCAGTAAATCTATTAACATGGGACAGCCAGCTGTACTGTCCCTCCGAAGGAAGGCGTATGTTTTTTCGCCCGTAAAAATCCACAGCTTCGATCGGGTTTGAACCCATGAACTTGGGTATAACAGCCCGATACGCTAACCATAACACCATCGCTGCCACTATATTAAGTACATGAAGAGGTATTTCAAATAAAGTACATTTGCCTAATTTTTGAAAAAACAAAAGAATACAGCAAAATGTCTTTTGTGTTATCATTGTATTTAGCACTCTTCGTACAAAAGAACAAATCAGGGCTTTTTTATGAAATGGCGTTTGAGCGTTTTTGAAGATGTGGAAATTGGAGCTCATTTTCACAGGAAACTTTTAATATTTTGAAAAACGTTATAAAATATTTGAAGCACATGTACTCATAAATGCTATATAGTAAACAAAATTGCCGCTAATGTAAATATTAACGACGTGAGAGGCAAGTTAAAAAATAAATTCTTAATTTTGATAAAACAAGAATAGCAAAACTGCATCTTGTGGAGTACATTTATCACTATCCCTACCAAACGTTCAAAGAAAAAATTTGGAGCCATTTTTTAGGTATTCTTGTTTGTGATAGTTACTAATATTGTACATGCTGGGTGATCAGTATAAAACGCAAGTGGGTACCTGCTGTGGGAGCAGGCAGAGTGAAATGCACGGCAACCATGTTTGAGTGGGTCAGAGAGTGGCTGGTGGTTTCAAGCAGGTAAACTGATGGGAAGTACGCTTAATCCCCTCTCCCACTGACGCCACCCTGAGGAGAGCAGGGTGACCGCCATGTCCACAAATTCAAAGAGAAGGGCATGTGCCTGCTTGTTTGGCGTCGAAAGAACATTGAATTGTCAAGAATGACGATTCCTTTGCATATTGTTTAAAAGTGAAATAAACTTGCCATGTAAAATATACATTGAGGTATGTTTAATAGTAGACTTTCCTTGTTTTAGTTTCATAACAAGATACATAGGCTCCAGAAATGTATGTTTTATACTTTTCTGTTTTAAATAAATATTAACAAATTATACATTCAGATTCACAGAACAAATGTTTGTTAATATTATTATTATTATTATTATTATTATTATTATTATTATTTAATAAGGTTACTTTAAAGATAATTAACTAATTAAAATATAATAAAAAATAATTTCTCAATTTATTCTGATACATATCTGCCTTTACTGTTTCTTTGAAAAATCACAGACGAATTAATCTGCATCGATAAATGGCACACCATACTCCAATCTTTTTTTAATGCAATGGATCAAACACACCTGACTCACGATAGCACTTCACTAACCGAAATATGGTTCTCTTGTTTGGAATAGACTCAGATGAAAATTTTTCTCTGAAAGCTGCCTGGCACTCTTTGAAAGATTGCGTTCAGAAATACTCCTCCAACACAAAACTGCGTTGCTCTATGCTGAGGTGCATCGTAAAGTTAACTGTGAAAGAAGGAAGCTATGAATGAAGATGTTATGAAGATATTTTGTTTTGAACGGGTATGACCCACGCCACAAGAAGGGGTTGAGTGAAATGAAGGGGATGGTGGTGAATGGGGTTGCTGAAATGCAGTCGAAGGAGCTGTCCCAGAAGCAGTGTTGCAAAACTTTCACTTTTCTCTCAGTGCCTTGAACAGCAGGGTTGTGTTTTATGCTGATCACCCGGTATTTTAAGCAATATTATGTGGATACTACTATCAATTTCAAAAAAATGTAATTGATCTTAATAAAAGAATGAAATTATTGAAAGCAAATTTCATTTAAAAGAAAAATCTTTGCCTTCAATTCTGTAGTTGTCGGAGATGCCGAAAAAATTTCAAACTTTTGCTGTTATCGAAAATTCAGAGTTAACAGTAAAAATCAGACCTATGGCACCTTTATAAAGTATATTTCACTCCATTCTTACAAGAAATTCAAAGAAACTAATGGTGCTACAGAATGGCACAGACTTTCTCGTAGTAAATTTTTCTAATTTGCTTGGTATGGACTGGCTTTACGGTCTTGCCCCATCCTCTTGCCAGCTGCAATCTATCATCGCTGAAACTACATTTTTTTAAAATTTTCTTAACTTTTCAACAATTTTTAACAATTTTATGCAAAACATAAGACATTTGACTTGGTTTGTTTTTTAAAAATATGTTATAGGACTTTGTTTTTTAAAGAAAACAAAATATTTCTTAAGTAGTTGCATTTTCCAATTGTATGCATTTTCATTGCACAACCTAATCAATTGTTAGAACAGGAATACAGGGCATTTATTGAGTGTTTTATTTGAATCTTCTATTTTTGTTATTTGCAGAAACTGCTAGTCACAGCGCTGATGCTGAAGCTGGACATGGAGAGAGTAAAGTTTGGGACAATGAGGAAGATCAAGTTGCTTATTCATGGTCTTTCTTTCACATTATGTTTGCATTGGCTACCCTGTACATCATGATGACACTCACTAATTGGTTCCAGTGAGTATTCAGTACTGATTGTGATTTGTTAATTTAGTGATAACATGTGATATTGAATATTCAACACAATAATTTTACTTCATATGAAATAGATTTATATATTATTATCTGAAACATATTCTTGGACTAGAAATTGATTTATGGGGTGTTTGTTAGTTGAGGAAACCTTTTTGTGTACAAATATTCAGTGCTATATTCAAATATGTTTTACATCAAAATATTGTTCTCTTTTCAACATTGGAGTCATTGCTCAGGATTGTGGGTAACCCATTTATGCCCACACCCCACCCAAAAAGGGGCAGTCAACTTCAGTATTTTAATTAGCACCAATGTCGTCGGTAGCTCCAACAATGGGCTTGCACACATGGAGTCAATGACAATGAGCAGACTCAAAACCAGCTCAATTAATTTGGGCAATAGTGTTTGAATAAGGGTTTGAAGTGCACCATTTTGGACTTTAAAATCAGTTCCTGAAATTTTAGATTCGTGAAATTCAGTTTTGTAACTATGTGGTGTTGAATCATAATCAAAATTAAATTGATTGATATTTAATTTTGCCTTAGTAATTCATGATGAAACTTGAGATCTATAGAATAGTTAAAGATGTGACTAACAAAGCACTTTTATTGTGTTCGAAATTACTTTAAGAGATTTTTATTTCTTGTTGGAGAAGAACTGAGTGTGTGAATTATTTAAGTATTTTTGATAATTGGAACAATATATCCAAAGAGGATTTTGAAGTAGAACATGTACAAAAATAGAAATGTTGGCTATCCCTTTATTCTTATGAATGTCAATTATTTTTTTCAGCCCCAACTCATCATTGGAGACACTCAATTCTAATACAGCCTCAATGTGGGTGAAGATGATATCTAGTTGGATCTGTATGTTTTTGTATGGTTGGACCCTTGTAGCACCATTGGTTTTCCCCAACCGAGACTTCAGCTAAATGTTTTGTTGCTATGCATATTGCACTGAATGGAATTACTATCTGTAATGAAGAAATCAACAACCAAAATAATATTTGTGTAACCCAAGCTTTCTCTGTATTGAAAGTTAATATTGTATTATATTTAGTTTTCACTTATTGTGTGAAAAATACAAGTCAAGCATTGTAGAGTTATATGGTGTGTAGATGTATTGGTCGTGTTAAGAAATGTGTACTTATCACCATAGCATTGCCATTACTAGATATTACATTAAACTGGCGAACATCTTAAAAAGTAATGAAACAGAGGAGTTTGACGTAAAAGCGTATTGTTTAAGTTAAGCATTTTCTCGATACTATTAGTTCTGCTCATTAGCTTCTTTGGTGTTAGAACATGTAACTTCGTTTTGAGGTTTGAACACGTAACTTGATTTTCCATAATTAATCAACTTCCATGTTTCCTCTTGATAATTATTTTATTATTAAAGAGTGGTTAGTCTTTCATTGAATTAGTTAAAAAAAAAGAATTGCATTTTTGTTATAATATTGTAAATATATCCTAAAAGAATGGTCTGTGTAATGTGTTACCTACTTTTTTCAACTGTCTTTATAAGAAACTGAAGCTATTAGTTCGTAGATAAATTTATATTTTTTATAGCAATAATATTGAGGACAGTATGTGTAGAGAAGCTTTTAGAAACCCTATTTCTTCTTTTTTCTTTCTTTCAGAAATCCGTATTCACAGGTATTGAAGATAAAAGTTGTCAGAAAAAGAGTTAATCTTGTGATTTAAATCTTATGATATTATAACTAGACAGATTTCTCAGAATTTATTTATTAATAGAAGGAAGGCCACATCACGAGCTCTGCTGTTATAAATATTTATGCTGTTCATGGCCCTAATTCACAACAAAAGAAAAATCATACTCAGCTCTGCTTTGCCTGATTTATATCTAATCATCTAATTAATTTCTTGAGGCTTTTATTATCTTTCCCTTTCTTTTGGAATAATTCAGAACAATGTAATAATTTTTCAATTTTCTAAATTGTTGTGTACTTCATATTATCTATGTTACTATGTCTCTAATAATATGTCCAACTTTGTTTTGTAAGAAGTTTGTGTGAGGTGGCAGATTTTGATTCTGTATGAGGTGGCAGATTTGGGTAGTGAAATTCAGATACTCCTTGCCCTTATTAATGGACTGGCAAAAAAGAGGGCATGTAGCATTGTGATCTACAAATTCATTCACTTGAATATTTCCACAGCAAATGCTCTGGAAGTAAAAGTATTTCAATTCTTGAAGAGGAATCTTGGTTATTTGGGTTGAAATTTTAAACTTGACCAAACTCTAGTTCTAGGTTTCACTGCAACTCTAAATGTGCCAGCATCCTAGCCTCTAGTGAACCTTACATTAATTTTCAGGATCTTGTTAACTCTCAACAAAAACAGGCTTTCAAGACTACATGCCACCATAGCATGTTATTTTAGTTTCACTATGCTAAGTTTCTAAAAGATTGAGAAGATTTAGTCTCAATTTAAAAATGAAGTTAACATAACTGCACTTAATATCATTGGAAAAAGGGATTATGATATTGAAGATGGCATTTGCTGAAAATTATTTAATTTGCAAGACTCTTTGAAAATTGGGAAGTGGCTGACTTCACTAATATAGTCTAAAGGAAAGTGCAATAGATCAATTTGGTATAGTATTTGCGGATTATTTATGTTTTCTAGAGTAATATTTGTATGAAGTTCATAATTTTTTATTGTGCAAAATTTATTTACTCTTATTATAATGTATATGTGTAAATTGAAAATATATTGGAATAAAAATATAAACATTGCATCATTCTTCGAATTTGTAGGAATCATTATCATCAACAGTTAATGACCAACAAAAATTTCTTGGTCCCAGGGGAGTTTGGAGAGGAGGGACTATTAACCAATCAGGAGTTTCGATTTCAAAAATTAAAGTTCCCTGATTGGATGACTGCCATTTTTCAGTGGTGGCTCGTGAACAAATGTTCAGTGTAGACAAAACAGTTAACTGAACAGCGATGTATTCCAGGAAGGGGAGTGGACGTGGAGTCCATGTCCTACCTCAATCCAATTATGTTTTGTAATTTTATTCAATTTATTCAAAACTTGTCTCACTGATATTTCCAAGCATTATTTCCATGAAGCATATGCAAATGTGACTTCAAGATATTCAGATTCTAAAAAAGTGTTTTTTAGTTCGTGTTGCTCTGACAATAATTCAGAAATCATAATCAATTTTTTTTCCCCAGACATTTAAGATTCATCGAATTACATACGTGATCTATTGATATATCATGTTTGTGATAAATTTTTCGTGTTAAAATATCCATCTTTATCCAAATATTCTCGTTAATTGACAATAAAAGTCTTGTCAAATAATTATATCTACCTTTAACTTCACTACCTTTTAGCCATTTGTGTGAATCTTGACAGGAAGGAAGAAAGTATGTGAATCGTGAATCACGGCAGGAAGATACTGAAATAAGTTCCAACTTTGGAAATTTTTGAAAAAAAAGCTAATTTCAACGAAAATCAGATTGCATCATTCTCTTAATCGTCTATTACGCTATCCGACAACAAGATTTAATAAAAAAGATTGTGCCATTTTTACATTCTCTCACTAACGTAAGAAGAGAAAGTATTGTAATCGTGCGCCGGAAAACGGCGAATTTCGACACATTCTCTTATTACCGGTAACGAAAAAGTGGATAAATCCAGTTGCGAAATGTAGAAAAAAAACATCGCTCTTACACGTGGTATAGCTAAAATCCATGTTTTGTGCATCAATCATACCGAAGAATTGATTGACGGCAAAACGTGTGTCTGTCTGCACAACGCTTAAAACGTTCAGCCGTTTTTTCTCTCCAAAATTGACATTCCACAATCGTCTGAAGTCGCGGTCCCTGGAATTTGAAACCGATATTTTAATTTTTGGGGTTACTTTACATGAAGCCTCCCGAACATTTTCAAAATTTTGAAAAAATAGCTCAAAATTTTTGGATTAAATTTTGTTGTTGAATAGTGCGAAGAGCATTTAAGACTGATGCAGGTCTCATTTTCGTTCAAATCCCTCATTTTTCGAAAATTGCAAACAATTTTTTAAAAAAATTTAAACTACAAATTTGAAGATAGAGATTTTTGCCTCAGACCGTTGGACAAAATTAGCCTTTTAAAAAAGGTCATGTACAATTTTTTGAAAAAACGAGTAATTTTTGCATAATTGGTGATTGAAATGACGCAACTTTTTCTCAAAAACCGCTCCAATTTTTTCTTTAAATTTTCTCTACATTTGTAATAAGGGACATTAAGAAATATGGTGCTAATCTCATTTTCGGGTATTGCTGTTTTTTCAAAAAATGCAAATAAAATTTTAAAACTACTAAATTGAGCAGAGATGTTTGCCTCAGGAAAGTGTATTGTACAAAATTAGCTCTTTAAAAAAGGCTATGTACAATTTTTTCAAAAAAATAGTTTTTGCAAAACTTCTGCTTGAAATTAATAAAATATATCCAGGAGGTGCTACGGAATGGCACAGATTTTCTTATAATATTTTCTTCTGATTTCCTTGGTCTGGCTTTAAGGTCGTGCTCCATTCTCTGGCTAGCTGCCATATATCGTCGCCGAAAGTACATTTTTTGACAAGTTCTCAACTGTTTGCTTTCCTAGTAGTACAACTGAATATTACAGAAGAGTAAAAACTCGTCCCAAATAATTCGTTGTCGTTTTTAAGAAAATTGCCATTTGGCATTACTGTAAATGAGAAATGTGAAGCTCTTTCACAGGAATCTATTGAGTTTTCGAAAAAGTTCCACTCACAAATGTGATAATGCAAATCGATGGAAATGTCTATATTAACGGCGTGAGAGGTATTTCAAAAAAATTACATTAATGTAATTTTTGAGATAACATATGAATACACCAAAAGGAACTTCGTCATAACACAGTGCAATTCACACTATCTATGGGAAAATTTTGAAGCTATTTTTGAGAAAATGGCGTGTGAGCGTTTCTGAAAATGCCGAATTTTGTGCTCACTTTTACAGAAAACTGTTGAGTTTTCGAGAAACTTTATTTGACATTATTTACAGCACATGTGCTCATAAATATAATAATGTGAAGAAATCGCCGTTAATATAAGTTTTACAGACGTGAGAGATAAGTAAAAAAAATTCATTTTTGAAATTTTTGAAAAAACAAAAGAATACATCAATATAGCGTTTATGTCAGGGCATAGGTTTCGTTTGGCACTAACCTCACCAAAAATTTAAAGAAAAAATTTGGAGCCGTTTTTGAGAAAATCATGTTTTTGTAATTTTTTTAAAATTGCAAATATTGCACGCACTATTGCACGAAAACTACTAAAATTTCCAAAAAAGTCTACGTGAACCAATTGATAGAACTATTTATGCACAACAAATTTCATTTGAACGAAAAATTAATGTCTTCAATTTTGCAGTTGTAGGAAGACGCGGAAAAAAAAATTCAAACTTTTGCAATTTTCGAAAATTCAGAGTGGACGGTGTAATTCTGATCAATGGCACCTTTATAAGTGTCTTTTTCTCTTATCGTACAAGAAATTTAAAGAAAAGGTTTGGAGCCGTTTTTGAGAAAATTTTGAAAATATCCAGGGAACATGTAAAGTACCCCCAAATTTTAAAGATTTTTTTAAAAATTTGAAAGCTTCAACTAGAGCGAGATCGACTTAGAATTCTTCAATTAGGAAAATATCGTACGAATGGTTTGAGCGCTAGCAGTGTTCACAGACGGACGGGCGGGCGTTTTGCTTCCAATTGGTTTTCGGCATCAAGAACCCACAAAACAGGGATTCTGGCTACACCACGTGTTAGAGAATTTTTTCTCTTAGTTTAGCAACTGGTTTCATGGATTTGTTCGCCACCAGAGTCCGGCAATGAAAACGTATACGAGAACGTAACTAGAAATGCTGCAGAATGGCCTAGACTTTCTCGTACCATTTTTTTCTAATTTCCTTGGTGTGGACGGACTTTAAGGTCTTGCTCTATTCTCTGACCAACTGCCATCTATCGTCGCCCAAAGTACTTTTTTTGACAATTTCTAAACTTTTTTCTTTCCTAGTAGTACAACTGAATTATTACTTCAAGAATATTAAGAGTAAAAACTTGTCCTAAATAGAAGTTTTCATTCGTTGTCGTTTTTAAGAAATTGGCGATGAAGCTTTACTGTAAATGCGAAATTTGAAGCTCATTTTCTCGGAAATCTATTGAGTATTCGAAAAAGTTAATTTGAAGTCATTTGAAGCACTTCTACTCACAAATGTAATAATGCATACCAATTGATGGAACTGCCAATATTAACGGCATGAGAGGTATTTAAAAAATTACATTTGTGTATTTTTTTAAAAAAACAAAAGAATACCCCAAAATGAACTTTACGTCTTATAAAACAGCAACTAGCACTATCCATTAGAAACATTTTGGAGTCATTTTTGAGAAAATGGAGTTTATATGGTTCTGAAAATGCGTAATTTTGATTTCATTTTTATAGGAAACTGTTGTGTTTTCGATAAACTTTATTGACATTATTTAAAGCGAATGTACGCATAAATACAGTGACGTTAAGAAATCGCCTCTAGTTGTAGGAAGACGCCGAAAAATTCAAACGTTTCAATTTTCGAAAATTCAGAGTTAACAGTGATATTCTGACTTACGACTCCTTTATACGTGTATTTTGCTCTTATCTTACCAGAAATTCAAAGAAAACATTTGGAGCCGTTCTTGAGAAAATTTATAAAATGTCCGGGGTGCTTCATGTACTCCCAAATTTTAAAGAATGTTTTTCAAAATTTCAAAGATTCAACTAGAGCCAGATAGACAAGGGATTCTTCAATTTGGAGAAGATCGTACGAATGGTTTAGGCTCTAGGAGTGTTCACAGACGGACGGACCGACAGACGGACGGACGTTTTGAAGAAAAACAACAACAGTTTTTCGGTATCAGAGGACCTGTATGTCCGTTGAAATCTCGTAATCAATTTTCCGCAGCATTACATAACTTTCTCTATATTACGTATCCGGATATACGTATGTATACGAGAAAGTAATTAATGTCTGAATATCCAGGCTCTATGATCGTGCTCTTACATCTGTGTCAGTCTGTGGGGTGCAGAATGTGGAATCTTGATGAAACAAGAGGTATGAACACCCGTGGCGGCTGGTGCCCCAGCTGTCTTGAGGTTGCACCTACCATCGAATAATGGAAATTTAATTTCTAAAATTCAGAAACTCATATATAATAAAATGTAAGCAATTCATGTAAATTAATTAAAAGTAAGTTAAATAAAAGTCTATGTTGAAACATTACATATCATTTTAAGCGTAGTGTCCGTGTCAGATATATACACTTTACGCGCACATGGTTCTGGCTTTGATTTCCACTGGCCCCTTAAGTTTTTGTATTGGTTCTGCATTGAGACAATTGAAGGTAATTGAATTCATACAAAACAAAAAAAGGACTTGGTTTTAAAAACACGGTGATCGCACTCCAACACTGCAAGAAGCACTCTTGCTTGGACACGTTTTACACATAATATTATTTTATTTCGAAAATTTCACTACTCTGGTATATCTTGTAATAAAGATTTTCCACACATACAACATCGCTCGCAAACTGTAACTAAGCTGTAACTGCAGCCGAAACTACGCACCCACCGTGAGAGACAGAAAGGGACTTCCTTCCAGAATTTACACACTGGACTCATCAAATGCACATTTTGAATCAGAAATATAACATAAAAAGAAATGGAATTCTCCAAACATCATAAATAATGCATTCAATACTGTCAATAATTGATTGAATTTGTGTACTTTCAATATTACGCGGAATTGGTCCATCCGTCATTTGACGCTCGTGTGCCGCTATCCTAACGAGCACCTCTGCGTTCCCCGAACGTCGATCGAATAGGCTTCCCTTGGCCTTGTACTTCTACATGTTTGTCCATGGTATCCTTTGGCCGCATCTCGATGCTAAAATAATTGTTCTGGATATATATTGAGATACATCCAGTTCAATTACACACACATTTCACATTATCTCTTGCCTATCATATCTCTTGCCTATCATATAATGGATATACATGTAATGTAGGGGGACTCAGAATACCCCTCACTCCACAAACACAACTGGAACATTCATACTTTCACGGTTTTCGAATCCACATACTTAGTAGCCTCTTACTTGTCTCAATCCTTTGCCTCATGAAATCGTATCGCTTCACCGTCCTTTGGCATCAAAATCGTTCATCATCGCACTCATTAATTAACATTTTTCATAAAATTAACTAACTACAGAAAGTGTAGAAAAATAATAGTTACAACACAATTCAGTTTATACAATGGCTTATTTTACGTTCTTGTGATAATTACATCGAAGAAAGTGTTTTATGAAAAAACACGGACATTTTTTCACATTGTCTCAATTTCGCCATGAATAACTTTATGGAACCTGGCACAAAGTGCAGCATTTTACTGTTCTTGATCTTTCCGAATAATATAAATTAATGGAGTTTAGAGTTATACAAAATAAGTTTAAAAATTATCCATTTTACAGGGTAGATGGAGTACGAAAATAGTTATTTCAGTGCAGAAGAAGCAACTTTCCTCCCATTTTTTAAAAAAAGATTATGTTTACATCTTCGTCTTGTAAATTTAATATTAGAAACTCTCCTTGTGCCATTTTGCTAATTTTCGTTACATGCTTCCCTATAAATAGCGATTACATTAACACTTCGCTTCAAGAAAATATTTCTTTATAACAGTAAAGTTCATTTCCTGTATATTTAAGCACCTTTGACTCCTTTGGCTTTGCAAAAAGAGTTTTATTTTAGGTACCTATTCTAAAGCATTTTAAAATTCTCGTACACGATCTACCGATAGCATTTATTTCTTGGAGCTGAATATTCTGTCCAGTCATAGGAGCAATTTTTTTGTCACTCTTTGCTGCCAAACCCAATAGGGGAAGGGGTGCGTGGCCGGTGAGTAGCAGTAGAAATCTCTCATACAAACTTCCCTCACAAACATTGGCTAACTTGTTGGCTAAGTTGTTTTTCTTCCTATTATTTTTGGCATTCCGCCAACAGGAGAATGTTCGCTTGATATTAATATATTTATGTAGCTAAAATGCAAGAAAAGTACAATGTAAAAACTTCATTTATTAAGAAATTTACATGCATAATTAAAATTGACAATTACATGCATGATTAATTGATTAAAATTTAGTGCCCTGCAAGTTTAATTAAAACAGCTACGAAAGTAAACTATGCGGGCTCTTTCGAAGCCGGAATTTATGACTGTTTACATACTTTGAGACTAAGTTCACATGAATGCTCTCAACTGCTTTTCGGCATGATTTTAAAAAAAATCTATTCTTACATCTTTATTAGTGATATCGGAACAATGTGATTCACTCGTGAAAACTTTCCCTAACTCGTAACTGCACGCACTTTGAGGCATTAATAGTTCTCTCTCGGCTTATCTGGCGAAAGAGTACATTTCGCTAAGCGGTGCAGTCTTCGGCGATTAGCCCAGTGAAATTAAACTAAAAGCTGGCGATCGAAAGAAAAAAGTCTCGGAGTTTCGAAATTTGGCATTATTATTCGTTGGTACCCCTGTTGGCACTGTTAACAAGAGAATAGTTTTTTTATAAGGAAAGATTACAAATACTTGGTAAAGAAATGTGTACATTGTCAAAAAATAAACTACATAAAACAATATTCGAGTACAAATATCGTAAATGCCACGTTTACAGCATAAATAGAGAGTCAACTAAAACTGAGAGAGTCAATGACGAACGACACACTCAATGTTTGACGTGGGGTCCCAATATTGTGGAAAACCCCAAAGTTCCCAAAAACTGACAAACAAGCAGTGAAGTGTGAGCAGGAGCATATCGTAATGCAATTGCCATGAATTGTTTCTCCACAAATAAGAGCGTTTTCTTCAGAGTGCTTCATGCAAGCGGTGTGTAGTACTTCTTATTAACTCTAAGACCTGTTGGCAAGAACTCGTGATGCTCTACACCGTGGAAATCCATGAAAATTGTATGCAGAACCTTCAAATGCGATCGAATTTGACATGCTTTGTATGGTTCTGGCTCTTCAGAAAGCTTCCATTTGAACGACTTTATTTCGACGTCATATCCGTACCCCAATGCTTCTTCACCAGTTATGACCCTTCTGAACGGTTTTGGATCGTCGTTGGCTTCATTTAGCATCTCCAAATTAATGTTCATTCGACTCTGCTTTTGCCTGAAATTCAGCTATTTTGGAACAAATTTTTACTGCTTCATGTTTCACGCCCAAAACATCCCAAAAAATGGGAATTATGGGGCTTTCTCCAATATCATAATCATTTGTCTCCCATTGAGTGTGTCACTGATCATTCACACTCTCAGTTTTGGGTGTCCCTCCATTTACGCGGTTCATGACTATTCCATTTACGATAGTTGTACTCGAATATTGTTTTATGTAGTTTATTTGTTAACGGTGTTCAATGATGTTTTAAGACCATTACTTTAATATGATTAATTTTACAATAAAATCTTTTAGGGAATTTTTGTATGAAATTTTGTCTACCTTAATTTTGAATAGACTATACTTTTCATTAGGATTGATAGTTATGGAGATATATGCATAAAACGTAAGAAAAATACCTTTAAACGCCTCCCCCTCACCCCCGGTCAACCTCCTCACTTCAGGATTTTTAGTATAAAGTGCAGTAGGTACCAACGAACAATCACGCCACATTTCAAAATTCTGAGATTTATTTCAGTCGATTTGTGTAATATGACTGAACAAGATACTCAACTATTAAACCCTATCAAAAAGTCGACTACTGACCTGGAGAAACCATGTTTACTTCGACTCTAACGTGTTACATGGTGATGAAGTGTTCAATTTGACCGGCAAATCTGCCTAATACAAAACCTTGAAAACAGCTTCCTTTTTGTTTAAGCTCATTGTAGTTGAAATCAATGTTCGAAGCACCAACTACCGCTACTCTGTTGCTCGCTACGCGACAATCAGGTTTCAGCAAATAGAGCGCACTGAGAGAGGAGGGAAAGATAGCTGCGAATTTCTCAGTGATGAGACCGGGAGCGGTAGCTCAGCGCCTCTGACCAGGAGGTCCTAGGTTCGAGTCCTGACGGCGGCAGGATTTTCGACACTAGCTTTCCAGCTAGGTCGAATTCAGTCGCTGTCTGGAGGAGAATTCTAGCGGACGGCTGCTCTGATCGGTAGTTTTCCGTGGTACCTCCGATCAACACCAGGCGAATGCCGGAGCAGTACCCTAACAAACGGGCCATGGACCGCGCGCAATCTGTCCTTCCTCTTCCTTGTCCTATCCTCTCCCTTTACACACTCACACTAACATGCACTACACTATCACATATTCCGGGAGATCGCTTGGGAGCTTACAGCTTGTCCCGGCTGGGGCGGTGCCCCGCTGGTGGGAGAGTCCTGGTTAGGTGGAAATCCCACTAGCCGACGGTAGGTCGGCGCCGGATCTCGCCATCCAGCGAGGGAAGATTACCGCCATCTCCCGAGAAAAAACATGCACTACACTAACGGGACTAATGACTAAAGCGGTTGACGCGCCTGGAAACACGAAAAAATCAATCAATCAATCTCAGTGATGAGCCATAGAACGGGCAAATCAGAATTCAGCCTCTCCAAAATCTCATCAAGGAATGAGTCAACTTCTTCTGGAAGGGAAACGGCTCTTTGGGAGAGGGCTGCAAATGCGACGTTGAAAGACGGATTCTCTTTCTTGTGAGCAGGCGAGGAAGGTAGTAAGGAGATCTGTACCGAAAAATTCTTTGACTTTTTAACATAATACCGGCGGATTGTAAATACTTGATAGTCATTTGAAAGGTCGATTTAACGAACTGATGAGCAATGCTTGCAATTGATGTATTTCATGTGAAATCGAATATCAATTTAAACTTGACATCTCAGTTATTGTTGTAATTTTTATGTCAACTATGGTCAAATTAATAAGACCTGTGTTTTTTTGTTTTAACATTTCGACACAATTTCAAAGTGAAGTTTATTTTTAAGTTTCGCCAAAACCACGTCTTTTGTTGCATGAATATTTTGAATTTGCAATAACTTTGTTAATTATTTGGAGTAGAAAAACAAACCACGGCTGATTTTAAAGGTAATTAAATGTACTTTAAATTTCAAATCTTAGAAAAGAAGCTTAAAAACATGCACTACACTTATGTGACTGATGACCTTAGAAGTTGACGGGCCTGGAAACGCCAATCAATCTATCAATCGGAGCTCAAGAAAACGTGCACGTATAACAATGTATTGCGAAGGCGCGTTGCGTCAAATTAGACGCAACAATTTTTTTAAAAAATCTCAATGAGCGCACATAACAATAAATGGCATAGAACCGCAATCACGACGTATTCGTAGTAATGGCGATCTTCAATTTTTAGTTACTTCGCGCTCTAATATGTAGCTTTTTTCGTAATAATCATCGACAAATTTGCAGTGACATCATCAGAATTTGAAGCCACTGATTGGATAACAGAACCGCCTCTCCTCATCCGCTAGCTGTCAAGTAGACAGAAATGTTATTCGGACAATATGTCTAGTTCTTCATAGAATGTGTGAACCACTCTGCGCGCAACGATGTTGTACGTTCGTATTCACACTTTAAAGGGGCAGTGGCGCTTCGTTACGCGCCTCCGAGTTCTTAATGATATGCACATTTGCAAACAAGGTAAAAATTAAGAAATTAACAATTTAAACATTTTCGGCAAACATCCATCAGTATTACCTAACGCGAAATGCCTTAATCGGTTAGTTTCTGTTTTCTTACAACTAAAATACAAATCTGATGAGAAAAATTTCCCGTCAGATGTCTTTTTCAAAAGTACGCAGTTTTATAAGCAACTCAGTTTGTCACCAAATGTTCCGCAACACGCGTCACTATCCTACAAATCCAATATCATGAGGGCCTCCTGGCACTCTCGCTACATTAGAATCTTTTAAAGAGAATTTCATTTAAAGGCTTATTAGTATTGGGTTGTCTTGCACTTCACTAACACACTACAACAAATGTACACCTTCACCACAAGTTTCTATGGAAAATATTGAAAATATAAGTTAACGCCTCCATAGCAACGAATTTATATATTAAACTTCTGGGCAGACCTCGACCATGGTGCATTAATATTATTAATTTAATAATGTCATTTAACACAGGTTGATTGAATTGTTGATTAGTGATTCCAGGCGCGTCAACTGCTAATGTCATTAGTCCCGTGAGTGTAGTGCAGGATTTTTGCTCCGGAGGTTGCAGTGATCTTCCCCCGGTAGATGGTAAGATCCGGCGCCTACCTACCGTCTGCTAGCGGGGTTTTCCCCAACAAGTCATCATCAAGTCAAATCAAAACAGCAGCCGGGACAAGCTCCAAACTCCCGACCGGTCTCCCGGCATGTGAAGTAGTGTAGTGCTGGCAAGAGTGTGTTTAAATAAGGGATAGGATAGAACAAGGAATGGGAAGGAAAGGTCGCACGTGGTTTCTGACCCGTTTGTTAGGGTACTGCTCCGGCATTCGTCTGGTGTTGATAGGAGAAACCAACGGAAAACTAACGACCAGAGCAGCTGGCCGCTAGAATTCTCCTTCAGTCAGGGTCAGAACTCAACCTTGCTATCTAGCTAGTCATGAAAATCTTGCCACCGTCGGGACTCGAACTTCGGACCTCCTAGTTAGAGGCACTGCAGTGACATCAGATTAATCATGATTTAACACTTCGGCCACGACGCTCTCTGTCATTTGATCTACGTACACAGAATGCCCACGCTCCCGTCATTCGTTCCCTTTCATTCACCAATCCCCCTTCGGCGGTGTTGACTCCGTACGATAAAGGATAAGAACAAGGTGTATGAGATTTTTTTACATCATGCATAAAGTCCATTGACAGTTAAGACATGGTGTAAGTCACGCTGTGGTGTAGACCAACGTATCCGAAGGCTGGAGGTCGTTCACTCCACTGATTGTTGGACTCGAGTCGACAACACTGCAAAATGTAAAACGTCCACCGGTGACTGTTCACAAGACACAGACACCACATCCAGTCGCAACACAAAACAAACTTAGTATTTCATATTACAATACAATTTTTTCTCACATTCCTTTTTTCCACAGCCTTCCTCTACCATCTACCAATTTACACCCTAACCAACACAAACATGCAAGAAAACGCCTCAAACAAAAACACCTGAAGCTGTGTATCCTATCTCACTTGAAAACAAAGACATTCCTTCTGGGCCTAAAAAGTTACACATTTTAGCAGATAGCTATGGCTTCCATATTTCCTCCATTCTCAATAGGAAGTTGCCCTCCAACTACTCAGTTTCATTTGTTTTTAAACCTAACCGAAAGTTTCCGGAGGTGTCTGCGTAGTTGGACACTCACCCAAAGGCACTGATCAATCAGAATACAGTCATAGTCATTTGAGGACAGAATCAGTGGCGATTTCTCACATATTTTACCAGCTTGTTCAATACCTTTCAAAACTCATAAATATTTTTATGTGCATTGCAAGTATGTGCAGTTTTGGTGTAATTTTCAATCATTGTTTCATTGTCTGATTAGTGATTTCGATCATATTAACTGCTAATTTCATAATTCCCGTATGTGCAGTGCTTGTTTTATTGCGGGAGGGGTGGTGATCTTCCCCCAGTGGATGGCGAGATCCGGCGCCGACTTACCAGTTAGCGTGCAGGTTCTCCCAACCAGGTATCTTCCACCAGTTCATCGAATCAGCCGGGACAAGCTATTATTTCCAGACTGGTCTCCCGCCATGTGTGGTAGTGTAGTGCATGTGTGCAAGTAAGGGGTAAGAATAGGAAGAGGAAAAAAAGATCGCGCGCGGTCGATAGCTCGTTTGTTAGGGCACTGCTCCGGGATTCTCCTGGTGTTGATCGGGGAAATCACGGAAAACTACTGCTCAGTGGAGCAGACCACTAGAATTGTCCTCCCGGCAGCGGCTGAATTCGACCCAGCTCTGTAGCTAGTGGCGAAAACCCTGACGCTGTCAGGACTCGAACCCTAGGAACTCCTGGTCAGAGGCACTGCACTGCAGTGACGTCAATCGATGCCCTGACCCACCTTAGCCGATAACCATAATATTGAATGTAATCGGGTGATTTTAAAACGATTTTCTAAAAAATGGCTCCAAATTATTTCTTTAAACTTTTTGTTCCCATAGTAGTAAAGTGTGTGAAGTGTATGTTCCAATACAACTGATGGCATGATTGGCATATCATGAATGGCATGATATCAACGCCATTTTGATTTCTTATTTTGATTTTTGAAAAATTACAAAAAACACAAATATATTTTTTTAAATATCTTTCACGTCATTAATATTTACACTACTTGTGCTTTTTACAATTTATTGCATTTGTGAGTACACTTCTTACGAAGTTTCTCGAAAATTCAAAAGTTTTCTGCGAAAATTAGCTCAAATACGAAGTCTCTCAAATGCTCAAACGTCATTTTTCTGTTTCCAAATTTTTCAATGAAAATATTCATATAAAGAAAGTATTTACTCTTCTAATATATTGTTGACGTCTTATTTGAATTAACATGGTCCAAGAAATAGAGAAAATGTGAAAAAAGTAAGCCTTTTTTTAAAAAAACACAATTTCTTTAATGTAAATAGTATACGAAAGTAAGCTAAACCGTTTTGCTAACAGATGTGTACTGTAATAATTGTGTTCTACTACATTTACTGTAGAGTTAGTTAATTTTGAGAAAATTGTTCATTACTGAATGCCCTGTTGATACATTTTAATGTTGAAAACTAATTTTCTTTGCATTTTTTCTAAGCAAAAGATTGGTGTCAAAAATCATTGAGATGCATAGATGCAATGTTTAAAATACATTAATAGCTGCTTAAGGACAGGAAGGTCATTTTTAATTATATTTTTAGTAAACTTTATTATTATTATTATTATTATTATTATTATTATTATTATTATTATTATTATTACTATTATTATTACTATTATTATATTACAATAAATCGATATATAACCAAAAATATTTTCCAAGTAGTAATGTCAAGAGAGTTGCCTTCGTGAGACAGGGTCTTAGGTATGGTCAACCCAATTATACTGATAAGGTTCTGGGTTCGAAATCCGCATAAGGCCTGATGGTTTAAGCTATGTTCTGTGCTTGGGGAGGGGCAAATACAATGTTATTAAGTATATCAACTAATCCTTCCATAATCTCTGAGCCTGACAGGTAACTGTATGAGATGTTTGTAATGGACGAAATGGACTCTTACGTCCAGAGCAATGATACAGGCACCGAAATGGAGCCAAGGGATACCATGAGCAAATACGTAAAGCCACAAAAGGACGTAGACAAACCTATGCGCTATTCGGGAACCAGAGTTGTTCTTCACTAGGAATGTCTCCAAAGAAACGGTAAATACCGCAAGAGACCCTGATAAAGTATTTTATATGCTGAGAGCAGGCAGGAGGTTGGGGATAAACAGGAAAGATAGCGCAGACTTCCGAAACAGAGGTTTTCAGTAGTCCGTCTCTCCGTCCGTCCATCTTCAAAGAACACTACAGCCTTAACTGTTCTCAGGATTTTCACTGAAATTGATATTCCCTGATCGATCTCGCTGATGTCGCGGCACCTCAATTTTGAAACAGTCTGCCGACTTTTCATGAGCCTACTGTGTCATTTTCAATTAAAAAAAAAAACTGGTCCAAAGTTTTCATTCGTGCTCAATGAGTGCCAAATACGTTGAAATGGTATAGGTCTTCTGGCTGTTATATCTGAATTTTCAAAAATTGCAAAATTTTAAAATGTTTTGGACCCCTTCCAATAACTACGTTCTTGTAGATGATTTTTTTCCCCTTAATGCAATCTGTTCCTCAAAATTATATTTTTAAATAATGCAATGTTCAAGTTCTTTAATTTGAGTAGTTTTAGTTTATCTTTCAGTGATATAATGGCATTTTTTAAAACAATATTTTCTCAAATGTGGCTCCAGTTTTCTTTTCTTTGGGAGTTTCTCTAAGAGTTTTGCAATTTTGAAAATTGAAAAACTTCTTTTTTTTCAAACTGATTTTATAGCTTTGATATTGAAGTTAGAAGTTTCTTATGTAACGCATTCTATTTCCGAATATTACATCCTTAAAACATTGCGGCTATATTATTTTCAAAATACTAGCCGTACTTGAATAATTTGAAGTTTCAAATGAAGAAATTTAATATTTTTTTAATGTGTATGAAACACTCCTACTTTTAGTGGTTTTCGAGGGACTGAAGCTTGTGTTACGCACGCCTGTCGATTTATCTGACGTCAGTGGTGTGCTTTGTTTGAAATTCTTCCTCATGATTTAGCTTCGGTTTTTCGTCGATATTTCCCGAAATGTTTCAACTCAAAGTACGTACACTGCGAACGAAAGACATTAAACTGGCTAAAAATGTAGCAGTGCATGGCTACTACGAATCATGCTCTACGGATTGTAATGTGTAACTCGTAAGTTGAAATTTGTTGCATTAGGGTAGCCTCGATTACCTCGGGCATTTTTAAACTGAATTGAACAATGCCGTTCCGTCTACAAATTTTACCAATTTTGCAAAACCATTTCTGATGTAAAGTTAGAAGTTCTGAATGAAATATCTAAGAAGGAGAGGAGGCCATTTCCTAAGAATTTTCAATTTCCGTGTTCTCATCACAACTACCCTTTTCTGTTCGTCTTTCCTTACTGTGTTACTTTTCACAAGATACTAGGAGTAAACAGAGTCAAATACTAAACTGTCACCAGTCCTGTAGTAGTGTTTCGCTAAGGCAGTGTTTGCGATACGGTTCATGAAAGATTATGAAAATCCGTGTCAGAAAAGGATTACAAAACATACGCGTGAACTAGGCGGGAGCAGAACTGTTGGGATACCATTTCGGTTCATCCCATAAAACCATGTTTAAGGCTTCTTCTCTAGAAGATTTTCAGAACACTCGAAAGTAGAGTTTCGATGATTAAAGAGTCACATTTAGCGAAAAATATGCGAATCCATGTGTAGGGGTACCGTTTCAATGTTCTTCGGTGTTAGGAATAAGTGATTTTTGGTCTTCATTGGAAGGAAACTGGCTGGTAGGGACAGTGGCCGAGGGCATCGAAGCATTCGCAGTCTCTCCTCGGGGGCGACGTTCTGGGGAAATGGGGCAGTCGGCCAGTAACAGACATCGTATGGCAAGGGTGAGGACACGAGGCAAAGACGAGGACGAGCGCGCGCAGGCGAGAGGGAGGGAAGGGGAGCGCGAGGAGCCGAGGACGGCGAACATGAAATCGTAACGAAGGAAAAGTGATGAAGCGATGACGCGTGGAAAGCGGGAGAGGCTTGATAAAACCGGAGAAGCTAAAATGTGCGTCCGACGCCGGTCGTTTGCACTGGCTCAGGCGGCGGCGGCGGTGGCGTCTGCGCCCCCCGCCGCCCCCGCCGCCTCCGGCGCATGCGCCGCGAAAATCAATGCGCGGCGGGCGGGCGGGGAGGGGCGGGGCGGGGCGGGGCGGGCGGACCGGTCCACGCGCGCGCCCAGCATCCCCCGCGCCGGCTGCGCCGCCAGCGCCAGTGAGCGTGCCAGCGCCGCCCGCGTCCCATCGCGCCAGCCGAGCCGCGACCGACCGCCGCGAGCGCCGCTTGCGCCCGTCCGCCACGACGCGAGTGCTGTGTGCTATGTGGTGTTGAGTACGCTTAGGCAGTGAGCGACGCGGAGTGTGCAGTCTCAGGTACGCGGGCTTTCCGACTCCCCCCGCTCGGTTCCCCGCTCCCGCGCGCGCCCAGCGACCACCTGCGCGCCCGGGTCTCCGCCCCTCCCACCCTCCCACCCTCGCGCCCGCCCCGCCCCGCCCCCTCGCCGCGCCGCGCCGCCTCGCGCCCCCAGGGGCAGCCGAGGCGAGGGCGGCCGGGGTCCCCGAAGGCGCGCTGGCCCAGCACCCAGGCCCAGCGCGGAGCAGCGCGGCGCTGGGCGGCGACGGCGGCGAGCGCGACGAGCCGGAGGCGCGGGGGCGGAGATGGCGGCGGCGGCGTCACTGGCGATCGATGCGGCGGCCGCTGCACCGGCGCCACGCCGCCCCCGCGCCCGCCCCCGGCCCCGCCCCCGACCCCGTCCCCGCGCGCCGCCCACCCGCCCGCCCGCCTGCCCGCTCGCCGTCCGCGACGGCCTCCCGCGGCGCCAATTGCCTCTCGCGGAGCGGGCGAAATGGCCCTCCCCGCACCCGCGCCCGCGCCCCGCCCCCGCCCCCGCCCGCGCCCCCGCCCGCGCCCGCGCCTGCACATGGCGGTGTCGTCGCCCCGGAGACCCTCCCCATCTTGCATCGCTTGCCATCGACCCCCATCTCCTGCCCCTCACGAATGTCTGCCCAAAGGCTTCAGCATGCCACCCAAACAGCCCCGTCTCACCACGCAAAGAAAACACCACTCGCCTGCCAATCGCCTGCTTGGCCATGAATTGGGTTGACACATGTGCCAAAGTGATTGCTTGCTGTGTCTCTACTACTTTATCCAAGAGGAAGAGATAATCTCGTAGTGTGATAGAAATTGTCGATTTGGGGAATGACGATAAAGCAATTGTCAGTGTACTGCTACGTCTAGAGAAGATCTTGTGCGTTCCTCTTCCTTCAACGATTTCGTCGACCTGCAGGCGTTAACTTGAAGAAAGTTTTTGCGGGATTTTATAGTGGCTCTCTTCCGGATTCTTTGAGTATAAAATGTTTTCTTATTTTTCTCAAAAGAGGTCCTAGGCTCAGTCGCATAACTCGCTTGCCTTCAATACGTGCGTACGTGCGTCAGGAATGCATGTGCATGGCTTCCCTGCACTTCGTTCTTCTCGATCAAGAAAGATTAAAATCTCCAGTGTTATTAACTTCTTTCTGAATAAGTACTGATATTTTTACACACTTTTTAGCACGTATATTGATGATGTGGTCTTTTATTTTACACGCCTATCCCCTACCTTGTTTTATGTTACCCTTCCTTCCCAATGGCTACCTACTACACTTGTAAAACCTACTTTTAGATAAAATCTGTACTATACATCTATACATGAACATGCATCTTTTCTTGTGTTAGTGGTGACTGCACGAGATCTATTTATTTTATTTCTGTTAGATATTTTAATTTTGAAACATATTTTTTTCCTTCTCGATTTCAAAAACGTTATTGGGAAGCTGGAACTGGAAGTGGAGGTGGAAGTACTGAGTTCATAAAACTAAATTTAAATGTCCACGTTTCAATTTCATGATTTTACAAGTATATGTATTATTGTAGCATAAATTGAAGCTTCTAATTTGTAGATAACTTAAAAATAAAAAAGCTAAATAGGGACCATGTTAATTACCCAGTAAAGTTTGCCTTATAGATCTAATATTCTCAAAACATTCAGCTCATTGAACTTCAAATAATCGACATATAAGACATTCATTTATTAAGCATACACTTTTTGATATATTTTACTCCTTGAATTTATTTAATAGCATATATTGATAGAGTTTCCTTCATTAAATACTATGAATGCTTTAACTTCAATTTTTTGCCAAAATATTTAAAATAATTTGATTGCCGATCTGCGTATGATATTCATTTCATTAATCGAGAGTACGATTAAGACTAAAAAAATGCTATTTTTTGGAAGAATTTGTGACATAAATAATTTTTAGCTAGAATCCAATAAAAGTTGAAAAAGAACTACATGTATGAGTGAGGAATGAATTTTTTAAGTGGAAAGGAAGCAAATTATTGATACTTTAAGCTCTAATCGAGTAGTTTCCTAGGCTCGTTACATTTACTAAACATTTATCTCTCAGCACGAGAGAAGAATCTTTTTTGGAATCCTTTTCTTTACTTTTATCGCGTTTCATTTTTACCGTGAAAAAACAATATTATTGAACCTGCTTGAGACTTCATCACTTGAAGTCGCCAAACTCATCTGTATGGAAGCGACATCACTTAAACTGTCGGCGAGTGGAAGGCCGCGATTGGCTGTTTCCAGGGAGACGCTTCTGGCGTAGTCAGAGCAATGTTGGCCCTTGATTTTTTTTTTTTTTCCAAAAAATCTTTGTGACCTGTTTATGATGCTGTTTCACCCAGTATTGTGGTGAACTACCACCAGTATTTTTGGTCTCACACTCCTCTTTTTTCGGATACGTAAGGAATTGAAGTCATTGACAGTAAATGGCTCTAAAATATTTTGTATTTGAGAAATTGGTTTACTTGAATACTACTTTTCACAAGAGTAACTGCATATACAACATCCAGACAAAATTGAATGATTTGGAAAACTTCATTAGGCTTTCTACTATTAAATGAAAATTACCTGCTACTGTGCAATTGAACTAATAAACTCTACAATTAATGTTTATGCTTCGTCAAGCTCTCAGGGAGTAGGTTTTATGACTTTGCTCTTTTGACCCTTTGTGGTGACGAATAGTCAAATATTACGAGTTCCAAAATTGTCAGCAGATCATTTGATAAAAAAAATCTGTACAAGAATTTAGTTTTCTCGACTCCTGTTTGTGAATTTCTTCGTTAGCACTTGATTACCTTCCCTTGGATGTATCACACGGATCTAAGTGGCTCCAGAGACATTTTAAACTTTAAAAAATTTACATACATTATTCAAATATTTCTATGCACATGAATATCTTAAAAAAAAGTTATAATTTATGAACTTTCAATAATACGTAGACTCGCCATCAAATGTTGGGTTTTATAGAAATTCTAATATGAAGGACTGAAGACTGTCCTTAGCTACATTTTTGACAAAAGTAAGAACTATTAACATGTTCGTCATATCAGTGTTATATTTTGTGCGAGCATTGCGATGCCGAACGTAACAAATGACGCTGTTCTTCGAAGACATTTCTGCTTTACTCTGAGACAAGGAATTTTGGATTGAAACCGTAATCTTATTTCTCAGAATGAACTCGACATAGCACTATCTAGAACCAAGCTTGTCGTTTATTTGAAGACACCACATGCGCCTGTCAGACTCGCCTATACCGTTTTTAACTTAAAATGAGGGAAAATGTTTTATAAATACTTATTTTACTAGTGCATCTTTAACAAAATATTTCGTTATAAAATTAGTCAAAATTCTTCTACATGCAAATCAGGGTGATTTGGATGACTCTCCGTCCATCTGTGAATAAAAGTAGCGCCTAAACTATTCGTAGGATTTTTACAAAATGAATGTTCCCCAAATTATCTGGACCGACTCGAGGCTATTTTCAATTTTTTCTCGAAAATGGTTCCTAACTTTTCCTTTTTCTAAGAACAGAGGGAATTAGGCCCCACATGTTATATAAATATACATGAATTTTCGAAAATTGCAAAAAATTTGAAATATTTTGGGTCCATCATAAAGCGGTATTAGTGAAGATAGATTTTTTCTTTAAATAAAATGTGTTCTTCACAATTAGTTCTTTAATTATTATCAAGAATTTTTTTAAAAATATTAGTTATTTTTCGCGAAACTTCAAGTAAAAAATTGGTAATTTCAAAAACAAGATTTTCTAAAACGCCGTTCCAAGTTTTTCTTTAAACTATTCATACGGATAGAACATAACACAAAAGTCATTTTGATATAACTTTTTGAATAATAAAAAATTACTCAAATGTATTTTAAAAATATCTCTGATATATATTATCCCAACAGCATTTTTATACTCTTACATTTCTGAGAGCAGCGTTTCAAATAATTTCATACGAATTTTCTCGAAAACTCAAGTTTTTTTTGTGAATAATTTGTTCAAATTTGCGCAGTTTCAAAAAAGTTGTGAAGACATTTTCTTAAACAAGGCTCTATTTTTAGAAAATGCATGCAGAACCACTTTTTGCTCTTCAATGATATCTTTGTCATAATCATTTTTTAATAAGTTATAATCGTTCTTTATGTCCTCGTTTTGTACTGCACTCTATTATTATTATTATTATTATTATTATTATTAATAATAATAATAATAATAATAATAATAATAATAATAATAATAATAATAATAATAATAATAATTAACTGCCTTTCGGTCGTACACAATTGTAGTTCAAATAAATGTATGTGTATTTCCATTCTACTATTAGGACCAAAAAAGTTTTGAAACTGTGAAGAAAATGTACTATATGTTTTGGAGAAAATATTCCCTCAATATAAATATTGCATGAAAGTAATCTTAACCATTGTGTTAACTGATACGTACTATAAATATTATTTTCTACGTTTTCGTAGAGTTAATTTTGAAAAAATTGTCATTACTGAATGCGATGTAAATAGATTTAAATGTTAAAGTAACAATTTTTTCATCGTTGTAATGAAAAAGAGCGGTATCAAAGTTATTATACGACAGTATATTTAAATATTACAAAGCAATTTGAAAACAGCACATACATAAGGTCAGTTTTAGTCATATTAGTATTATTTTTATCAAATTATGTTACATCACCCAACCACGTTTACAAATAGTACTATCGAGTGAGACAAGGGCGTCAGGTAGGCGAACCCATTTGTGTTCGTGGAGTGGGGGACATTCCGAGTCCCTTCTATATTGTATCTACACCCTAATTGTTCCATAATATCTTGGCCTCACGGGCAACTCCGAGTACCATATGTAATGTATTACATTCAAAACAATGGTTCAAGTACCATGAAGGGTTCACGGGAAGACATGGGCAAATCTGTAAAGGTACAGCACCGCCGTAGGGGGATGCGATGCTCGACGAGGGCCAGGTTGCTCTGCACTGGAGATACCTCCAGATGAGCGTCAGGCACCGCGCGAGACGCTGAGCTTTTTTAGTCACCTACAGTTGGCAGCTGGGAAGAGGATGGTGCAAAACCTAAAGCTGGCCCAGACTCAAGAGAACAGTACATTAACTAGTACGAGAAAGTCTTTGCCATTCTGTGGGACCTCGCGTTTGACAACATGGATGTTGCGGGTGTGAATGCATTTCATTAATTTCGAATGCAGCTTTTCCGATCGCGACAAAACAACGTATATGCATTGTTAGAAATTAGTTGTAAGTAAAATAGCACGTCAGTTAGTACTTCCTTGAAATATGCACTGCGATTAATGGTCAATTCAGTTGAATAAAGTAACGAAATTGCAAATGAAAACGCCATATGTGTCATACATTCACGATATCGTAAATTTCAACTCTGCAGTATTTGTAAAATAATGTAATGTGTATAGTAATGGGATGTAAGTTTAGACTAAAAATGTTTAATTTTATGTAATTTGGTACCCATTTTTACAAAGTGTTTTCATCCTAATAACAATATAACATTTCACTAAAGTTGAATAAACTTGGTACATAATTTAAATATACACTAACTCTTCTGCATTGCAAATAAATTATCTAAAAAAGGAATTTTAAATTGTAAAAAAGTGTATAAAAAGGCTTCAGAAGTCACAAAACCCTTACATAAAATTAAGTATATATAATTAAATAGTATTGTTTTCTGTTGAAAATTTCTTTAGAAATACCCTTGGGTTTAGGAAACCCACGCGGAGCATTTATATAGAAATAAAATACGATGCGTCGAAGTGTTATAAAAGAATGTACTCATATTGCAACTACTCGATCGTTTAATGTCAAGTTGTATGTAATTTGGCCTGTTGCATCCAAGGCAGTGTCATCCCGTTTTTCTGGGAGAAACTCTGAAAACTGAGAATCCCATCAAACCCAACTAACGAGAGAAGTAGCTCTGAAAGGCAAGAAAACTTATGAAACAATCGTTTTTTTCTTCTTATTTTCTTCCTGCCTTCCGATGTTCTTAGACTATCGGGCCTGCCATTGATGTGTACCCTGGAGATTGCACCTATGAGGAGCTAGTCGTTCCGCTTTGGGCATTTCTCCAACATTCAGAGGGTGGAAATAGCACACTTCCGCCGTACCTCGCTGCGGCTTTTTTACTGCAGCTGCTTCGTAGGCGCGACGGCTGTTTGACATCCTGCCCACCTCTCCACCCTGGCCACCTACCAAGCGAATGACCGTCCGCCCGTACGACGTCCGCAGGAGGTTTCGTTAGTATTTCACCCTGAGTCAAGACTGAACTACTTGCAAGGTCCGGGCTGTTGATTTTAGTATTTGGTAAGCTACAAACGCTTTCTGACCTCAAAACCGCGTCTAATGGCTCCAGTTCTTTTAAGTTAACTTAAGTACTTGTTTTAAGCTGCCCTTTGTAAGGCATGAAGACACAGCAAAACACGAAGATTTATGATAAATGTTGACGTCATAAAAGCAGTGATAGTTCGTAAACGAAATTTTAATGAAAGACTACTCCGTAACAGTGAGGAAACTCAAATAGGTTGGTATCTAATTAGTTTAGTGTAGACGTGGATAATACTGTAGAATATAATTATGAATAAAATATAGAAACGTAGCTACCGTCGGCTAGTGGGGTTTCATCCTAACCAGGACTCTCCCACCAGCGAGGGACCAGTCCAGCCGGGACAAGGTCTAAGCTCCCGACCGGTCTCCCGGAATATGTGGTAGTGTAGTGCATGCTAGTGTAAGTGTGTGTATGTGTGTGTAAGGGGGGAGGATAGGACAAGGAAGAGGAAGGACAGATCGCGCGCGGTCCGTGGCTCGTTTGGTAGGGTACTGCTCCGGCATTCGCCTGGTGTTGATCGGAGAAACAACGGAAAACTACCGATTAGAGCAGCCGGCCGCTAGAATTCTCCTCCAGACAGCGACTGAATTCGACCTAGCTGAAAAGCTAGTGTCGAAAATCCTGCCGCCGTCAGGACTCGATCCTAGGACCTCCCGGTCAGAGGCGTGGCAGTAACATCAGTTGATGCAATTATTTTCGGCAAACGCAACAAGTCGACCACTTCGGTCTTTGAATCAAGGAACAATTTTACGTATGATGAGAAATTATCACCTGTAGCTGCAGTTCACTCTGTGAGAACTAACAATTTCATCTTGAAATGATCCTTACTCGATTCTGAAATTATTATTGTATTTATTCAACGTCAAAAACAGTTATAAACTGTGCGTCGTACTATGGGGAGACGTGCATTCTGTACACGGTTTCCTAAATTTTGCGATCCCTACCCAAACCCATAAACAAATTGAATTCTGAATACAGTTGGAAACGAGCACCTATGAGAAAAATTGATAAAATATTCCTTTCCGTGTAATGCAAACTATTTAAAAAGATAAATCAGCAACAGATTGAGTCTAATACCCCTCATTATGCCCATCGTTAAGAAATTAACTTACTGCTGCGAGAGCATGGACAACGATAATTTGAATAACCATATCTCCCACTGAATTCTTGAAATCGAGCAAACGGAACGAAGCCATGTCCAGAAGCAAAATAAGGGCCCATCTCAGCATTCGCTCGAAGTATCAGGGAATCGACGAAGAACCTGATCGAGATTAAGGTTATTGTGACTTAAGTTGAGGTAGCCTACAAGGTTTGTTACAAGCATAGTTAGTCTTTTAGAATTATACAGTAGTATGGTAAATAATACATTAAATATCATTGTAAACATTTTTGGAGGTATTTTTTGATATCCCTTGATTATCTATATCTATATCTATATCTATACTAATATATAAAGACAGAAGTGCGTTGTCTTACAGCGCGGTAATCTCTGAATCTACTGAACCAATGCCGATGAAAATTTTGTGCTAGAATCCTTTAAAGGACTGGAGTACTATAGGCTATGATTTACAAACATAAACAGTAACATATTTTCAAAATAAGTACTTTTCTTGACATTTTTCGCCTAGCCTTACATCACAGATTCAAGAGTGCATCAATGCCAATAGTTTAGTTAAATTCATTGGAGTTTGAATAAGGTTATGCAATGTCCCTGTGTGAACATTTGAAAGAAAGCCGTAACTGAAGTGATAAAGAATGTAAATGTTCATGCTTTGCCTTTTGTCCGTGTTATATACAAAGTGGCAAGAAATCATTGTGAGTTTGAAAGTGTTTAATAATTAAGGTAGGTTGAGAGAATAAAAAGTACAATAATATACAGTACAGAATATACAGTAATGTACAATGTACAATATATAGATATCGTGTACAATCTAAACAACGTCTTCTTTAACAGAAATTTGTGACAACTGAATTGTTTGACGAAACGAGTATCACAATTGTCAAAACAAATTGCAAATGCCAAGAGATGGACAGTCGACTAAATGTTTGAATCTGCTACTCAGAGGGAAGATCGACTTGCTGTACTACTCACTCGCCCCATTGAAAATAATACTGCAAGAAGGGGAGATATGTAAATAATTCTCTAAGTAGTAGGGCAGCTGTTCATTAGGACTATCAATTTGACTATTTACACAGTTCTTAGGTTCAAAATTGTAAAATGGAAAATGTGTATATGTTTTCAGTACATCCAGTAAAATTTGTTCTTCAATATGCGAAGGAATTTTGAACAGTGGTGTGTAATTTAGAAATGATCATTTACATATTAAGACTAATCTGTACAGTTGTTTGTCATATTAATTGCAGTTGTACTTTATTCTTCAGTATGGGAAGAAGTTTAGTGTAGTGGATGATAATTAAAGAATGATCATTTATTTATTAAGACTAATCTGTGCTGTAATTTTGGCATATCAATTGAATTCATCCATATTTTTCTATACAAAAAAATCAGAAATTAATTTATCTAACAAAAAGTTTGTCTGAGCAAATAAATAAATCTGGAAGTTCTTGGTTTCTATTATTCAGCTCTCCTGTACAAAATGGAATAATGGAAAGTAATTTATGTTTTTGTAAACCCAGTAAAAGTTTTTCTTCAATATGTGATGGATTTCTGTGCAGTGGTGTGTAATTTAGGAATGATCATTTACATATTAAGACCAATCTGTAAAGTTGTTTTGTATATCAATGAATGCTCCAAATGAATGAGTTCATTCAAATTTTTTCTAAAAAGAAATAAGCAAAAATTAATTTGTCTAAGCAAATAATACGTGGGAGTCCTTGGTTTCTAGTTTTCAATATTTTCACAACAATGGAACGATTTTTCTTCAATTTTTACTTTCTTGATCTTACTAACGTAAGAAGAGAAAGCATTGAAATCGTGACCCGGAAAACGGCGAATTTTCGGCCGAAAAACTTATTGCCAGGCCACGAAAATGTGGATGAATCCTGTTCCTATATATAGTAAATTACTTCCTTTAACGTGGTGTAGCCAGAATCCATGTTTTGTGGATCTTTGAAACCGAAAAATTGATTGACAGCAAAATATGTGTCTGTTTGCCCGTCTGTGGTCAATGCTAGTGCCTAAACCTTTCAGCCGATTTTCTCCAAAATTGATACTTTCCGATCTATCTGAACGTACTCGGGGCTTTGTGATATTCAAACAGATATTTTGATTTTTGAGGGTACTCTACATGAAACCTTACGAACATCTTCAATTTTTTCTCAAAAGTGGCCACAATTTTTTCGATTAAACTCCTTCTTTTAAAACTGAATTTTCAAAAATGAAAAGTTTTGTTTCGATTCTTGCCACGACTTTATTATTACATTTACAACTCTGTCAGAGAAGTAGCACAAGTTCGTGATTTGGAGCCGGCAGATCACGTGCATATCTGTTTCGAAAAATCTTGAACCCCTTGTAGTTTAGAATATGACATTGCACAGGATATAATGACGAGATATACTCGTATATTAATAGAATCTGAGACGTTCCAGGAATGTACGGTACACAGTCAGTATACAAAATTTCATTGGCATAGATGAAGACGTTGCTGAACGCGTGAGAAGTGAAACTGATGCATGTCCAGCTGCAGGAGAGGAAGGATTATCGTAGGCAATTCCAGGCAATGACGCGAAGCGTCGTGAAGATTTATCTGATAATATCCAAAGTACAAGGGCCTTTAATAATACTACTTCACAAATGAGATTTGAATTTAATAAGCTCATTAATTAATTTACATCTTGAAAGTTAATCTGAAATATTTACGAAGTTGACGAGGGATGCCATAAAATGGCGCAAAACTTTATCGAATAAGTTAGTTTCCTATTCTCTTGAATCGGGACCAGCTTTATGGTTTCTCCCCATCCTCTTCCCATCTGTTATCTATCGACGCCTAAAACACCTACCAGGGCCTCTCGATACTCTGAGGACATTCCCAGTGAAGAACTTCGCATAAGTCTATCTCGGCACTGTAACGTTAATACTTGCCCATTGTATATCTTGGCCGCATACCCTACCATTGCTCTCAATATAGCGATCAAGTTCCTCAGTTACACAGTTTCCTGTCAGGCCAAGAGAATAGTCTCTTCTTGTATACTATGTGTATTACTCTGTTTCCACGTACCTACACGAGAGCGTAAAATATGATACTGTTCTCGATAAAATCTTGTTTATGTCTTTTCTAATTTCCCCGATTTCATTGAAATACTTGAAAATTACACATATCTTGAAAAATTGAATATCATTTGAATATTTAATTTTCAAGAATAGATTTCATTGAGACCAAACTGTATATCTTTAATAATGTTGCAGGAGAGTTCAAAATATTTTAAGCGTTTGTAATTTTCGAAAATTGGGATTATTAATTTAACCTGTGCCATTTTTACGCCTGTACTTTGATGTGTTCAAGCAAAAATTTTACAGACAACAATTGCTCAATTTTTGAGCATTTTTTGGAAATTTTGAAAAGTTGAGGTTTCATGTAAATTGTCCCCAAAATTAAAAGATTAATTATGATTTAGCAGGATTTTGTTAAGCCAGATCACTTGCGGAATA
Source organism: Teleogryllus occipitalis (assembly GCA_011170035.1). Classification (NCBI taxonomy): domain Eukaryota; kingdom Metazoa; phylum Arthropoda; class Insecta; order Orthoptera; family Gryllidae; genus Teleogryllus; species Teleogryllus occipitalis. The sequence continues at coordinate 286,636 of BLKR01000726.1, forward strand.
TAAAAGTACATAAAAATTTACAGAAAATGCTAAGAACGTGTAACAAATATGTAAAATCAGATATACTATGTAATATTAAAGTTCAATGAAACATTAAGTACACTTATTCATATTACACAAGAGCCCTTATAAAAAAGTTATAAGCAAAGAATAAATGTTCACAATTTGTTCGATACGTGTTCGTAAAGTATTCAAAAGGCCCGCACAGGTATAAAGAATCAGGAAGACCTGCGATGGTGTTAACAATAACGTTACGTTTTTTTAGTCATGTCCGTAAACACACAGCAATGAACTATTAAACCATGAAATTATTTTTCACTTCGTCTCCGAGATAATCTAAGTTCATTCTTAAATTGAAGAGAACCTCACATATGATGTCAAAACGTCTTTAAAATATATACTTCTAGAACTTGACTGGAATTAACGTTTTTTATTGGAATAAAAATGGTTAAGTCTTATTCCTATAGTGAATGTATAAATGCAGTCAAACCTGGGTGAATGAGAACTGGATAAGCGAGAAAAATCTACAAGTGAGAATAATTGCTGGCCCCGTCACTTTAATACTCTAAAACCTCTATAAGTGAGAATAGAAACATCTTTAAGAGAAAGTCCTTTTTCTCTCGTGAACCTCTGTAACAGACTGTTACTTGCCTCTACGCGACAGTCGTGCATATTTAACATCTGATATTTAAGACCCATTCTTAAATTAACTGAAATTAACCGCGTTTTGGGGTTCTTAAATTTTGTGTTAACTGGAAGTTTTCTGGATGCTTTCTGATAAACAAGGGTCTAAAACAAGGCTGTGGGTTATCTCTTATTTTGTTCAATATCTATTTAGAACAAGCCCTATATAACTGATACAGGAAAAGTTCAGGTATGGGAATAAAAATTGCAGACGGCATCTTTCTCTCGCTTCTACTTGCTAACAACCAGGTAATCATTGCCCAAGAAGAAGAGGACATGGTGTATGTGCTACGAAAGGTAATAGAAGAATGTAATAAATGGGGATTAGAAATAAATTTTAATAAAACCGAATGTATGTGCATTGGATAAGCAATATTGAATATAGATGTGAACGGTAACAAAATTAAAAGCTGTAACACCTTTATATCTGTAATCATTAATAAATAACTGGGGTACATGCCACCTGTAAAGATACAAGAAGTTTACAGATGTAAACTGAAGACTATTTGTGGGGAAGAAAGCAACCAAGGTTTTACACGACATATTAAGGAATAACAGTGTCTGTCCAGATGTCAAAAGAAGGATATTCGACTGTGGAGTAAAAAATATATACGTATTAATAGAATATATACGTGTGTAACTAACTGCCACCGAGTCATACCCAATTGCAGTTCAAATAAAATATAATGTAATGGAAAAGATATGGAGGGGAAATGTATTTTTTTAGAATTTCCGCAGCCCCTTTTGCCCTTCTCGGTCCCCAGCAGTTTTCTCTAGTTAGGAAGCAGGGTTAGGATGCGGGCATTTGAAAAGAATGGAAGAAGAATTTGGGCGCGGTCCCCGCTGCTCTATGACGTCCGACCGAGGGCAGAGCGTCTTCTACCTCGCCCGGGGGTCAGTCCTTGATTAGTCGGTGCTCCCTCCGTATTGACAGATCACCCGGTCAACCGGCCGACGGGTGAAGGGGAATTTAAATCTATATTAACTCGTGCGCTAACCATATGAGCGCATTTTGCCCTGAGGAAGGTCGCAGAATGGCGGCCGAAACTTTGGTACCTGTGCGTAGGACGCGGCGACTCCCGGATAGCCACGTAGCTACTGACTCCGGCCGCGCAAGCCTACGCTCTCAAGACATGTGTAGCCAATGAACTGAAGATCAGCCTGGTCATTTAGAAGGGTATGATACAAACGACATTGACAACGCGGATGGAACCGTTGTTGTTCAAGAGTCTTCCGGTAAATGTAAACATTTACATTTAAGGGCGAAAAATACCATGCAAGTAAACAAAGCAAGGAGCGCCTTACTATTTTTAATGTGTAAACATGACTGATACAAACTCCCCCATTTCATCATCGGGAAATCAAAGCGACCTAGATATTTTAAAGTCGAAGAGACTCTACCTGACTATGCCATTAATTCAAACACTTTGATAAGAAAGATATTATTTAAAGATTGGTTGAAAAAAGTTGATAACGAAATGAAGGTAAATGAAAAAATAATGATTTTCCTTGACAACGGTGCTACCCATTTGGACTTACTATCATTTGCAAATATTAGTCATGTTCTTGCCTGCCAATAGCAACAGTAAACTTCAACCATTAGATCAAGGTATACACACATACACGCTTATCGCAGATCATTCGTTACACATACTACTACGTGCGTAAAAAATAGCCCAGAGATACGTACTTCTAGCAATGAAATTTGCAAGGAGAGCATGGTACACAAAAAGTGACATTACTGTCAACAACTACATCAATAAAGCTGGGATTTTAATCAGTACATATAAATAAGACTTTCTGCCAGAGGAAACTGAGGTTGAAGTTGGACCTAGCAGTGAGGAATGAAATAAGTCTGTGTTTCACAAAGCCAGTGTGTTAAGGCCAATATTCCACGACTTCGTATAGATTGACGACGACGTGTCTACCGCCGGAGAACACACCAACGACGATATTGTTAAGAAGAGTGTGATCACATGTACTACAGAAATGAGAGTGAAGATGAAGCCGACCGATCACAGATTTTGGATACAGAAGTAAAGAACGTTCGAAAGATGCAAGCTGTAAATGCACTGGACATGCTTCACCAGTTTTTTGCATACTCGGCGGTTGTTGATAAAACAAAATTTGATAACATTTATGAATTCGAAAAACATGTACTAGATACAAAAGCAGAAACGCAGAAGAATTTAACAATTTTCTTTATGTAAATATTAGTGAAAGATTTTTCACTTTTTTGTAAGCATCTTTGTGAAATTCTAATGAATGATGTCTATACAATATATACATACATATTTATCGCTACATATTTGCTGTATTTTATAAACCTTTGTTACTGGGAAAAGCCACTCTTGTCCCGAAATAAGTGAAAAACTTGGTTTAGTGAAAAACCTACTTAGGCGAAAAAGAGATTACGGGCCCTTGAACTCTTCCTTATTCAGGTTAGACTGTATAGTAAATTATTTCCTCTAAGAAACTGTGTAGTCAGAATGCATTGGTTTTGGGCCCTTGATACCGAAAATCGATTGACGGCCAAACTTCTACCTGTCCGCCTGTCCGTTCGTGTTTACGTCCCTCTGCCCGTCTATTCGACCGACGGTCCGACCGTCTGTCCGACCGTCTGTGCGACCGTCTATCCGACCGTCTGTCCGTCCATCTCTCCGTCCGCGTGTGGTCAAAACTGGTGCCTAAACCGTACTGCCGCTTTTCTCCAACACTGATATTACTCCATAAATTTAAAGGAACTCGAGACCCTCTCAGTTTGATACGGATACTACGATTTTTTAGAGTACTTAAAATGAAGCCTCAACAATATTTTCAATTTCTTTTCAAAAAAGGTTAAACATTTTTTGATTAAATTTGTCTCCGAGAATTGCGCAAAGGACGTTTAAGAAATGGATGCAGGAGAAAATTTTCGTTGAAATATTGATTTTTGGTAAATTGCAAAAGTTCACATTTGTCCGGAATCTTTCTACATCTACAATATTGAATATATAGATGTTTCCTGCGTGAAATATGTTCTGTAAAGATAGATCTTAAAATAAGGCCATGTACAAATCACCGAAAATGAGAGTAGTTTTGCGCGCTTTGGTATGAAATAAAAACAATTAAAACAAACAAACAATTATTTTTTCAAAGAAGCTCCAAAAGCTTTCTTTAAATTTTCTTCCCGTAGGTATCAAAAATGGATAAACTAGTAGTGCTAAAACAGCACGAACTTTCTCGCCCGTATTTTCACACAAAATTACACGAAAAGTACTCAAATTTTCGAAAAATTGTACATGACCTTAGTTCAAAATCTATTAAAGATAGATTTTATTAAGGGAAATATTTTATTAAGGGAAAAAATTCAATCATTAATATTTTAGTTGTATGAAGATGCCGAAAAAAATTGAACTTGAATTTTCGAAAAATCAGGGTTTTCAACAAAAATGAGATCTGCAACATTATCTTAAACGTCCTTCACACTATCAAAAAACAAAATTTAATGAAAAACAACGGAGCCTTTTTTTGAAAATTTTGAAAATGTCCCAGGTGGTTCATGTAAAGTACCAACCAAAGTTAAAATATCGGTTTCAAATTCTCCCAAAGGCTTGAATCTCCCAAAGGCTCGAGTTCGTTCAGATCGATCGAGGACAGAGGCGGGATTTCAGATCTTTCACTGGGGAGGGGGGAAGGGTCTCCTCGAATAAGATAGTAAAAAGTTGTCCTAAACCAAAGACATACGATTAGTTATATTAGAACTTGAACATTAAAATATGATTTTTGAAAGTTTTCTTGCCCTCCATCCCACCACCCACACCCTCTACAGCGCGAAACCTGATTTTTATTTCAATTTTTTGTCAACAATTTAACACTATTTTATCTTATTGAAAAATATAAAAAAAATAGAAAATAATTAATAATGTCAGAAAAACATTTTTCTTTCTCGCTAGCACTTACGCAGTATAGAGAAAGTTTTGTAATGCTGTGCGAGAAAACGGCAAATATAAAAGTTTTTCGGCAGAAAACTCTTATTGCTGGGCCCTCATGACGAAAAAGTGAATAAATCCAGTTGCAAAATTTAGAAAAAAATTCCATAACACGTGGTGTAGACATAATTCATGTTTTTGAGGGTCCTTAATACCGAAAAATCATTTGACGGTAACACATCCGTCCGCCCGTCTGTTCTTCCGTCTGGTATACTATGTGATCAACACTTGCACCTAAACCATGAGTAGAATTTTTCTCAAATTGAAAAAAACCCTGCGAATTTGGCCTGAGTCAAAGTTCTGCGGTTTTTAAAACATTCATTAACTTTTGGGGGTACTTTACAGCCCCTGCCACATTTCTAAAACTTTCTCAAAAATGGCTTCAAATTTTTTTCTTTAAATTTATTGTAAGATTATAGTAAAATACACTTATTAAAGTAGCATTTTTCCAATTTTCACTGTCTAAATTTTCTATAACTCAAAGTTTGATTTTTTTTCGGCAACTTCCTATTACTTCAAAATTGAAGACAGAGATTTTTCCTTCAAAAGAAATGTTTTTAGTAGTTCTTTTATTAGTTATTTTTTTATTTAACTTAATCGGATCTTTCATTAAGGTCATGTATATTTTTGGAACTTTTAGTAGTTTTTGTGCAATATTGCGAGCAATATGTGCGAGCATTTTTAAAAAATAACTAACAAGATTTTTCCAAAGGCGGCTGCAAATTTTTCTTAAACCTTTTAGAAGAGATAGTGCTATATGTACTCTATGAGATAACTTAAACGCCATATTGTTGTATTCTTTTGTTTTTTCAAAAATTACAAAGATTAAATTTTTGAACTTGTCTCTCACGTCGATATTTTCATTAACGGCGATTTGTTCACATTATTATATTTACGAGTAAATGTGCCGTGTACGAGTAAATGATGTTATATAGTTCTTCGAAAACTCGAAATTTTACTTTGTAAAACGAGCTCAAAATTCCGCATTTTCAGAAACACTCAAATGACATTTTCTCAAAACGGCTCCAAATTTTTTCTTCAAACTTTTCGTACAGATAGTCCAATTCACTGTGTAAGATGACATAAAAGTCATTTCGCTTTTTTTTGCTTTAAAAAAATGCACAAATGTATTTTTTTTAAATATCACTCACGTCTTTAATACGCATATTTCCAGCGATTTGTGGAAGAGTTTCAAATTACTCCGAATGAAGTTTTTCGAAAAATCAAAAGATTTCCCTGAAAAAGAGTTTCAAATTTCGCATACAGTAACGCTAAAATGATAGTTTTTTTTTAAACGGCTCGAAAGTTTTCAAAAAAATGTCCTTATTGGACGAATTTTACTCTTCTTTAATATTCTTGAAGTAATATATCAGTTCTATCATTAGGAAACGGAAAAATTGAATATTTTTACATGTACTTTGGGTGGCAATAGATTGCAGCTGGCAAGGCGATGGGGCAAGATTGTAAAGCTGACACACGCAAAAGAAATTAGAAAACTAACAAGTAAGAGAAAGTCTGCCATTTTGTAGCACCACTAGTTTTGATTGCTGAGCTATAGTGAAAAAAATAAAAACCATTATTACTATTTCCCCGTCTTTGAATGACATTGACTTTAAATACCCTTTGACAATGTCTTCTGCAATTCTGTGCATTTATTGTAGTGTTTATAACAAATTTGTATTGAAAATTATTTTGTCCATTTTGTTATAATAATGGAACCGACATTATCATTAAAACAACAGATAATACCAGAAAAGTGTATAATGACAGAAAAGCGAAATTATTTTAATAACATTGAAAATAACAGAAAATATTCACTTGAGATTAGAGGTTCGCTTTTCTCTCGGTGTACACTTGGCATCAAACAAATATCATGCATTAGTTATATTATATTATACATTATAATGGAAAAACATACTTACAATATATAATATAATAAACCATTGTACTCAATATCATTCGCACTCAATATTTTCACTTTCCCACTTTTTTAAAAATTGTAAACACGCAGTTTTTGGTCCCTAACACAGTATGTTCACGCTAGAACTGCCAGATCATATGAAAGTTAGTCAGTCGGTACACATTTTTTTAATCCGTACGTTTCGCAGCATTGACAAATTTCTTCTTTTTTTGAAGATCTGTTAAATAAAATCGTTTTACCTATTGGAGAACGACCTAAAATTTTCAGTTTGCCAACTATGCTTTCATAGATTACAGGAAATGCTGAAAAAACATGATTTTTATCGCATAGCGCACCCACGGGAGAACCTATTTTCTGGCATTTGACATATTTATGAGCTCTAGGAAATTTGTAATGGAAAGAGTTTATTTAATCATAATATAATTATATTAATTCGAGTTTTATGGCTCGTGATTTTAGGCACGAAACTTAAATTTCTAAGTAGATAACGTTTAGATAGATATTTACTATTTCTGCAGGTAGGTTTTTACAACGTTATGGCAGAACACTACAATTTACATATTACTATTAGGAATATTAATTTAATGTGACTTTAAATTATTTTAAGACAATAATAATAATAATAATAATAATAATAATAATAATAATAATAATAATAATAATAATAATAATAATAATAATAATAATAATATGATAAAATGTTAACAAAAAGAGCAATAATAGCATTAACTGTACATTTTATGGCTGATCTGTACAATTATTTTAAACTATGAAATACGGTAGATACTAGACTTTAATTACACGGCCCTGCACTTCACATCACAACATTTGCACTTCACTTCTCTATTACACTACACTTCACAACACGTCACCACACTTCAATACAATACTACTTTTTTTTTTTTTTTTTTTATTTAAGGTCGCATCAACATCTAAGGTCATTAGCGACCACTATTGCTGTTAACGGTATGGTAACTATGTGGATGAAACGATATGGTGATTGATGATAAGGGGTGAAAGGACGAATACAAATACAACCATGCCCGAGGCGGGACTCGAACCCGCGACCCTTCGGTCCGAGATCACTACGACACTACTGCCTTAGCGATCTCGGCCATCGGGCCGGCAACAATACTACTTTGAATATAATTATATAGTTAATAAAGCAAAAATAATTAAAAGCAGAATAATTCAAAGATGATTTATTAATTTGGGATATTCACAGTAATGCTTAACATTATCCCGCGCGTTTTATAATATGGAGCTAAATTTCACCAATTTATTTATGTAGCTTATTAGCTCAGCTTAATTATTGGTTGCTTAATTATTATTAAATTTCTTCTCAAAATACAGAAAAAGTAAATCGTTTATGTTAAAAATTTGAAGATCCTCGAAATGTAATGTTAAAAAAAAATAGTTCCAACATTGGGGGCATTTGCCCCTCTTGTCCCCCCCCCCCGAATCCGCCTATGATCGAGGAATATCGATATTGGAGAAAATCGGCTGATAGGTTTAGGGACTAGCGTTGACGACAGACGGATGGACAGACTTTTTTTCGTCAATCGACTTTTGGGTATCAAGAACCCACAAAACATTGACTCAGGCCACACCACGTGTTAGATGGAGTAATTTACTATATATAGGAAAATGATTTATTCAGTTTTTGTACCACAGTCCGGTAATAAGAGTTATTCTTTAAATTTTTCCGCGAAGGGTCACTTAAAAGAATGGCAAGTTTCATTGTTGTTGAACTCTCCGAATTTTCGAAACTTGCGAATCTATAAATAATGCAAGAATGAATGAGCTGTTGCTGCACTACTATATCAAAAACTTTTCTAAATTTGTCAATGAAAATTTTCATATATTACCAAGTTTTATTCGTTATGATAATTTTAACGTCATATTTTTCAATTGAAAACTGAAAAATTGAGAAAAGGTGAAAAAATGAATTTTTACAAAATACTATTTTCTAAATATACATATTATAAGTACACTAAACAATTCTATTTACTGATATGATCTATAAATATCGTTCTAAATTATTTTCTGTGTAATTACTTTCTGAGAAAATTGATCATTACTGTTGCCACTCTAACAATGGTGTCAATGTCAGCGAGAGACATAGATTCAGTGCTACAAACCACATTAAAAAGAGCGTGTGAAATGTACAAAAATTCCAGTTTCAGTTCTTTTACTTCTCGCTAACCGATTACGCAGGAAAGAGAGAGTTATGTAATGCTACGCGTAAAAGCGTAGTCCTATGACAGGGCCCTATTACAGTGCATCAACTGATGTTACTGCAGTCCCTCTGACCAGGAAGTCCTAGGTTTCAGTTCGGACGGTGGCAGGATTTCCGACACTAGCTTGTCAGCTAGGTCGAATTCAGTTGCTGTGTGGAGGAGAATTCTAGCGACCGGCCGCTCTGATCGGTATTTTTCCGTGGTTTCTCCGATCTACGCCAAGCGAATGCCGGACCAATATTCTAACAAACGGACCACGGACCGTGCACGATCTTTCCTGCCTCTTCGTTGTTCTATTCTTACCCCTTACATACATACACTCACATGCACTATACTACCACACTTATCGGGAGACCGGTCGGGAGCTTAGAGCTTCTCCTAGCTGGGGCGATGCCCCGCTGGTGAGAGATACCTACGCTAGCCGACGGTAGGTCGACGCCGGATCTCGCCATTCAGCGAGGGAAGACCACCGCTACACCCCGAGCATGGAACATGCACTTCACTTTTAAGGACCATAGTAGTTGACGTGTCCGGAGCCACTAAAAATCAATCAATCGAAAATTGCAAAATTGTAAAATGTTTTCGACGTCTTCTTTCAACTACAATTATGAAGATGGAAATTTTTTCCCTTAATGGAATCTGTTCCTTAAAGATTGATTTTGAAATATGTTCATGTATAATTTTTCAGAAATTTGAGATATTTTCGCGTAATTTTGCGTGAAAGTAAGGGCAAGTAAAACAAGGCTATAGGTTCGAAACTAACTTAACGCCTGAATATCTTATGTTGTGTTTGTGGCGTTTGTGGATTTCTGAGTGCGAGTATTGTACCCTAAACTTTCCATAATCTCTTTCCACATCTCTATCCTAATCCTTCCGTAATCTCTTGCCCTGACTAGCATTTGTCAGCTCGGTGTGTGAGATGTGTGTATAAACTGTGTGTAACTGAAGAACAGGATCCTACATCCAGAACAATGGTTCAAGAACTGAGATGAGTTCAAGGAATACCATCGGCTACTAATGTGAAGGAACAAGGAGTAGGTAGGCCTGTGCGATGCTCGGGGCCCGTGAAGGCGCTCTTCATTGCGAGTGTCCCCAAAGGGGCAGTAGGTACCGTGAGAGCACCTGGTAGGCCTTTCAGGTGCCGTTGGATAGCGGCTCGGAAGAGGGAGATGCAAAACTGAAAACCCCGCCCAAAATCAAGAGAATAAGAAACCGACTAGTACGAGAAAGTCCGGTCAATTCTCTATCACCACCAGTTTCCCTTTATAGAGCTTTTTTTGCGTTTAACTTGTCTCCTGGTTATTGCCTACAATTGGCAGCAGATGATACCTCTCAATGGAAGAGAGATTAAATTGCAATAAATAAAGCTATTTTACTCCACATGTTCTGCTCTTTAATCTAGTGACTGTATTCAAGAGGGGAAAATATCCTAATGAATATGACTTAATAGGATCTGTTCGAAGATTCCCCACTTTGTGAATCATTGTTTTCAAAGTGAAAATAGCTTCATACTGGGACACAACTTTGAAAGACAAGCTCTTGAATTTAAGGTTACAGCATCGTAGACCTGGAACTGTGCTTGGTAAAATATTTTGATATCGTTGAGCGTTGATATTAAATTGTACGGAATACCAAATAATCAATTCAATTTTACTTGTAATGTATTTCGAGATTCTGTTCGTTTCTGATCATTAATGCTAACCGGTAGGTGCACTCAGGAAAGCTAAATTTCCGCAAATACGTCCGAAAGTAAAAAAATATAAATTTTATGGGACATCACAAGAAACTTCCCTCAGGTCTCATGTCCCCCCATGTCTTCCCTCTCAGCACGTTGTCCTGCATGTTCTCTAGCAAGTTCCCTCGCATGCTCCCATATTCCCTTATGTTTAACTTGACCTCAAACTGTCATTCAAAATTTTATTATAAGTGGTTTTCACTTTTTATATACTTGTATGTTCGGAGTTTAGAGATAGTTATGTAATGTTGCTAAAACCTATTTCGAGATTTTGGCGATAATACACCTTTTGGAGATTATTTATAATGGCAAAATGTTTTCTTACGTCTGTCTGTCCATCCGTCTGCCCGTTATTCTGTCTGATTTGAACGACACTAGCGCCTAAACTGTACTCAGAAGTTTTCCCAAAATGTATATTCCGAGATTGATCCGTCTGAACTCGAGTTTCTGCGAATTTAAAACGAATCTTTTAGTTTTTGAGGTTAGGACACTTGAGTCTTTCGGACACTTTCAAATATTTCCAAAAATAACTCTACTTTTTTCTTTAAATTTGTGCACAAATAGAGCAATGAACGCTAATAAATATTGCATCGGTGTGAATTTTATTAAAACCTCGAAATTTTTAAAAATTAAAAATGTTTTCGATCTCTTCTTGCAACTACATTATTGAAGATAGTTTATTCTTAATAAAATCTACTCTTCGAAGTTAGGTCTTTAAATAATACCAAGATGCTTTCAAAATATGGCCAGTTTCTTACATATTTTTAACCAAATCGTCACTATTTTCCACTAGCATATAAACCAGATTTTCTAAAAAGTCCCCACTTTTTTCTTTAGTATTTTTCTCGAATAAAGAATTGTTTGCTTAATAATATGGTCGAGGTATGATTTTCATAGAAACCTCTGTGATTTCACAGATGTTGAAAGGTCAATTTGTTTCCACGCCGTAAACCAACATTATTAGAGAAAGAGATTTCTTGTTAGTACATTTCTCAATATTATATTTTAAAAATATTCCAAATAGGTACACTTTAAAAAAAATATTGGTTGTTTTTGAGTTCAGTTATATCGTGACAAAGCTCAAATGTTTTTTTTTCCTACACCTTCAGTATCGAACCTATAGATTTCTTTCGTAATGCAATCTATTCGCCAATTTAAGATCTTCTCAATTATTTCATGTAGAATTTTTTGAAATACGCGAATTGTCGAGATTTTCAGGGACAATTTTCCGCGGATTCAAAACGGTTTGTTTGGATGGTTGACCGGTGACATGATACACTCAAGCTGTGGGGCTCGCATCCTGAGTGCTCAAATTACTTTTTACTTTCTTGATTATTTTTGTAACTATACAGCACAATGCACTAATTCAATGTCAGAAATAACTTTTTCATTACAACTTTTGAATTTCCAAATATTACATATATGAAGTTTTTAGTCTTTTGGGTGTCCTTTCTTTAAGATTTTTAAAAGAAGGGTGAAGTGTTATTAAGATTTAAGTTGAAATAATATCATTTTACGTAACGGTTAAAATTAATGTACTTTTTTACCATCACCAGTTTATTTACTTTTTTAACGAATTGAGCTAAGTATTCTTTTAAATATTTTTTAATCTCAATGATACGATAAAATATCTATAATTTCAAACATTGACCGGTTGAGGTACCTAAGGACATCAATGTCACTGCAGTGCCTCTAACCGGAAACCTCTAACGGTATTAGGCACATTCGTATACACTTTTTGTTCGAGTTTGCCGTTCAAATGTGCCATTTCTACGCCTTTATATTTATTGAACAATTGTTTATGAAGCTATGGTCAGTAAAATTCGAAATGTCTCGAACTTCGTCACTGAGCTGTAGGCGCAATTCAAATCTTTTCCATCAATCTGCCTGGATCTGTCTGCGACGAGCCTTGCCTTGTCTCTCACAGCACCTACACTGATCCTTTTGAAGATACATTTATTTCCAGGAGTCTTTTCCCTTCTAACGTTTTCTCGATCAACGATATTTCATATTCCACAATTTTGTAAGCATTTCAACTCCATTTCTTCTTTCTATTTATGTTCCTCACACGCGTTTACAACTTTCCCTCACTTTTCGGAACAAATTCATTGCCCACATTTCTAGCTACATTTGCAGCGGCGTTGTACTTTATCACATGATGTTTAACTCTAGAAGATCTGCCAGTTTTGATTATGAAGGATGATAATTCAATTAAACATAATTTTTTTAACACGCTTTGTGCGAAACGCGGTTTTTCGTGTTTGTTTTCTTAGTGTGAAACCGCTAATTTTTTCACAATATGCGAAAAATCGCGAATCGTGTGCGAAACATCTGTAAAGATTCGCAATTGTCTTTCGTCTTGACGACGTCTTGTTTATTATTTACAAACAACAGTGTTACGATACTGACTGGAATCCATTTACTTTTGTACAAGTAAGGTATTCCTAATTATTTTATATTTAATTTATATTCCTTTACTTGACGCGTTTCGCTCACGGTGTGTTAAAAAATAGTATATGCAACACGGGCGCGAGGGGATTCCCGCATTCGTCTCTTGTTCGATGTCTCTCGTCATACCGGGAGCGGTAGCTCAACTGATGTCACTGCAGCGCCTCTGAACGGGAGGTCCTAGGTTCGAGTCCTGATGGCGACAGGATTTTCGACACTAACTTTTCAGCTAGGTCGAATTCAGTTGCTGTCTGGAGGAGAATTCTAGCGGCCGGCTGCTCTCATCGGTAGTTTTCCGTGGTTTCTCCGATCAACACCAGGCGAATGCCGGAGCAGTGCCCTACCAAACGGACCGCGCGCGATCTGTCCTTCCTCTTCCTTGTCCTATCCTCTCCCCTTACACACACACACACACACACACACACACACACTTACACTAACATGCACTAAACTACTACATATTCCGGGAGACCGGTCTGGAGTGGTGCCCTGCTGGTGGGAGAGTCCTGGTTAGGGGGAAACCCCACTAGCCGACGGTAGGTCGGCGCCAGATCTCGCCATCCAGCGGGGAAAGATCACCACCATCTCCCGAGAAAAATCATGCACTACACTTACGAGACTAATGACCGACGCAGTTGACGCGCCCGGAAACACGACAAAAATCAATCAATCTCTCGTCATCACGATGACGACGACAAACTTGACTCGTGCGTGAATCACCTGATACATAAACTCGTGCGTGAATCCCTTGTTACGTAAAGTACTTTTTCCTTGCGGTTTTCTTTCTCTTCAGGTATTATTTTTCTGAAAATTCATAATTATCTTCAGATATTGTCTATTTAATGTTTTTATTATTCATTATCAAGTTTATTAGTACTTCAGGATCAACTTCACTTTTTTATCAAAAAACTTATCAATGTTATCAAAAACTGATCATGTTGAAATTCTCTAAGTCGTTTCGCTCCGCCTTATTACGAGGGAGACAACCATTTGGACTTCGAGAGGCCCTCACTACATTTCTTGACTCACGAATATTTTACTTCTTAGATTTAATATTCTATCGGCTTTACACTATCAAGAATGTCCTATAAATATTCCTTGATTGCATCTTTTGCACAACGGATGTCCTTGTTTCCAAAAAACGCAGGAACCGTCAAATCTGAAATGCATGGTTTGATCGCTGATCACAATTTCATTAGAACTTTGTCTTTCGTATGTAAGAAAGTATACAGATTGTATACAGTATAACATTGTACACAGATACTGCAGTTTGTCCATATTCCCATTAAAAATTCCAAGGTTATCCCTAAATCAACAATAATGTTTTTGAGGACTTTGATGTTGTTGTATTAGCTCTTTCTGCAATGCCATTGCTTTGGTGAGTTCATGTTAGTTCCGTTTGGTGAGTTCACGTTAATTCCTTTATTCCTATCTGAATTTGGTAATGTAGTATTAACTAACTCCATTGCATCATTATTAGCATTAACATCCTTCTCATCTCTCATATATATGACCTTGTGACTAGTTTCGTTTTCTCCACTATTCAATTAGTTCAAAACACAGTCATTTGTTTCCTTTATAAACTTCACAAACAATCTCCGTCAATATTAATTCAATTTCTTCAACAAATATTTGTTTTTTCTTCACGGTAGTGTCGGCATGGACCACATAGATCATTATGTAATCGCTCTAAACTGTTTGATGTAGTTTTGTATCTGAAATTTTAAAAAGGAACCTCAAGAATGACTCTAGCAAGCACTTTGTTTACGTTCAATCTTATAATTTTCTAGTTCTCGAACCATTCCACGTATGATTCGAGTTATATCGAAGATTATTGAAGGAAACGTCGGATTCTATATACGGAAGTCCGACTGAATTATCTCCGTTTCTGTATTCTAATAATAAAATGATCCCTTGGTAATACTATTTCGCGATAAGAATAGTTTTTTTTCATCTTGCCACACTTCTCCTCTAATAAAATTGTTTTATTTTTATTCATTATGCATTGACAGTAAACTTGAATTCAGTTTCTATAGATGTAGCACCCTTTCCATATTGGCTTTGATCATTTCATGAAACACTAAGGTTTAATATCGAGAATCTACCACGAAGTCTAAACTTATATTTCTTTCAGATTCAAAAGCACTAGTTTTAATCATGGCCGTATTCTTGTTTCTTAATAAATCATTTCTTGGCGTCATACATGCCGTACTTTCCAAATATAATAACCAGGAAACAGTTTCATCACTCGTTTTACTATCATCTTCCACTGCCATTATTGAATGTTTTCTTGGACCGTTTGATGAATCAGATGCATGATAATTCAAAGTGTGTACTTTTCCTTTATTTGCAGAAGTTTCGTGAATCTTTCTATTCTTAGATTTGAAAGAGTTCTTTGGTTTATTTTTTCGTGTTTGTTGTGACATCTTTCTTTTCAATACCAACATTCTGGGGATGTGGTCCTAACTTTCCTCATAAAAAACAATTCACTTTCTTGGATTCTTTGTCTTTGTAACCACTCGTTTCTTTACAACTTTTCGATTAAACGTTGATATTTTTCATAATATAAAAGAATATATTTTAAGGATTCGAAATCAATATCCGCGTTCGCATACAATGCTGTTGTTATCGCGTTGAAAGTCTTGGGTAATCCATGAATGACACGGTACACCAGTTCACTGCCCTTGCGGTTAAGCTCATTGGTAAATGTGCTCGCTTTCCCTGACGCGACTCCGGGTTCGATTCCCGGCCAGGCACGATTGTAACGTTTTCTTGCAATGTCTCAGTATATGCTGCTGTTTGACGATGAGAAAACTCACTTCTCAGGTTGAGAAGATCAGAATACTCGTGCTTACCACACGCAACCCCTTAACCCATGGCTCCGATGTCGGGAGTCTTCTGGTAGGCAATGGTGCACGGGCTGTCGTGCTAAGTACAGGCAGACACCAGTTCACTGTCTTCAACAGGAACATTTAGTTAATTTATCCACAGCTCATCACTCTGGATATAAATTTACAAAGATTCTTTGACTTCCTCTTCCAATCGTGATATTTTCCATTTTCAACTTAATCAACTTACCCATCTCCGTAACTTCGGTCGTTTCTGTAGCGTGTTTTAAAAAACCCTAGCGTTTGTGATTCCTTTGCATGAAATTAATTGTTCGTTTGAAAACATAGAATGATAATTTCCATAATGAAATCATTTTTACATGACCATTCTCGCCATTTTCTTACATTTACTTTCGTTATCGTCAGTGATGTTGGGTTCTTCTTTCACTAAAACGTCTTCAAATAGGCGTTTCTGTTTTATCAGAGCGCTCATTTTCAGAATCCAGTAATTGGAGTTGGCATTGGATAACATTTCTATTTTTCCATACGAATTTGACATATCTTCAGTTATGGTTTTACTTTAATTGACACAACCACACTCACTCGACTACCAAATTGCAACGTTTATAACGTATTACGATGACAATTCAATACGCAACTCATAATCAACATAAACGTTTATTTCACCCACACAATTATAAATTCTACAGGCAGAATGTATAGATACCGCTTTCCATTTTGTTAAAAATGCATTACAGAATATTTAAGAAGTCAAACGATACTTATGTCAACAAATATTTCTCTTTAGCAGTTACATTTCCTCCCGAAAATTATGGAAATTATAGAGAGTGAGCGATCCAAAGCCAAATTATGCCAGAACTTCGCCACTCTTCACTGACTCCTTTAAAATACGTTTTCTGGGATGTACTGAGCGCCACATGCATACGAGCACAGCTCGTGAAAACTGATGAGCGAAAACCATAACTCGTCTTTATGCGCTATTCTTCTGACTTCACCGTAGGTGAATCCGTCCGTGGACTGCAGTATATGGATCACAACGTACCGGATTGCAGACGTATAACTCTTTCACGTGCAGTTGTGCCACGGTACATGGGGAGAATTTCACTTCTGGACCTACGTCAAGATCCTTCGCAAGATGCAGTGCTGTATGGCGCCATCAGGCTATTACCATAAAAGGTCAGCGACTGGCATTATATGTATTATATTGGAAAGTCCATGTCTTGGTATGAATACTCTTCAGTCATTGTCACACTGCTGGAACCTCATCTGACAAAGCTCTAAGATAACTCTTTGCGAACAAGCAATACGCGAGTCAACACAAATTGGCATTACTCAAGAAAGGAGATTCAGTCTCGTTAAAAATCGTCTGCATACTATAGATCGATTCGTAAATTCCATGAAAGCACGTACCTCAAAACGTCGAATGAGTTTGATTTTACTACTCTATTTCTGGTAAGAGGTCCATCCCCATTTAGCAGCTAAGATAAGTGAAAATGTAGTTTCTTATAACGTGTAGTAACATGTTCACGGAGAAGGAACGTATTTTCTGCATTATTTCACGAGAATTCCACATATGTGGTAATTTACGAATGACTGTAAAATGCATACCTTTTCTCTTAATAAAATATTACAGATCTTTCATCACCTTATTTTGTTTCATTACACTGATCTGTATCTATTTTAATTCTGTAGTCATTTACTGAGCATTAAATTCAAGAGTAAAGCCAGGAGGTGGGTACAAAAACGAAATATAATTATTATTAACGAGGTGCATGTGTCACAAAATAATAATTAAAACAATAATTAAATAAAAACAATAAATTATAAATGTAAAATTATAAAATAAATAATTAAAAAATTATAGCTTTGTTGTTATTAACTTACTGATTTACAATGGCGCGAGGCCACCAGATCAAGGCAGAGATCTGTCCTGACTTAGAGGTCAATGAAATATTAATCAAACTAGTGACATACAGCAGCTAAAATATTGATGAATAATATCACACAAAATGGTCTTCCAACAATTAGCATCCACACTGATGAAGAACATCAAAAAATACTTTCCTATAACTGTCATGAATGAAATATTTTAACAAAACAGTCTTCACAAATATTGCAAAAACACAATATTAACAAAAATACATCTATTCTTTGCATACCGAGTCCAGTATCAAAAATGTTGCGGTTCCGTAACAAATATTTAATTTAATGCCCGACACCCTTTTCCTTTCAGCCATATTGTCACATGACGTCAGTTATATCGGAAGTAGTGATGTACTGACTATGAGAATTCACTCGGGGCGCACAGTATGAAAAAAGGAAGAGTAACTCACTCAAATATTTGCGTTTTTCAAGCAAAATCGAAACTGATTCATTGTCTTTGGATTTTTCCCGCGTTCTTAAGTATCTAACAAAACCATACGACACCTTACGACACCTATTTATAACACTTTTACGAAATAATCCTCATACTAATACATTTAGCAGATGTTTGCGTTTCTACTTCTTCAATTTTTCCTTTTTCTCCTCCTCCTTCTCCTCTTCCTTCTTCTTCTTCTTCTTCTTCTTCTTCTTCAGTGTCTTCTTCTTAAGCAGCGATAATTGTTGACTTCTAAGAAACCTTTTATGATTTTCTGCCAGCTTTAATATCTCTTACATTATTAAAGTTCATTCGAATATCTACCGAAGAATAACTTTCAATCTGCAGTTTCCTAATTTCCCGCTAATAATTACTGAAATAAATTATCTAAATAAGAAGCAAACAAAGATGGTAATGTACAGAACTCGGAATGAAAAATACTTTTCAATATATTTCATTTTCACATATGCTCTTATTTCACTAATTATTTTGAATACACGGCTTTAAATATTTTCACAAAATGACAAAATATTTTAAACATTTTTACAACTGAATGTCATATTATTAAGACAATTACATTTTATCCTCTGTTTTAGTTGATTTAATTTAAATACGATATTGAAATACGACTTTACTTTTATAAACGCGGACTTTCCTCGCCTCACATAAGTTAACTAGTGGCTCTACGGAATGGTACAGACTCTCTCCTACTACTTAGTTTACTAATTTCCTTAGTCTGGGCTGGATTTTCGAACTTGTTCCAACCTCTTGTCACATTTTTCAGCAAAAATTTTCATATAAGACGATCTTTTACTCTATAATATTCTTAAAGTAACATTTCTGTTCTAACATTAGGAAACCGAAAAATTGAGAAAATAAAAAAAAAAAGTACTTTGGGTGGCGATAGTTGACAGCTGACAAGAGGATGGTGCAAGACCGAAAAGGTATCCAGTCCAAATAAATGAGAAACCTAACTAGCACGAGAAAGACTGTACTATTTGTAGCACCACTGGATTAATATTTACATTATTTATCTTTACAATTGGTATTTGAATATTTTACCATAGTAGGTACATCACATCATTACAATTCAGTCCTTTCGCAATCAGCCAAAATTTCATTTCCCTTTTTGCATTTCTGTTGTGTCAGATAAGTTTATTATTAGGTCTTATAGAGTTTTTGTTTGTAAGAACATCTATGAAGTACTCCAATTTATCAAGTCCGACATTGACTACATTATCATTAAATAAGCAGTAATTATCTAACTCTCAATAGAAGATTTTTACAATACTAGAGCCATGCACATGAACGTGTTTCTTGAGAACATATTAATATATCTGTTCAATATTTGTTGACACGTGCCACCCATACACGATGGCTCATAATACGTATTGCATTTTCCTAGGGGATTTGGGTCAGGGAGTCGGAGATGACTACTTTGTGCTAAGGGGTGGGAAATCTCGTACAATGAAGTTACGTAAGTGTTACTCTCACGTAGCAGCACATTATGCACTGGTGTTTGTCAGGTGTAGAAACTCTCAAGAAACTAGGGAACCAGCCCAGTGGCAATGACTATATTGTTTGTTTGTGTTTTTGTTTTGTTTTTATTTTTATATATATTTTTATATTTATTTTTATACTTATATTTATTTTGTTTATATTTATTATTTAGATTTGATGCGTCTGAACATTATTCGTCATTATACATGTATTAAATCTCACGAACATCACATCGATTTTTTTCTGTTGTCAACACCGAACAATAAAGTAAAAAACTGGATGCTAGCGAGCGGATCGTCCCCGGAGTTTGGGCGGATGGTTCCTAGTTGTGCGGTGCCCGCCTAACATCAGTACACGCGATGTTGCCTACCTATTAGGGATGCGATGTGAACATAACGTGCGATTAGGGATGCGATGTGAACGAGCGTGAACATGTGTTAACTTTGTAATGACATTTACTTCCACATGTTCTTCGTCATAAGTTACCTTCTTCGACGTCCTATTTGCCCTAGAATTTTGTAACATTTATTTTCAGTTAGCTGTAGATATGTAACAGGTGAATGTAATAAAAGGCGGAAACGTCAGCAGTTGTGCGCACACAATGTTTTATTGTTACCGAAAATCAAGTTGTAGCCATTTTTCATGATATATAAATAATTCATTTATGTAACCTCGCATTTCTTACAAGATCCATTTTCTAAACGCCTAATGCGGCATATAATTTGTACTGAAATAATTTATCAAAGTGATTGAAATAATTCAAGTCGTTGTCATTGCCAAAAATATTGTTTAATTCAATAAGAGCAGCTTTCAATGGCTTCGCCATCATCATCAGTTTCCTGATACAAGAAATATAAACAAAACATTAGAATTAACATTTTTTGTTTATATTTCTTGTATCACGAAACTGATGATGATGGCTAAGCCATCCAAAGCTGCTCTTGTTGAATTGAACAATATAATTGGCAATGAAAACCCCTTGAATTATCTCAATTATTTAAATGCCAACCACAATTCACCGCTAAACCAATGTTACCAAAGCGAGACGTGCATTAAGGGCATCACAGACTTTTGTTGTTGTTTTTTGTTGTTTTTTTCAGAAATTTGGGAGTTTATAGTGTGTGCTCGAGCAGATAGCAGCACATAAATTCTATAATTTGGCGCCTACTTAACTACTTCATTCATCGCACCGGAATAGAGAATTGCCTATAGTCATCATTCAAATTTTTTTCTTAAAACCACTCACGATGCGTCAGTCTCACAATATTTCGTAGACGTCAACAATTTATTTCTTTACCTCGACCTTCACACACCCAGGTACTTAATGTACGTCTACTTCTGCTTCGTACGTGAAATCTTGGTTAAAGTAAACAAACAGTGTAGTTCTTTTCGGGTACTGATTCGCTGTGACATATTATATTAAATACTATTTGCATTAAGGAACACACTCATAACTTAATATTAACATTGGAATAAAAATAAACACTTGGAATACGTGATAACAAAAACATTTTTATTAATATATAATTATTTAAATAAAAATAAATAATGAATGCATAATGCATGATCAAAATTGGAGATTCGGTAACGGCGACGCAAAGCGAAAATCAATAACGTTCAAAAAAACATTTTTTTAATGCATAGTCAAGTCCAAATGAGGTGGTAGTGTGAATGCACAGTTTGAAATATTACCAATTAAATGGAGTGAATTACAATTGTATTGAGCTGGCCACGATTAGTCCCATTCACCTTCCAAAGATTGGGTTCGATCGATTCGATGCAGTTGCGCGCTCTGGACCCCCCCCCCCCCATCCGTGGCGTTGGCTAAATGAGGCGCGCGAGTGCAGGGCGCAGCCGGCGGCGCCGAAATGGCATCGCGCCTTGTTGTTTGGTGCGCAGTGAGGGGCGAGATGCGCGCGCGGCGGGCGGGGCGGCCGCCGGCCCACGCGCGTGCCTGCGCGGCGGCGAGGCGGGCGGCGGCGCGGGCGGCGTGAGCGGCGACGGCGACGGCGACGGCGGCATGCGGCGCGCGGGCGGCGAAGGCGGCGGCGGCGGCGCGTAACGGCGTGGTCGCCCCGCGGCGCGGCGGCGCCTGGCCGACAAGGTGTCTTCCAGCCAGTGGACTCTACGCATCTCGGAGGCGGACGTGAGCGTCGCCAGCAGCGAGTTCCTAGCTGCGTGTGCGTCTGCCCGCGCGTCGCGCGACGATGTGCGGAGCGCGGGCGGCGGCGTGGGCGGCGGGGGCGGCGGCGGCGGGGCGGCGCGCGCGGCGGCGCTCGGGGCGGCGGGCGGCGCTGCCGCTGGGCGGCCGGGCGCCGACCCCGCGGCCGGCGGCGCGTGGCTGAGGCGCGGGCCCGCGGCGGCGGCGGCGGCGGCGCGGGCCGGCGCCTGCGGGGGCGGCGGCGGCGGCAGCGACTGCAGCAGCGACGGCGGCGGCGGCGGCGGCGGCCACCTGCGCCGGGCCAGCTCCGGCGGCTCCTTCGCCTGGCCGCGCTTCATGTCCACTGCCAAGCGCCTGGTGCTGTCGCTGCGCGGCGGGCGGCGGGGCGGGGGCGGCGGGGGCGGCGAGGGCGCGGGCGCGGGGGCGGGCGCGGGCGCGGGCAGCGCCTCCTCCTCCACGCGCCTCGTGCTCGACCACCCGCACGGCCCCGGCGGCCACTACGGCGGCGCGGGCTCCGTGCACGAGCTGGACGAAATCGCGGTGGTGTCCGCCAATGCGGAGCCCTGCCACCTCAAGTACGGCAGCGGGCCGCTGGGCGTGGCGGCGAACGGGCCGCGCGTCGTCCCAGGTGAGCCTTCCCCTCCGCTGCAGCGGGCGCGCGCGCGCGGGGCTTCGCTCTGCTCAACAGCGGCCCAAACACTTCGACAAACAACCAACTAGCATGTAGGAAATTGCTTTTTCGTTCAACTACACATGTCTTTAATAACAACGGGTATAAACAAAGTCTTATTAATAATAATTAAACAAATAAACACTAATATAACCATCACGTTACCCATGTAAGTATTTATCGTTTCATAAAAACATTATTGTATAGGTAGCAATGATGAAACAATGACTGATTGATGCACAAATGAGTAGTCGTCTCAAGTAAAGAACCAGAAATGACGTCACTTATCCTTTTTTGTCGTTTAGGGCATGTGAGAGAGTCGAAGCCGAGTGCTTTCTGCCATTGATAATGTGGTGATAAATATCATATAATGAAATTAGAATGACCCAATTTTGGCATTGCGTTTCTGATTGTTTGGAAACTCATCCTGCACTAAAGTTTGGTTCTCCATGATCTTCCAGAGTCTGTCATCTCCTGACCGCTGGCTATGACAATATCGATTTTCTGTCGTTTTTGTTTAGCACCGACTGCACCTCAATGAGCATCGCCATTGTCATGCGTGCACCAAACTTCATGCCGTAAAATCTAGAAATGTAGTACCTGAGAATTTGTGTATCTGCAAACACCAGTGCAGTATGAGTTCCTCACCAATTGGGGATACTATCTCAAAATTGGTTTGTGAATCTTCCTTATATGAAACTTCTCGCAACATGTTGTTTGACAAACATAATAATTTTCGACCCCCTTACACACGCCAGAAGATTGTTACATTTATTCTAAATTTTGTGTATTTAGAACATATTCACTCAATAGAATTGATATTAACATTTTACTTGAAGCAAGAAGAAAACACATCAAATACATTCATGATAAGACGCTACGCAGCTTATATTTTGAAGTATCCTTGCGATCTTCAAAAAATGATATTAGGGGAATTAAAATATTCCATTAATAATAGTATTTTGTTCTCTTAAGAGGCGTAAATTTGTTAAATGCGACTTTAATAACGTGTTATATTTATATGTTTGACTTCTGTCGGAAAAGGCTCCACACGCGCTTGCATTAAAGAAAGTAATAAATAGCCTACATATGTGCTTACATAGTAACTCACAGTGGTTGACGAGGCATTGCCAACCAAGAGGACGATATTTTTTCGGTGACGTGAAATCTATATCATGAATTCGGGACTCTGAACAGTCGACCTCTGCTAAAGGCGAGGGTCAAATGCACTCTGCCTTCTGCAAGTAACTGACAAGCCACTCAAAGTCTAGCTGTCAATATTGCCCATTCGTTAGAGAGGGTTTGATAGCATTCGATAAAAAATGGGATATTTCCGAGAAAACTGGTTTCTAGAATCTTCCAATAATCACTAACCCTTTTCCAATATCGCCGCAGCTGCAGTAACGAACTTCCATACTGTAAAAATCTCTACTGCTTCAGCCTGAGTTGCTAGGAGTGTAATAGAAAGAGCGATCAGTAACGAAATGCTTATTTTCAATGAACTGAAATTGATATTGAAATTCGGTGCAAATTTGTTTTAAAGAAAACACGCGAAGTATGTATATATGTTCTAGAATGAACGTAGGAATGATGGAATTTGCTGAGAACATTTCTCCGCTAGTGGTGTTACAACTTTCTCATTTAATTTGTAACTATTAGATAATTCTAGCTGAACCCCTGCGAACATTTCTAACATTTGAACTCAATTGTATATGTTCGTCGTCGTTCGTTCGTATCGTCCGTATACGTTCATTGTTTCGTGGCCAGAATCAGCTTATTTAACTTGCAGATCATCTTATTGTCCCAAATCATTCCTCTGTCAAGTGATAACAACCCACACAACTTTTTCTCGTGCTGGGAGTAGAACTCGGAAGAGTGAGTGAAAGGGTTCATTGTGGTAGTAATCACTACACTAAATTTGACTCGACCACATCTGAGAATATCCTTTTTGGGGATAATCTTTTGTACGTTTCAGGCGCTAGAGATTTTTACAAACAGACGAACAGACAGACGTTTTTGAAGAAAAAAAGGAAGCAAGAGAGAGAGAGAAGTTTTACCGTGTCCGTGACCCACAAAACAAGTATTGTGAAAATTTTGGCAGGATTTTTGCAGCAGAAAAGAACTTCCTTTGTACTAGTATAAACAGAATACGAGAAAGTAAGAACTTCCAGTACAATAAGAAGGTATTACAACTAAATAAAAATCCACAACATTGAAAATTGTGTACAAAGAAGATTAATTGAATTTTGTTTTAGATTTCTGAGGTTTACTAGGTGCATTAAGATTCGAAAATTGCATCCATAAGTACATTTGATAAAGTTTGTGTTTCTATCCCAGCCTTACATATAACATGCACTTATAAATTTTTGGGAATCATGGCAAAGTTCAGTTGTCCTTCTCTTTTCTAACATGTAGAGCTTCCTCGAGTGAATATGGCTTCCACATATTTTCCTACATTTGACTTTCTATCTGAACACTGCATCCTTACAACTGCAAAACAAGCTCATTAATATTTAAACCACATACCACACAAGGAAGGCAGATGAATCACATATTTAAGGCTAGGTTTGATAAGAGGTAAAGTACCTTAAATGAAAAAAACATCGTATTAATAAATATATAGATGAATGTAATTCACTTCAGCTTATGAACCATTTAAACGAGTGGTGCTACGAAGGCACATACTTTCTCGTGTTATTTGTATGAGTTACGTAATATTATAATAATGAACCTCCTAAGCCAGTGATTATGTGGCATGAAATTTTATATAACGAATTTAAAATTTCTGATTTTTCCCCTCTGATCTCGCCATCCAGCGGGGAAAGATCACCGCCATCTCCCGAGAAAACACATGCACTACACTAACGGGACTAATGACCAAAGCAGTTGCGCCCGGAAACACAAAAATATCAGTCAATCAATCAATCAATGCATGATAAAATACATACCTAATTGAAGAAGAAAAACCGTGATACAGTGTAGGCACAGTTTTTAATTACTAAAAAGTGTGGTTCAGTAAATGTCTGTAAGCCAATCTGGTTTATGAGACACTTTTATTTCTAGACCGACCGTGGGAATTCCTAGGTTAATGCCTTAAAAAGGAGGATATGTTGACAGTGTCAAGTACCGACAAGAGCAAGGAAGAAATAATCTCCATCATAATAGGTAAAAATAGAAAACATCTAGTAGTGGACTCAAACATCGGTGCAAGACGTCTTGTAATATAAATGTCCAAATATTGGTTCAGTTTTCTAAGAAAATCTTCCTATTGTCAGAGTTTTCCTAGAATTAGAGAATCTTTATCTTTTTTCTTTCATTTTTCCTTACATCCTTACTTATATTTTTCTTATGACACAAATGGAATGGGGAGGGTATGGGGTGCCCAAACTTCCACAAAGGAAGTAAATCTAGATAGGAAACAAACGGAGAAATATCCCACTACAAATTATGAAATTAAAATCCCACTTTCCACAGCTACATAGCGCGTTGAACTCGTCAAATACCAGATAACATATGTCCTGAAGTATCTTAAACGAGAAAGCTGCAATGTAACAGAAAATAAACTTTAGTTTTGACTAGAACGAATAAATACAAATATTACAATTCTTCAGATACAATAGATCAGTTTAATAGTTTTTAAAGTAATTCGTCTCTTCATTTAACAGAATTTGACGAGGGAAATCGTCAAGGTTCAATAAACAAGGTTCTATTTTTAGGTAAATACGTTCGGTAACCGGACGTAGAATGAAATACTGCAGTAGCTGAACTCTAGTAGTGGATTTGTAACTGAATGAGTCAATTGTTGGGTAGTTTAGAAATAGTGTTGTTTCATTCTGTGTTTTTTACTTTCTCGAAACTTTCGAAAAAAGAAACGGCGAATTTTCCATAGAAAAACTTTTGTTGTCGGGCCCTGATAACGCTTAAGTGGATAAAACTTGTCCCAATAATTTACTTCCTCAATCAATCGACCAATCGAACTGGCTAATGTCGCGGTTCCTTCAATTTGAAATCGATATTTTAATTTTGGGGGGTACTTTACAGGAAGT
Source organism: Teleogryllus occipitalis (assembly GCA_011170035.1). Taxonomy (NCBI): domain Eukaryota; kingdom Metazoa; phylum Arthropoda; class Insecta; order Orthoptera; family Gryllidae; genus Teleogryllus; species Teleogryllus occipitalis. The sequence goes on from BLKR01000726.1 coordinate 313,220, forward strand.
CCTTGGACATTTTCATACTTAAAAATAAGGCACCAAATTTTTTGATTAAATTTTGTTGTGAGATAGCATATGGAAGCTTAAGAGAATGGTGAAGAACTAGTTTTCCTTAAAATCTCTGATTTTTCCAAAATTGCAAAAATTCAAAGTTTTTCGTCTTCCTACAACTAAAATATTGAATATATTGATATTTTTTGTTAATAAAGACTCTTCGTTAAAGACAGATCTTGAAATAAGGTCATGTAAAATTGTTAGAAAATTTGAGTAGTTTTTGTGTAATTTTGCGCTAAATATAACCAACTTTTAATTTTGTTTAAACACTTTTTTTCACAAATGGCGGCAGATTTTTTGATTAAATTTTGCAATCGGAGAGCCTAAATAACGCTTAGTGAACGGTGTAGGTCTCATGTACGTTAAAATTCCTGATTTTTGGAAAATTGCGAAAATTCAAAATTGTTTCTGCGTCTTCCTACACTACAATTTCGAAGATAATTCTGTTTTAAGTCGTAATTATGAAGAGACTAATTATGAATTAGTTTGATTGTAAGTATTCATTTAAAATAAAATGAAAAATTAAGAACTTAGAATACAAAAGACAAAAAATCATTTTATGAACGCCTTATAAGAACTTTAATAAAAACACAACAACGAAAACTGAAAAAAGTTCCATTTATTGTAAATATGGCGTTTTTAGCAATAATTGATAAGAAAATATGTGCCCATTGCCGCATACGCCTATTATTGCCTGCGTCTATTAACCAAGATCTATTAATATGCCCAGGAATTGCGGTGTAATAATTCCGTAGCCGTTTCTAAAGACGAGAGAGAATGCGCTGTTTTAGCACCACTAGTTTACGATTATACTTTTGTGATTCGACTGATAATACTGAGAAAATAATCTTCCCACGATTTTATTACTCTTTAAACTAGCGTTAGAAAATGGCAGACTTTCTAGTACTGCCCTAAATAGCTCCTCTTTTGAATCGGACTTATACTTTAAGTTTTGCCCCACCTCCTTCCCGGCTGTGTTTTGTCGCCCCCAAAGGGCCCTCTTAAAACATTTCTTCACAAACCAAGTTTTCCCAACAATTAAAAATATATGTCACAGAGTACACGGTATAAGGGCACATATGTGTCTACCACTGATGTACATCCCGATCAAGTAGGCTTTCCCCAAATCTGCATATTACTCCATTGATAAACAACTGTTTATATTCTGTGTACTTTAATTTTTGCTTAGTACACCCATCAATTACTCATTCAAGATTTAAAACAATTTTGCAAATGATATTTGTTTGATTTGGAAATAGGGCAATATTTTTTCAAAAATCTCAAAAAGGACTTCAAATTTTCTTTTAACTTTTTGAGCGGATAGTGCTACATTCGCTGGGTAACATGAAATAAACGTCATTGTGATGTATAATATAGAATTTTTAGTAATTACGCCAATTTTATATATTATAACTTTATTTATTACTCTCATTAACATTTCGGTCGTTTTCTTATACATTATTGTATTTGTGTACAAGTGTTTCAAGTCTTTTCTTTTAATGTTTCTCTAAAACTGACCTTCATTGAAAATGTGTTCAAAATTGAACATTTTCGAAAATGCAGAAACGACATTTCCTCAAGAACGTCTGCAAATTTTTCAATGATAATTTATCTTACAGGAAGTTTTACTCTTCTGAAATGTATTTAAAGACATCTTCTTCTTCTTCTGCGAGTGGAACTACACCATGCGGCGTCTCTCGCACTCAAGCTTCCATCTTCTTCTATCTTGCCAATCATCATCTTTGATGTGACGATCTCTCATTGTCTGTCGCACACCATCATACCACGTGAGTCTTGGTCTACCTCTCTTTCTGTGCATTGGCACCTGCCACCTCCAAGTTTTTAATGGCCATCTTTCCTCCGGCATTCTTCTAAGGTGACCATACCATTTTAACCTCCCTTCTATTGTATCCATTATATCCGACATGACACCCATTTGCTGCTTTATATTTTCATTCCTGATTCTTTCCATTAACGTTACACTACAGCTGCGTCTCCAAAACTCCATTTCCATAGCCTTTAACTTTTTCTCATTACTTTTTGAGATCTCCCACAACTCAGCACCATACAGTGATATACTTTCCACAATTGCTTTATAAATTCTAATTTTCACTTTATTAGAAATATTTTTATTCCATATTATTGAATGCAATTGCCGAATAGCAGATTTTCCTTGCCGAATGCGATGTTTAATTTCCTCTTCACTGCCCCCTTGGTCTGTTAAAATTGTTCCTAAATACTTATACGTCTGACAACACTTAACAACCGAGCCATCCTCCATTACTAAATATTTTCCTGTCCCTCCTACCACCATGTACTCTGTCTTCTTGAAATTGATTTTCAAGCCCCATTTTCCATATTCCTCATTTAATTTCCTTAACATATAATGTGCATCGTATTCATCCTCTGCGAATATCACTTGGTCATCTGCAAAATTTAGTGAATATAACATATCGTCATTTAATTTTATTCCCATCCTTTCACATTTTATCTTCCAGTTTTTTAGAGCTTCTCCTAGATATATTTTGAAGAGAGTTGGTGCAATACAACACCCCTGTCTTAGCCCTTTATTTATTTGATTTCTTTTGATATGCTATTTCCTAATTTGACATAAGCGATATTGTCCGTATATAACTCTCTAATGGCCTTAATATATACGCTATTAATATGGTGGTTTTCCATGGCCATCCACAATTTTGAAAGGGGGACACTGTCGTACGCCTTTTGCAAGTCAATATAGACTAGATGTGTCTCAAGGTTATGCGCCAGCCGCTTATCTGTAACTTGTCGGATGGTAAATATATTATCTGTGCAGGATCTACCAGCACGAAAACCACTCTGTTCTTCCATTTCATTTATTTCATTTTCCAATCTGTTTTTAATAATTTTACCATATATTTTACCAAGGGAACTCAGGACAGTTATACCACGGTAATTGGAGCAGTCCTCTTTATCTCCTTTTTTAAATATATTGGAGATGTAACCCACTTTAAAGACTTCAGGTATCACACGGCCCCTGAGACATGCATTAAATAATTCTGAAAGCTGTTCAAACAACACCGATGGAGCTGATTTTATTAGTTCTATATTTATCCCACCGGGTCCGGGAGCTTTACCGCTTTTGAAACTTTTCACCACTTTCTCAACTTCAGTTGCTGATATATCTTCTACCGGATTGTCAGATGTATCCTTCAGCTGATATAGAGTGCGGTATTCTGCACGGTGTTCCTGCAGAAGTTCTTTGTAATACTTTGCCCAGTTGTCTAGGCTTATAAGCTGCAAATGTCCATATCTCACTTCATTTGTTCTCAGTTGTTTCAACACTTTCCATGCCTCCCGTGATCTTGAGCTTCCAATGGTGTTGCTGATTTCTTGACACTTGATGTCCCACATATCATTTTTGGCTTTTATAATCTCCTTTTTTACTTCTCTACATATTCGTGTGTAAGTTTTTCTGTCTTCTAGATCATGGGTCGTCAGCCACTTTTGATAGGCGTTTTTCTTCTCCCGTACCCTTTCAGCAAATTTGTCACTCCACCAATACGTCCCGGTTCTCTGCTGCTTCCTTTCAATTTTCCCCAAACTTTCGTATGCCGCTTCATGTATGTACTTTGTTATATCTCTGTACATTGCTTTTGGAGAGGAGTCATCCACAATTTGCAACTTCCCACTGAGCCTTAGCTTATACAAGAACAGGATTGATGGGTCTTCTAGTAAACTCACTTTGTACTTAATATCTTCGCCTTTTCTTCTAGAGTCTTCTTCTTTTATTTGATTTTTTACTTTTCCATTTTGGAAGGGGAAAGACATTTGGCTCGCAAAAGGAAGTGGTCAGATCCGCACTCTGCACCTCTATAAACTCTACATTCCTCCACTCTGGTCTTATTACTCTGTTTACCAATAATGTAATCAATTATAGAGTATAATTTCCTTGATGGTTGAGACCAGGTATATTTATGGATATTTTTGTGCTGAAAAAAACATTCCATATCTTCAATTCATATTGCTCGCACACATCTATCAGTCTTTCCCTATTCCCGTTCTTTACATCTTCTCCAAATTTCCCTACAACATTTCTTCCATATTGTCTTCCTACTTTTCCATTAAAGTCGCCCATTAAATATATTTCCTTCCTGTTTCCAATTTGGTTCAGAAGGTTCGTCAAGTTGGTAAAAAATTCAAATTGTTCGATATCAGTTGCACTGTCCGTGGGCGCACAGGCGGCAATTACGATCATATCGTACCCTTTCAGGCGCAGATCAACTCGCAGTAGGTTTTCATTTATACTATCACATTTTTTATATGATGTTTTAAAGCTGTGCGTATGGCAATGGATACTCCTTTCGTTGCTCTGTTTTCTTTATTTACTCCGCTGTATATGTGAACGTAATTTTGAATCTCTTCCAAACTCTTCCCTTTCTTTTTAGTTTCAGATAGGACAGCAACATCTAAATTTAACCTGTCTAATTCTCTAAAAACGTCGGATTCCTTTGTGGCTACGCCTTTCACATTCCAAGTTCCAAAATTCATATACCTATTTCGAAGGCCAAGTCGTCGTCGTAGACTAGCGTCATTCCGAGGCTTATTGCTTGGGATTCGTGCATGTTGAGTTTTTTCTGAGCGATGGGGTGCAGGCCCAACATCTCAACCCCCAACTTGGAGGACCAGGGATTTATTCTCGAGGTTTCCTTCCTCTAACCTTTTTGATGAAACATCATCATCTGCAAGGTAGCAGTTTTTTGAGAAAAGAGGTATTAAAGTCTTCCGCCTCTTCTGTCGTTGGAGAGCTGTCAAGCATCTCTTCCTTCTTCAGAGCCGTTGCCGTCCTCTTCTTCCTCTTCGCTGGATTTGGTCCACCCCGGGTATTTAATTTCCCCGGTATCCACCATATACGTCTGGCCGGGCATCCCCCTATCCGCCACCTGGGGAGGCACCCACTGGGGGACCAGCAACACCACGCGGGATTTTTTTTTGGGGGGGGGGATTTAAAGACATGTTTCTACTATTAGGGGAGGGAATATTTAGAAAATGTGCAAACAAAGTCGGTTTTTCGATGTTGCAAGGCCGCTGGAGCGAGCGGGAAAGACAATAGCGAAAAGATAGCCTAGACTAAAAAGATTAGAAAACTAACTAGTGCAAGAAAGTCTGCCATTATGTAGCACCACTAGTTTCTGTTTCATCTTCTTTCTTGTTCTTCTTTTCCTCTTGTTCCTTATTTTCCTCCTTTTCCTTATCCTCCATCTTCTTCTTCTTCTTTTCCTCTCCTTTTCCATTTTCCTCCTATTAATATTCCCTACTTACAACTAAATTCATAATATTTGCAATTGTCTCTGCATCCCCAATCGTGTAACGCATACATGTAATGCGGGTTGCATCAGACAGGATGATAGCAATCAAAAGTTTTCTGCTATGTGGATTCATATCGTTGCCTTTTTAAATCTCTTTTTTATTTCCTCGCACTAACGCACTCGTAAGAAGAGAAAATATTGTAATCGCGCTACGGAAAACAGCTAATTTTCTACAGAAAAAAACTCTTATTTCCGGACTCTGATATCTAAAACGTTGGTCAATATTTTTTCTATATTTAGTAAACTACTTCCTCACTTTAGTAAACAGTTTGTGTGGTCCGAATCTATGTTTAGTAGGTGATTGATACCGGAAAATCGATTGGCGGCAAGTCTTTTGTTCGTCTGTCATCCGTCTGCCTCTGTGCCCAATTCTATCGCCTAAACCAGGGTTGTCCCACTGGCGGCCCGCAGTCCCGGTTATTGTGGCCTGCGAAAGGTTATTAGTCAAAAGTTAGTCTCTTGCATCCACGTCGGGCGCCTAGCGCACGCGCAGTGGCGGGATCAACAGCCCGTTTAATGTAAAAACGGGTTAAGTTTAGATTTCCCGGTGTGTTTCACTGTGTTATGCATGGTTTCATCCATATCAACCCCCGTTTCAGAGCAATCGACAAAGTTCTGAGATCAACAATACGGGGAAGTCAGGCGTGGATCGCTCAAATAAATCGATGAAAATATAGCCCGCAACCATAATAAAGGTTTTAGTTTTTACCTTTTCGGCTTTGCAAGTTTGACACCCCTAGCCTAATCCTTTCAGCCAATTTTCTCCAAAATTGACATTTCCCGTCTATTAATTAAACTTCAGAGTTTGAAACGGATATTTTGATTTTGGGGTTACTTTGTATGAAATCTCAACATTTTCAAATTTTTTTCAATGAGACCAATTGTTTTATTAAACTTTGTCCCAGAATCGCGTAAAGGACGCCTAAGGGAATAGTGTAGGTCTAATTTCCGTTGAAATCCTTATTTTTTTTAAAAATTGCAACACCTCAATATGTTTTCGATGTTTTCCTACAACTACAATATTGGATATGTTTTTTCTTGATGAAATCTGTTCTCTAAAGACAATCCACTAAATAAGGCCATGTACAATTTTTTTCGAAAATATGAGTAATTCTCGGGTAATGTTGCGTAAAATATGGACAATTTTATTTTTTCCTCAAAAACCACTCTACATGTTTTCTTTAATTTTTCTTGCTCAAAATTGATGCTGGTCTTATTCCCGGTGGAAAATACAAAATCTGTATTTTTGAAAATTGCAAAATTTATCATTCCTAAACTACAAAATTGAGTATGGGGATTTTCATCTTAATTAAAATAGGTCATAAATAATCATTTATTTAGAAGAGGTCAGGAACAGTTGTTGGAAAAAACAAGTAGTTTTGCGTAATTTGTGCTTGAAATTAAGGCAATTTATGAAAAAAATCATTTTCTCAAAAATCTCTCTAATTACTCTGTCTAGATATAAACGGCGTAAATAAGTCATAATTTGCGTCTAATCTCAAATAGAAACAATTATAACCTTTCTTTGGTTTAAATTAAGAGCAAAGAGTGTACATTTAAAACTTGGCGCCTTGGAGAGAGTTAATTTTTCCCTCTAAACTCGCGAAGTTCAATTCAGAGGAAAGAAGGCAGGGTCCAAAGAAAAGACGCTTCAAAAATGCTTCACAACATGGCTACCAACCGCAGCAAAGCCCTGCGTTGGCTGAAGCGAGTGTTCCACTCGGTTCTCCACATGCCACTTTTCCGAGAAAAGTTGCTGTTTTCTCACTTAAGGCGCCGTTAGCATGCATTATTACAATCATCAGACTGACTAATTGCATCGGGATCGCGTTGCAAGAAAGATGTTATCGCACAGCTGTATAATGATTTATTGCCGATCCGTGCTTTGTTTCGAAACTCCGTAACAATATTTTCTCCATGATCCAGCTTTTTTTGACGCGTCAGAGCCGAGCTAAATGCGCGTGCTACGCAACCACACACGAACCAGGTGTCAGGAATTTTAATATCTCCCAGGCCAGGGAAAACATAATATTTTCCTAAAATACGAGTAATTAATTTTGGATAGAAAATTGTACCGCCAATGTGTATTAACAGCCTTAATGTGTGTCATTTCAGAAATTTCTCTTGCACGAACCCGTGAAGGCGTTTTCTTGCAAGTTGTTCAACAAAGATACTCGCTTTTCCATACCACGAATGTAAAATCGAGATTTTTCGTCGCCTTAACACACTCCAAACTTTTTCTTCAATTTTGCCACAAGAGACGCTTAAAAGAATGATGCATGTCTCTTTTCATTGCACTCTCTGAATTTTCGAAAATTGCAAATATACAAATAATGCCAGAAAGTAAGCTGTTGTAGTATCACGAGATTTAAAATCTTTTAATATAATTCTTTTTGTAATAAACAGAACTTACGTATGAAAAATTATCTCTGAAGTATTATAGAAATCGAAATTATTTGCATTAAATTAGAGTATCATTTTAAATTTAGGAGACCGCGTTATCTATCAGATCGATTGAGGAATATCAAATTTGATTAAAACCCTGCGTGCGGTGTAGACTAGAACTGTTCAGAGTAGACAGACGGATGAACAGACGTTTTGCCGAATCGATATCACAGTTTTCGGTATCTAGAAGCCCCAAAACCTGCATTCTGCCCCAAACCCACGGAATATATTTGCGAGTACAGAGAATAGTAAAAATCCATTTTTTTCGTATTAGGGACCCACAAAACGAGAATTTCTATAAGAAATTCGGCACGTTTCGTTGCCGTATTACAAGACTTTCTTTAGTACACCAAGTAAAATAAGAGAAAGTAAAATTAACAATGTTCTGTCATGCCTTGATAGACAATTTGTTCATTGTCTCCTAAACGTTGTTTTCAGTTATGTTTTGAAGCAGCTATAACATCATTTTAATACTATTTGTGCTGAATAAAAACGTTCTCACTTATTTCTTTGTCTTATTTCTCAAAGCTCGTACAATTTAAATCAATTCATGAAGTAAACTATTAAACATTATTCTTTCCTTAGCCAGATCATTTATTAATTCATATTAATGTTTTCTTTACCCTTCTCACGACTTCTCTTCAAAACTGTCTTTAATTCCCCTTCCCGTATTCTTTCACGTATGGATTGTTACTTGAATTATCGTACTAACATACGCATTTTCACAAATTCAACCAACAAGTCTTCCTCAACGTAAAACATTTATTTGGATTTATGTTGGTGAAAGCAGCATTGAAATAAACCCGGCAGTGCTTATGTTTAACCAATAGACGCGAAAAGAACTTTTGTTCAATTTGATATATTAGTTCGTTTAGAGTATTGAAGATGCCCTTTGAGCAAATCAACTGTTTATGTTTATCCAGTCAAGGTCAAATTTAACTCTTTTCCTTGCAAGCGACTTACAATTAGAATCTCCCATTTAATTCCACGCCCATCACGTCCTAACGCATCCTACCCGCTAGCAATGGTGTTCTGGGAGTGTTTCTTGGTAAAAGAGCGCCAGGGCGGCGGGGAAGGTGTGCAAACACACGGGCCGTTCGCTCCCCCTGAGCAAAGTAGGGCAAGCGAAGCCGTGTGGCGATCGGGGCCTTTGGGCAGCGCGGCGGAGGGGGCGTGGCGCATGTGGCGAGGAGGGGCCATGTGAGTCCCAAGGTGGTTGCCGCTGGGCGCCGCAGCCGCACGCAGTGCGACGCTCGTTTCCTCCCTGCCGCCGCCGCCGCCTCCGCCCCCGTCCGCCCCCCCGCCGCCCACCGATCGATATTCCACTGGCGACGTGGCGGCTTCGCCCCGCGGGGCCCGAAGGCGGAGATGGGCGGCGGACAGCGGGAAACGGATGGCGGACGGCGAGGGGCGGCGGTGGGCGGCAGCGGGAGGAGGAGGGAAGGGTGGGGGGCGACGGGTATCGGAGGGTGGCCGTTGGCGGAAAGAATGGGGTGGGCGATGGCGGGCGGAGGTAGTTGGCGGATGGCGGTGGGTGGCTGCGAATGGCGGTGGGTGGCGTCGGGTGGCGGAAGACGCCGGGCGGCGCCGAGTGAAGGCGGTGGCGACGGGGAAGGGGGGCAGAGGGAGGCGATTGGTGACAGGTGGAGGCGGTTTGCGGCGGTTTGCGGCGGGTGGCGGCGGGTGGCGGCGGGTGGCGGCGGGTGGCGGTGGGTGGCGGTGGGTGGCGGCGGGTGGCGGCGGGTGGCGGCGGGTGGCGGCGGGTGGCGGTGGGTGGCGGTGGGTGGCGGTGGGTGGCGGCGTGTGGCGGTGGGTGGCGGCGGGTGGCGGCGGGTGGCGGCGGGTGGCGGTGGGTGGCGGTGGGTGGCGGTGGGTGGCGGCGGGTGAGGGCGAGTGCTGTCGGGTGGGTATTGGCTGGTAGCAGTGGGTGGCGACAAGCGGCGGGTGCTGAGAGTAGACAAGGAAGCCGTGATTAAAATGAACTTAACCTCGTTGGCTTCATGGACCAACTCGTACTTTATTTCAATTTTTTTTATTTCAATATTTTCATAAAGAGGACTGTTGAGTGGATGGAGAATGCAAATGTTCAAAAGAATTTTACAATGTTACGTTCAAAGCGAACGAATAACTTGATTTAGTTCTGAATAGCCAGTGTTATGGCTAACGACCCCAAGAACAATAGGGTTCCGACATGTCGATGAACCTGCTTTGTAGTGCAACTTTCAGTATTGGTTCTTTATTCAATAGTTGAGCTGTATAGAACGTGCCATTCAAAATTTTATTCATCGACCAGTCACACAATAGAAAGTTGACGTAACGCGAAAGTATAGAACATTCGACAAAGTTACTGTTGCTGCTCTATTATGTGCCTGATTGACTTCGTCGAATCGGTAATTGTTCGAATAACATTTGTCCTGATTGCCGTGTCAACTATAGAATATTAAATATTATTGGTTTCTATTGTATGATCTGAATAATTACGCGACTTCATGAACCAAAAGGAATAAAATGTCATTGGTTAGGAAAATAGGTTATTAGTTCAATAAATTGAGCGTTTGTAGATCTGACCATGAAGAAAATGTTGTTTCTTGTACATTTTCGGATCAAGTTCCATTTTAACGAAAGAAATTGAAGAATGTATTCTTTCCACTATTGAAAAGCTCAGCAATGAATTAGACCCTCCCCCTCAGACTTAAATGCTGCTCCAAATATAAAATAGCCTCTTACACAAGTGGGTATCTCTATATGATACGGAAACACCTCAGTTTTTCACAATTTGTGAAACATTATCGACGCAAAGGTGTCGTGTAATTGTGCCCTGCTGGATAGGTAATTACTTTCTAGTTCTTCATCAAACAGATTTAAGACGAAAAATACAAGTTTGCAGATTCTGAAATAAAATAGATTATTGCAACACATTATAATCGCTCATAACTCGGAAACGATGCGTTTTTACCCTTAAAACGAGGTGTGTGTTGACAAAGGGACACGAGTTTTGCGGGGACAGTTGAGGGAATGACGAGAGATAGGTGTGGGTCAAGTGGAGGACAGGTGTGGGACATGTGCGGACATTAATGGGTCAGGTGAGGTGCCAATTATGTTTTTAAGCAGATTTCTGCAAAATAAGACCTTTTTGAACTTTTTACTACATTTTTAGAGATTTAGTTCCTTTGGGTGCCCCCATCTCTTAGTATAAGTTAGCAGAAAAGTATATAAACACAAAGTATACGTAAAATTCAGTTGAAGGAAAATATAGAATTAATCTTTCAAGATAAAATTAAAGGTATAATTTGATTTTTTGTGAATTTAAACTCAACGCTTAGCACTAGAATAACCATTACTCTCGCACAATACCAGTAGTTCGAATGATTGGCTTGAACTCAGGCATATTTCAAGGGTTGGCTTCTCGAATTGGATTATACTACAAGCAACTTTCACAATTATTTAGAAAGGAGTTTCCCTCCGATTCAGCTAATTTTATTATTTGGGCTAGTAAAAATTAAACTTTAGGTATTCTTAAAATAACTATTTTTCTAAAGAAAGGAAAATATTTTCTTTTTTCATTTTAATTGTTATTTATACGAGTGATGTAAATATTTGCAGATTTATTGCAACTATTTCTTGTCTTTGGGGAGTGTAATTTGCCACCAGATATGCTTACATTTAATATAGGAAGGAATAATTAGACGGATAAACACTGGAAAACCGAAATGCCATTAATTTTTGGAATATCACTGACCAGTTATAAATAGCGCTCTATAATATTTGAAATACATAGACATTAATATTTAATGAATTTCTATATTTTCTCTGAACATGTAATATAAACAATGAATAAAACAATTAGGGAAAATGTTGAATGGCTAAACCTATTATGATCTGTCTTCACATAACTTTTCGTTTTCACACGCTACCCTTCGCAAGTCGCATGCAGCCTTTGCTAGTAACCGTGCGTGCCGCATAGCAGGCAATGAGTCGGGGCGCTTTCCAAAGGCGGAAACTGCCTTAATGACTGAGCCGGCCCCGCGGCGCCATTAGTTGTGGTTGGGCGGAGTCTTTAACCGCGTCGATATCCGCTCCTTGATGGCACAAGAGCCCTTCGCAGCCCTCAACCACTCGCAGGGGCGAGAGGTGCTCCAGCCGCCCTCCAGATATGCTTAACAGGGCTCGGGTCCCGGCCTCGTTGATCGCTGCACTCGGAACGCTTGGGCACATTTAAACTTTCAAGATGGTCGGCGAGAATTGACAGGGTTGCTCGCGGATTTCTTTCTAGCTTAAACTCAAACAAAACACCAAGAATCACCATAATTATTAGAAGAAACAATTCCTGTCACAAGGGATTCGAAGAATAAATCAACTTATTTTCTTGATTAAACTTATTTACATGACACCGAAAGATGGACGATTTGTAGAGTTCATTTTCAATGCTATAGAAAGAACATGAATATATAAAAAATGCATTAAAACAAACATTAAAATAACTTCTCATATGACCAGATATAACCGAATTACAAAAACGTACCACAAGAAAAGAAAAAAATATTACTTCGCGTAAAGATACATTACCTCACATAGTCGTCCCATAGTCACACGTCGAAAGAAACAATAAAAAATAATAAAATACTTTTAAAATGTTTTAACTAAATAAATTTGAACATGCATCGGCCAAACGCCAGTAACAAAAAGGCAACTAATACCAAAGTGTCAGAGTACTAAATATAGAAAATAACAGATTAAAACAATATAACTACGCAACCTTGCAATAAAAATGCAAGGTGTTATAAAACGACATCAATTATTATACTAACATACTTATGTTTTATTTAAATGTATCATTGTGCATCACTTATGCAAGATGAATAAAGGAACGTTTCTACATCATTTTGGAAACAATCATATGTTATAAAGTCAACGTTATCTGGTAAAAAATAGACTGTCCCAATCGTTAGAGGAATTCTTGAGGATACTAGTATAAAAGTGAACTGGTATACATTTGAATAATGAAGGTTTTCCATATGATTTAAACAATAATAAAAATATTTCGATACAATATGAAGAAGTAAATTGAAAACTTTAATTGGATTATTCGACAACATGCATTCTTTATTGAATATCTTGAAATTTTCAGAATACTGCAGTATTTTTTGAAAATTAATATATTATTTTTACAGCATAAGGAAATCGAAATATAATGATACTTTTTAAGAAAACAAAGGAATAATAAAAAATTATAGATCTGAATATGGGCGCATCACGCTCAGGGTTAAGTTGGTAGCGCGCTTTGAGCACTGGCTGTGTGTGTGACATTTAAGCTAATATGGCGAAGATCGCAGTTTGATTTTATGTATCTTCTAAATAACTCCGTAGGTACCGCCAGGGCTATGGAAGGCCACTCTTCGGTTCACTCCCGACATGTTGGACATTTTCAGATTTGGAATGACTTGGGCGCTCATAGTTTTCAACTTTTTCTCCAATAATTGCCTCCTGGTGGCGACGGAGCAATGCTCTCACAAAAAAAGCATTCAGGATTGGAAAATGTGAAAGTAAACACATGAATAATAAAAAACACGTTATTAAGATAGTTCTTATGCCAAATCCACATATGGCCAACGTCCCCGCGAGAAAAAAAACAGGTGCAACATTTTCGCTGGAATGTCCAATCAAGAAAGCGATCTGACCGCGGACGTATCGACTTACTTGATGGGCAGTCGGTAGCAAGCGCGAAGAGTTAATTTTTTAAAATTGGGCTGTTACTATTTTGGTTTCTTCTCTTGTTATAATGTCTTGTAACTATGATTTTTTCGAAAGGCAGTTTTTTCACTTTTTTAACTGTTCTCGGTTGTCTTTAATTTCCCTTTTATTTTCTCGCCTTCATAAGAAGAGCCATTGTAATCGCGCGACGGAAATCCGCAATTTTTCGAAGGACAACCGCTTATTGCGGGATCCTTGTAACGAAAAAGCAGATGAATCTTCTTCACTTATGGTCAGTACTTACTGAACTGATTGTGTGGCCGGAATTCATGTTTAGTGTGTTCTTGATACTCGTATAAAAAATCGATTGAAGGTAAAACGTCTGTCTGTCCTTCTTTCTGTGGTTCACCCAACCGCCTAATCCGTTTACACGATTTTCTCCAAAATCGATATTCCCCGATAGATCTGAACGAGCTCGATACCCTACAAGTTTGAAACGGATATCTTCATTTTTGTGGGTACTGTACATACGAGTAAAGCTTCAATAAAATTTTCTAAATATTGTCAAAAATGGCTCCATATTTTTTTATTTTAAAATTTTGTCCTCGGATAATGCAAAAACCGCTTAAAACAATGACGTAGGTGTCATTTTCGTTGAACTCTCTGAATTTAAAAATATTGGAAAGAGTTATAAATAATGCGAGAAAGTATGTGCTGGTTTAGCACCACAGGTTTTAAATTTTTAGTCGGACATGCAATTTGCTGTAGATGAACAAGACAAAATTATTTTTTATTTACTTTCAATGTGTGTAGGAAATAAAAACAATTGCAACCGCGGTTTGAACAAAAATCGCTAAACGCTCCAATTGGGATTGAGAAGCACTGTCACAAAGTACCTTGACAGAGTCTGCTCAGATCGTTCGTTTGCTCGAAATTTCTTACCCGTTTTACCGAAAGCGCGTGGCCATTGTGCCGTACAAAGAAGCGCACGTGAACTCGGCACGGGCCTTCAAGTTGATTCTTCCAATCCCGGATGCATCCTTGTCAGTTACGTGCGTCTCTCCTGGGCTGCTAGATTAGGACGGGAATTGGACGGTCTGTTTTCGGGCTTTTTTTCTATTAAATTTCTAATAAAGGCAAATATGTAATATTAGTGATCTGCAGCAGCAAACATTCTGCTGAACAAATCTCACAAATGATTTTTCAATAATTAGTATACACACTGCTCAAGAACAACAAATTAAATACTCTCGTTTAACATTGCAATCAGTTGAGTATTTTAATACAAAGTGTTTCCACGATTACTGCAATAACATAGAATATTTTACATACAATAACATAGAATATTTTACATTACATGTAAAGAATATAAAAAATAAACTGTGAAATCATTAAACATGATTTCCTCTCAACGCGATTGTTTTTTCGACCGAGATCATTGGTGCCAAGCGATTGACGTTACTTGTATTTTTGTCACAAGTGACTGTCAATGTAATGCAGTTAAGTGACTCATATCCTTGTCGTATATTTCCATGCGACTTTCTATAAACTCGCTGCTCCTGTCAGTCACAAGAAGACTATTAATAACCATTTGCACAGCACAATCTAGAATTAAAGTATGTGGCTGTGCAGTAATCGGATCACATCACGCGCCTCATGTTTAACGAGATCAACGATGACAGGGTCGTTGTTCATTCATTTACACAGCTCATTCCAGCGAATTGTGTGTAAGCATGCAGCGTGTTAACTGATGCAGCGTGCATCACTGGTCCCATCAGGCCAGTAATTTTAGCAGTCAATGGGAAACTGATCTTCGAATAGTTTGTGTATTATATAATTTGAATAACTATTTTGCCATTCACATGCAAAACTTACTTATTTCTCTTTTTCTGGACTATCATGATGCTTCTTTCCACGCGTTAAAAATTCCGATGATTTCAATTTGAATTAGAAGTGATGAACAAAGTTGGCCTAACTGATTTCACGCATTTTCTCCTAAAGAGGGTACCGAAATAAGGTATGCAAATGTGCTCCGGCGATATATTTTTTATGTTGAAAATCGTTATTAAAGTGTAAAAAATAGGTTTTTCGCCGGATTTAAATCAATTTACCCTAAGTTCTTCGTACAAATGAAACATGCGTGTTTTTTAGCTTCTTACATAAGTTTAATTTTTTTAACCACATTACGCCTATGAATATTGATTTAAATTATCCTAGTGATTTTCTGTATATGATAAAGATATTTCAAGATTTTTTTCAGGAATTTATATTCGATTTTGACCCTTACAATCAACAAAAAAGAAGGGAAAAGTGAAAAAAAAAAAACTTTTTCCGTTCGCTTTTTTAGAAAATATCTCATGTTCTGACGCAGATCATAAAAAGGGCTAAAAACAATGCCTCAAATGACTTCAAATGAAGTTTTTCGAAAATTCAATAGATTTCTGTAAAAAGAGCTTCAAATTTTGCATTTATAATAACGCTCAAACGCCTTTTTCTTAAAAAAGCTCTACGTTTATTAATAAACAATAATAAAATAATAATAAAAATAATAAAAGTAATACAATTATAGAATTAAAATAATAAAAATAATAATAAAATAACAATAGTAATAATAATACCATTTACTCTATAAAACACTACTAGTTTAACAATATAATACATGTAAACACCAATAACACAATTAATTGGTTTCCTTACCAATTAGGGTGAAATATCACATCTGTATCTTTGTTATATGAAATTTCCCTTCCATATGTTCATTTGCAAAAGTGATAATCTTCGACCTTCTATATGCCGTAGAAGTTTGTAACATTTATTTTTAGACAGTTATATAATTTTGGAATTCATCACAACTGCAGAACGTCAATCAACTTCTCACGCACCTCTCCTAGTGTTACCGACTACGTTTAGTCCAAAGCATTGCCGCGGTCTCTGCAAGGACTCAAAGAGGTCCTAGGGTTCGAGTCCTGACGGTGCCGGGTTCTCGAGACACTATATAACTAGGTCGAATTACCGGCTGTCCGGAGGAGAATTCTAGCGGTCCCTAGTAGGTATGCTGCTCCGACAACTAGCTTGTCGTGTTTTCTCCCATCAATACCAGGCGAATGCCGGACCAGTACCTCAACATCCTGGCCACGAATCTCGCGCGGTCTTTCCTTCCTCTTCCTTGTTCTATCTCCTCTCCTTATACACACACATTTTAACATACCGTACACTACCACACATGTCTGATGACCGGTCGAGAGCTTAGATCTAGTCCCCGCTGGTGAGAGTTCCTCGTTGGGGAAGCCGACGTGGAACTCACTATCCGGCGGGGAGGGAATCACCGCCACCCCCGGGACAAAGCATTCACTACACTAACGGGCCCAATCAGTTGACGTACTTGCTGTGCATAAAGTAAGTGTGCGTTGCGTTGCGAGTGCTGCGCGCTAAGCTAAGCGTGTGTGTGTGCCCCGCGGGGGCAGTGTTCGTGGTGTCGGCGCGCGGGGCGGCGTCTGAGGGCGGCGCTGGCGCGGGCCCGTGCGCAGGCATCCTGGCGGCGGCGGCGGCGGCGGCGGGCGGGCGGGGCGGCGCGGCGGGCGGCGAGCGCCTCATGGGCGCGTCCTCGGCGTCGCCGCTCGGCGCCAAGAGCAGCTGCGAGAGCGTGGCGCTGCGGCCGGGCGCCGCCGCCGCCTACAAGAGCGTCTCCCGCCAGAGCCTGCTCGACATCGTGAGCTGCCGTCTGGGCGTGGGCCGCGGCCGCCCCTCCTCCCACCAGGTGAGGCCCCGTCTCCCCGACATGTGCGCGACCCTGCAAATAGAGGCTAAGCCCTGGGGCAGGATGTCCTTCCCACAGATGAGTCCAGGGAGCTCGCCTTTGATACTAGAGGGCAGCTCTGGGACAGGTCATCTTGTCAATAGTTTAAACTTGCGAATTTTTAACGAAGCATCAGAGGGTGGTACCTCCAAGTTGGAATATGACACGGTTTTTCGCGTCTTTCTCGGTCGTGTTACTAGAGTCGCATTATCTACAGCACTGCTTGGTATGGTCGCGATCATGCGACATCTTGCGGCAGGACCGAGAAAGACGCAAAAAGTCGGGCCATATTTCATTTTAGAGATACTACCCTTAGATGCCACGTTAGAAAAACCCAAGTATAGTCGTGGGTGCGCATCTTTGCTGTTTGAGGGTAGCCCCGGGTCAGACTCTTCCCGACAGGTTTCTCCTGGGTGTGCGCCCCTAGAGGGTAAGCCCCGGTTGAGGCTCACCTTGCAACAGGCGAGGCCTGGGTGCGCGCCCTTGATACTAAGGCATACTATTCAATATCATGTTAGTCCTGGGCACGAGCTCTTACCCCCACCAGAGGAGACCCCCTCCACACTTACGCCACATTTGTAAAAATAGTTTCATAAACAATGATAGAAGTATTACGGAAAAACTATAGGTAACAGAAATAAAATTATCCCTAGGCATGGTTAGCATTTTGTAACTATGCTAGCTTTCTGGACGACCTCATTCTGAGAGTTTTTCGATGACGTATAGATTTCTGATCGGAATTGCATTCAGAAATAGACAGATTATGTGGTGAAACAATTCAATATTGAAATGAGATGCAGTGACTTAGAGGAAAAACTTTTATCTTAGGGAGACAGCAAGAATCGAAGAGTAGAATTTAGAAGTATATTTAAAATATAGTGGCCGCAAGTAATGTATATCAGTAGAAGATATGCTACATAAAGAGAGGTCGATATAATGGAGTGAATGGAATTTTCAAGGTATAGATACATGAAAGTAGAAACATTTCTCTGTATTAGATTAATCATAAGTGCAATTTCGTCATACATTTGAATGAAAATTGTTTTCTCTTATCAATATAGTTAGCAATTAAATGGACTAATAGAGAATTGGCAAACACAATGATGAAGGTTTTTAAGGGCAACACGTACGCCTCTTAAACCCGCTTTACACAGTATTTTGTCGCCTTCTTTTTGTACAAAAAATATAGTAAACATGTTTGTTTCCACGTGTTACTGTTTCAGTATAGAAACTGGTTGAATGAGTCGCAGGTTTTTTCACGGTAACTTCGTTTTCTACTTGTAATGATGATAAATATATTCCGTCTAGACGCCGGAAAAAGCGCTGAAGATAAAACAGTTAAACATCACACCTAGGGTTACAAATAAATTCAAGACAGAGCACGGATCGAGACATGATTAGAACACATTATACGTCATTAGATCACAGTACATGTGTCACCGGTTTTACTTTTTACTCCATACTTCATTTCACAATATAGTTCAACACAGAGAGACGCTCGCAAAACTGTACAAAAGGATGAATTCGCATCACATGCCTAGAAACAAATAAAACAAATTTCCTGGAAGGGTTGTTTGCAGCGCAGTAGTCACCCGGGCCGTTGCCTGAACATAAAGTTAAGCATGCGTCATTTCATGTAGGGATTACCTACAGTTGTCTCCGTCCCTTTTCTGCGCCGAGGAAAACGGATGGAAAAAGGAGTCCAAAGCGACCTCTAGTGCCTTCGATGTCCCCCGTGCGCAGCGCTACTTCTCGGCGTCGGGCGACTCCTTGGCGCCTGCGTACGTGAACCGCGCGGCGGCCGTGTCGTCGGCGGCGTCGGAGCTGGACCTGTCGCGCAGCGCGCGGCGCCGGGACCTGCGCGGCCGCCTCAAGCTGCCGGCGTCGGTGGCGGTGGCGACGGGCCCCGCCCCGCAGGCGCTGGCGCGATCTGCCCAACGCGGGCGCCGCCGCGCCGGCGCCCTCTCGCCCGCCGGTAAGCACAGCGCATGCGCCTCAAGCCTCTAACCCAAGGCCTCCTCAACCTCAAGCCCTATAGTCCCACGTCCGAGTCGAAACCCCAAGGCCTTGTCAAGGCTCCAAGCCTCAACGTCAAGCACACGCCGTAAACCTCAAGGCCAAGCCTCAACCCTCAATTCCAAGCCGCAAACCCTGAAACCTCAAGCCCAAGTCTGAACCTCAAAATCAAGCATCAACCTTAAAGCCAAGCCTCAACCTCAAGCCCAAGCCTCAACCTCAAGCCCAAGTTCGGTTGAACTTGGGTTTGAGGTTTCAAGCCCCTAGCCTCAACATCAAGCCCAAGTCTCAACCTCAAGCCCAAGCCTCAACCCTCAAGCCTTAAAGACCCACGACCAAGTGAATGCGCCAAGCCTCAACTTCAAGCCCAAGCTTCAACCTCAAGTTCAAGCTCAAGCCCAAGCCTCAAACTCAATCCCTAGCTCAAGCCTCAAATATCCATGTCCTAGTTAAAGTCCCAAGCAACAACCTCCAGCCCAAGTGCGAAATTTCAAGCCTTAAAAATCCAAGTCAAAGTTACAAGGTCTTATAAAAGACCCAAACCTCCACCTCGACCTTCAAAACCCCAAGACCAAAAAGTCCCTGAAGCCCGGTCAAAGGTCCAAGTCTCAACCACAAGTCCCAATCCTTAAGCCTCAAGCGTTAAACTCCCAATCTCCAAGTCCAGATTGAAGCCAAATCCCTACGACCGTGTCAAAGCCCCAAGTCTCAATCACAATCCTTAGCACTAATGTTGAAGAATCACAAACCCGAATCCAATCCAAAGGCTTAGATACATGTCACCCTCAAGCTCCATTTTCGAGCTCCAGGTGAATGCCTAATGTCCTAGGCCAGCCTCATGACACTAGAACTAAGACTAAAGCGCAAACTCCAAGTCCTCATTCAGCATCCCTAATGTCCCAAATCATGGCGCTCAAATCGAGTGCCTAAGCTCCAAACTCCAAATTTCAATCCTCAATGACGAAGCTCCAAATGATATCTATCATAAACTTCAATTATTCTCCCTGTGGAGCACCTGAGGGGGAGTTCTCTTCTTCTGTTATTGGCTTCGACAGTATTCATAAGAATAGAACCATTAAAATAACATAATTGAACAAATCCATCTCATTAGAATCTGGTACACGACAAACAAAATCAATTGTATTTTAAAAGACATTGGACATCATAAACATCCACATCTTACCCCTACTTACAATATAATTTAATAACAATTGGCTGGCGTTTATGGATTAGAAGATTATGACGCTGTAGATATCGCCTGGAAATAAATTAACCTTTTCCCCTGCAGTTTTCAGTAAGCTGGAATTAAGTAGTCTGGAGTGTTGAGATGCTTGAAATATCAGCAATTAGCGTGAATCACACGCCAAATACAACAGTTCCTTCTTGCACCCAAAGTACAGTTGTAGATAAAGAATGTGTTAACTTTTTTTGGAACAAAATCCCTTTTCTGATTAATAATTAAACTTTAGTACATATTTTATATATTCCTTTTCGCTATCAGACGTTGCATACAGTGCTGTTTGGTGCGAATAAGTCTGTATAGTCTTTACAGAATAGCGCCGCCTACTATCTCTTAAAACCTTTATATTAAGCATAATGCACTAAAAGCGTCTTTCGAGGTGCAATCGGGATAAATCTTTTTGAAAAATTAGATAAAAGACAGGAAACGTTGACCGCAGGATGAAATCGAGCAAAGCTTTTTCGGAAAAGTAGATAAAAGACTTAGGAAAACTTGAGCGCGAGATGCAATCGGGATAAACCTTTTTGGAAAAGTAGATAAAAGACAGAAAAATTTGACCGTGGGTTGCAATCGGGCTAGGCCTTTTTGAAGAAGTAGATAAAAGACAAGAAAAGTTGACCGCGAGATGCAATTGGGATAAACGTTTTTGGAGAAGTAGATAAATGACTTAGGAAAAATTGACCAAGGGATGCCACCGGGCCAAGCGTTTTTTGGAGTAGTTAAAAGGGTTAGGAAAAGTTATCAAAGCGGTGTGCCATCGGAATACGCCAAAGTGAAGAGTGGTGCGCGTGGGCGTGGCGTGCGCAGGAGGGCAGGGCGGCGGCGAGGGCGGCGGCGGCGGCCGCCTGGGCGCCTACTACCCGCGCTTCGCCGGCGGCGCGCCCAACTGGTCGTTCGTGTTCGACCCCGCGGGCCGCCTCTGCTACTACTGGTCCATGGTGGTGTCCCTCGCCTTCCTCTACAACTTCTGGGTCATCATCTACCGCTTCGCCTTCCAGGAGATAAACGGTGAGTGCGGCTGCCATCGCCACCTCATGAGCACGAGAGTTTGGAGAAGGGTTGTATTAATTTTCCCACGGCAAGAAGCAGCGGAAAGAAAGATTTTGACATTTAATTTTAAATTAGATATGTACAGTAAGTTTTTAGTTTGTTCTTATACCCAAATTTTATAAGTAGTATTAATGTTGGATCTTAATCTTATTACTTACGTTTCGCCTTTATTTTATATGTCTACCAGACATCACTCTACTAACTTGTCTGTGTACTTTTAAGGTGATTTTAAATGAGAATTGAGGCTACTGATACAATGCACATAAGTGTACTTCTTAAACCACCACCCGTTTCATCGTCGTCTCCCTACAAAGGAAGATGCAGCATATATATTTTCTGTTCGCCCTTGTGTATCTTCTCTTGGGGGTGACCTGCTACGAGTTACAATCTTCTAACTTCAGCATTCGCAACAACTCAGCTGTAAATGAAGTAAACACAGCGAGCAATAAGGGTTGGATCAACAAAACTGGCGTCTCTTCAGCGTCCCAATGTAAACGACGTAAAACGAGGAAAGTCCGTTGCAGGGTGCAGCACAGCCTCTTTCCGAGTTGCTCCTTCTAAATGAATCCTCTGTCGGAATCTCTGCTTTGCCGGTGCGGCTAAAACATAAGTCAGGGTTCTTTTATTACTTACATTGCACAAATTAATGTTTTTAATTGTTTAATACAATAAAACAGGGAACATGCAGGGGCTGAAATCATTGAGAGGACCCGGAAGCTTTATAAAACATTTCTGATCATTAATTAGGTCGCAAAGTATAAATAATATTAAAACTTCTAGTTCAATGTTTTATTATGTTTTGTGATAGCTTATATTTCCATTTTCTAAAACCTAAATACAAAATTAATAATGATCAGCAATCAATTTATTTTGTATATTATTAATCTATGATTATCCTATAATTAATTTATAATTATGTAGGTGATTATTGCACTTAAAAGTGTGTCTAACATAAATTTAAATATTAATAATTATGAATTTGTAGATTCATCTCCTCTGCTAAATGAGCACCCTATGAAAGAGAAATCGAAGGAAGAAAGCTAACGTGATCATATTTCAAAAATGTAATCTAAATATATTCCCTAGCTATTAATACAATTATTTTTTATTGTTGACTACAAGACTTGTATCTTAATCTTACAAATGTTTTCAAAACATTAGCTTTTTGAAATCTGAACAATTTTTTTCCTAAGAGGAAAAGTATCTTTGTACCTGTCTTAAAATTAAATCTTTCAAGCGCTTGACCTTCGAGAGTTTCTCGTAATGCCTACAGTCAATCGTAGCGAAAAGCAATAGCAGCAGTTTCTATAATTTTGTGGTTTGAATCTGAACGAATAAATGAATGGAATAGTACGAAATTTGCTTTGCAGTGAAACTCGGGTATGCAGTGGGCACATGGAAAGACTCGAGTATACTGTGGGCTCGGGTATGCAGTAAAGCGTATGCAGTGAGCACATGGCAAGAGCGGTAATGCATCTCTCTCCAGATGCAGGACTGTGCAGTACCAAAGAAATTAGTTCGGTGCATCATATTGGGCACTGTTCAAATGTATAATTATAACATGTCCCTTTGATATTGGAGTGTGGTAAATTGATATTAGACTGCAATACTGGCACAACTCGTAAACTAAGTTTTGTTGCCAACTTGTTAAAATAAAAGTTGAAATGCATGTATTACACGCGTAATGATTGTTGGATTATGAAGATTGTTAAAAGGCCTCAAAGAAGATCTGTTAATAATAACTATTATATGCAAAGATTATATTCCATTATTGATACACAGGTTGCTTCAGAACATATTTTATGGTATACTAGTTCATTGCTGTGTGTTTACGAACCGCAAACAAAACACGTAACGATATTTTTGATACCTTTGCGGGCCTTTCTGATTCTTTATGCCATCGGGCCTTTATTTTTTTATTTTATTTATTTAACGTCAAAAAACAGTTGAAACTGCGTATGACGTGCTTTGGGGAAAAGTGAATTGTGTGCACATTTTCAAAATTCTGCGATCCCTACACTAAGTCATATACTACTTAAATTTTGAAAACAGAAAAAAAAGAAAAAAAAACCCTCCCATGTAATAAAATCTATTTTCAAGGATAAATAAGCAATAAATTTTGGCTCTTATCCATGTTGTCCTTCGGAATAATACTTCCTGCCGCGACAACATGGAAACGATAATTTGAATAATTGTATTTCCCACTGAATTCTAGAAGACGTGCACAGAAAATGAAGTTACATTTATGTCCAGAAGCAAAACAAGGGGCCATCTCAGCATTTGCTCAATGGATCAGGGAAACTGGACGAAAAACCTGATCGAGATGGGGGTCATTGACCCGGAGGCTGTAGTACAATACTTGTTACAGGTTGTTTATACACATTTATACAGTCCAAATGGTAAATAATGCATTATGTATCATTGTTAAACTTAATGTTACTTTTCTTGTGATGCTCAGTATAGTCTCTAATTGTATAGAAACAGTTATGCAGCAGAAACGATTTCACTTGGGATTTAAACTTTTCTATCGAATTTAATCGGTTAATGTCGTCTGGCAAAGTGTTGTAAAATAATGTACATGTATTGTATGTGAATTTTTTGTATTGAGCTGATGATACTGTCACCTGATGAATATGATTTCTACGTCGAGTGTTATAGTAATAGACATTACAGTAATATTTTCTGAAAATATATTCCCGCCCTTAAGCAAGTCATTTTTGACAAAAACAACTGATTCGTAAATAAACAGACAAGGTAATGGTAAAATTCCTAGATTAATGAAGAGAGGCTTACATGAATCACGTGGCTTACATGAATCATCGCCTTCTGAATACTTTATGGCCCGCTCTAATACCAACAGAACACATGCAACATTTTTATGAATTCTATTTATTAAAGTTATGATGCAATCAAGTACAATAAATAAATAGCATAATCCTCAAATAAGTAAAATAACTCGTTATAAATCTTATTTTGCTTACTTGACGTGAAAATTGCAATTTTAGAATGATCCCGTGAATTGCCACCAATCACTCATATTTTCTGTTACGAATCATACTTTTTTAGAGGTGTAGTAAGTGCTTCTTGAGTAGCATTCGTACTACTTGTTCTGTACTCGTACTCGTACTCGAGTACTACTCGTAGAAATATGATACATAAGGCACATCGACTAACATTCTCGAAATGTTATGTTTTTTGGTGTTATAACATATTCTAAATAACTTTTGGCGATAGAAGCAAATAACCTAAACAGTCCCATTTCATCAACGCAATTTACACTGTTATTCACACTTTTATATAACTCTCGAATACACCATAAACATTTTCATATATTTTTTGAGATTTTACTGGAAACCGCTGACCGTAGTTTTGTTACCTTTTGCGAGAATTTCCACAGGAACTTCACAATATTCTTTCATTTTGTGCGGACAAATCAGTCCAGTAATGATTATGCAATAGTAATTAGATACACACTCTGTTTTGTTTATCTGACGTCATATTGGCAAATGACGATTACAATTTATCTTTTCACTTTATACGTAAGAAAAATTATAAAATGTTTAGAATTCTCGTTTAATTCAGCAACGAACTAGTAAAGTTTTGTATGCACCACGGGCGTTACTAAATGTTTTTAACCCTCAAGCGACTTCCAATCCCTCGGGCCAGAGGCGTTCGGGTTTGGAAAACGCCCTTGGGGCAAAAACATCTAATTAACGCCCTTGATACATAAATAACTATTACAAACTTCTTGGGCGTGAAGAAGGGTCGAAGATAATGGGTGTGTTAGTGTTCGCAAGTACACGAATTCTCTTTAATTTTGCAGAACCTGTACCTGTCAAATGCAGAATGAGTTGCCTATCAATCAAGGGCGCACGTCACACGAGATATAAAATTTCCCAACACATGTTAATTGTCAAAAACTTATTGCCATGACCACACTACATGCCCTAAAAGTTTGAAACATTTATTGTGACTCATCACGTACAGACATTCTCATTGTAGATAACGTAGCGGTTGTGGGTTTGACGACCATTTTGTCGTATGTCGCAGGCGAAACGTTAGTGGTGTGGTTCTGCCTGGATTACTTGGCCGACTTCCTGTACTTGGCCGACATCGTCTTCCACTTTCGCACGGGGTACCTCGAGGACGGCGTCCTGCAGACGGACGCCACCAAACTGCGCCAGCACTACATGAACTCGACCACGTTCTACATCGACTGCCTCTGCCTGCTGCCGCTCGACTTCCTCTACCTCTCCATCGGCTACAACTCGATGCTGCGCTCCTTCCGCCTCGTCAAGATCTACCGCTTCTGGGCGTTCATGGATCGCACGGAGCGACACACCAACTACCCCAACCTCTTCCGCTCCACGTCGCTCATCCACTACTTGCTGGTAGGCAGCGCGGCCCTGCGGGCACGCCAGCAGCCCATCCAGGGCCGGATTTAGATACAGGCACAAAATCGTACTGAGGCCCCTTCCCGGAAAAATATCCTTCAGATTAAAGAAATAACGAAGAACTTTTTATACAAATATAAATAAAAGTTCACAATGTAGAATTGAATATAATGTTTTATTTAAATTCATTATTTATTATTATTAATTATTTTATATTAATATTACAAATGATTTCACAGATATAAACATACCTTACGACATTTCTTTGGAATATTTGATGAACTTTTTTCCGGATCGTGGAGCCGTCTAAGAATGGGGCCCCTAAGCACTGCTTAATTTGCTTTTAAGTAAATCCGGTCCTGACCCTAACGTGTAAGTCGTTCATTCTGGGACGTAAATACATTATGCAAATGAGAGTAAAATGTACTATATTTCTGCGGGGGAAACTATTATTTATAGAATAAATTGGACGGAACAAAATGACGTATTTGAATTGATGTATTCAGATTATTAACTGCAGTCGGTTGTCTGTTCAGTTTATTAATTGCAACTGGTGTTAACACATTACCGCGACTATTGTTAATGATTTGAAGGAGAAGTAGACTTAAATTTCTCGAATATATCTCAAATACTTTACCAATCATTTGTCTCACTACAACATATTTTTATATTTACAAAATTGTGTTTTGTTAAAAATAGGAAATGTTAACTTTACGATTGTTCAAATGTTTAGGATGATACCGCCGCAATCACCGATCCCGAACTTTGAATTTGTCTCTAGTTTTAACCAATTAACTTCAGATTTATCCATTATCAATATTTTCCTTTCCTCTCCTCAATCAAAATATAATTACTTGGGATAATTATTCTTTTCTTAATTATTTCCGAGAGGACTAAACTTCCTCTACTTTCACATTTAGATCGTAATATTACAGTTTCATCAGAAGTAATTTAAAATCTCACGGAAAGCTATTGGATACCCGCTTGTGAAATTGATTGATTTCGAAGACTGGTATTTTTTTAAACCATCCTTACCAAAACTTCTGAAACATTTTCACATGAACGTTAGGTCGCAAGAGTTAAGAATGGAAAAACACGAATGCCAATATGCGTTCATTCGTTTGTTCGTTTATCAAGCACTTGTGTTATTTTGGAAAGAACGAGTAGTATATGATTATTACTATTGAAAATAATGAGTAATGGTTGCACATAGCATTACGTGTGAGTGTGCTGACGATGGCTTTTACGATCTGCAGGTGTTCAGTCATTAGCTAATGGAGTGCTTCCTCAATTACTTGATAGTCTCGCTGGAACCCAGCTTTTGTGAAAATGAACAATTACAAAGCTTGATGTTTATCATCATTGAAATACGTGTCTGTCTTGTAGCTTCGTTTGCATGATTTCCTTAAGCGCTCCTGGAACCTGATGGAAACAGGAAATTCCGAACACGTGATGAAAGTGCATCAAACTGCACATAGGGTGTTTCAGAATAAATCGTCAGCCATCTCGTGATTGGTCGTATCTCACTTTTAATGTCACTCAAAAATGCTAAAGGAGTTGAATACTGGAAACAAATTTGTAATACTGGATTTTGTAAAGACTATTTTTGTAATTTATCCAACGTCTTTAAGATTTTATGAGTTTCATTAAAGAGAGATACGACTATCCGCGAGAGGGTCGACAAAAAGTTAAAAGCATCTAGAGTATGTGGGTGCCTTCTAGAGCATGATGTCTAAGATGATCACTTTTGTCAATAAACATGTAATGGTAAAAAAATCAAATAACGAAATTACACGTGTGACAATATCATTGCATTTCTTCATGCTTCTGGTATTCAGTCCGTCATGTTCTGGCTCAAATGCATTTCGAGTACCTGCCGAATATCTGTGCAAAACGACTTGCCCAACAATCAAAGGCATATGTCGCAGGTGTAACTTCGTTGTAAATATTTCCCAAAACCTGTTCATTGGCAAAAAGTGATCGTCTGTTACCCCCCTACATGTTCTAGAACAGAGATTACGAATCAACTTCTTTCATCGATCCCTTTTAAAAGAATGATGGGCTTCAACGCTCCCTTACTCTTTAACTCTACAATTGACCGAACCCTACGCATTCATGACACAAATAATGATACATGCATGACTTAAAGATAATTATACAAAGATTATAAACAAATTTTTTGAAAAAATATTATATTTGTTTTATTATTTTTTGTACAATTGTTATTTTTAATTTTATAAATATCAACACGTTTTCAGAAATATAATTACAGAATCTAATTACGTTCGATTTTCATATATATGAATGATGTTGAATTCTAAAAAAGGGGAAAATGTTAAATTTAATATAAAAACAATATAAACAAACATTAAATTTTTTAAAAGAATTATCAACTTCATTATTTATTTTTCAATTAATGAAATCTTGATTATTCCGATCAGTCACAGGTGGGTACTCGAATTTCGACCCTAAATCGACCGCTTGATCATTATTAACCTCCTTTAAAGTTTCATAGACTCCGTTGGGTACCTCTACCCTACAAGTTTGTAACACTCATTCTGAAACGCATATTTTTATTTTCTACCCAAAATACGTAATTTGAGCCACGTATTAGGAAACGCTTGTGTGTGTGGACAGGTGATCTTCCACTGGAACGGTTGCCTGTACCACATCATCCACAAGAACGACGGCTTCGGCTCGCGCAACTGGGTGTTCCCGGACGGCGGGGAGGCGTCGTCGCCGGACGTGGTGCGCCAGTACCTGCAGAGCTACTACTGGTGCACGCTGGCGCTCACCACCATCGGCGACCTGCCGCGGCCGCGCTCCAAGGGCGAGTACCTCTTCGTCATCCTGCAGCTGCTCTTCGGCCTGCTGCTCTTCGCCACGGTGCTGGGCCACGTCGCCAACATCGTCACCAGCGTCAGCGCCGCGCGCAAGGAGTTCCAAGGTGCACAGCAAAAATAACACGTCTCAAAAATCGTAGTAATACACCGTCGTTGCACAGGAAAAATAATACGTCTCAAAAATCGTAGTAATACACCGTCGGTGCACGAGAAAAGTAACTCGTTTCAAAAATCGTAGTAATACACCGTCGGTGCACGAGAAAAGTAACTAGTTTAAAAAATCGTAATACACCGTCGGTGCACGAGAAACATGAGTCTCAAGATTGTCGTTTTAAGTAGAGTAAATAAACATTATTAGTAACTAATGTACTTTTAATAGTAAAAATGTCTTCAAGGTAACTCACGAAGTAACCGGTATCCTAGATATAGAAGTCGGGTAACCTGTGTATGTGCGTCCCTCCGTCACTTCCAGTCCACCATTTGGGCAAGCGAGATGACATTCGATGCGTCTCGGCCTGCTGGAGAGAAACAGACCACTTTATTCGTATCATAACTTAATTTTTTTTAAACTTCAAATTTATAAATATGAATTTAGTTTTACAGCATCGGCACGATAATTCAGTATAGAGAATAAGTATTTTGTTTGGGCCCGAAATGATTGATTGATTGATTACTAGTGATTCTGGGCACTCAACTGCTATGCTCATTACTCCCTACGATTAGTGAGGTGATTGATGCGATGATATTTGAATCTGCGATCTCTCAAGAGATGTAAGACCGATTCTTATATTTCAATGTACGAAGAAAATAAGTTTCAGTATGTAATGACGGGCAAACCTTTTATGTTGAAGTTTACGTAATTAACATTTTCAAATTGCACGGCGCCCATTCACTTGTTGCAGCCAAGCTCGACGGAGTCAAGACTTACATGCGCATGCGCCGGGTGCCAGCCGAGCTGCAACTGAAGGTCATCAAATGGTTCGACTACCTGTGGCTCACGCAGAAGTGCTCCGACGAGGAGAAGGCCGTCTCCTGTTTGCCTGGTGCGTTGCCATTTGCACTCTTATTTTTGACTTACTTTTATTTTAGGACACGTTTGCTAATGAGCTGTCGAATAAGACGTTTTATTTGACAAACATAGTTAAAAGTTTCACGAAGTGCCAGCTAGTGGTGTTCCCAGGCCTGCCCCTGTTTTTATTTATTATCCACGCCTGGAGAGGGAGTAGGGAGAAATGTGTCAGGCATGCTGAATTCTCATCACCAAACCTAGCTTACTTGACCTGCTTGAGCTTTTTCTTTTGTCACACAGGTATAGAAACTGAGGCGTTTTGTAAGAAAAAGCTACAGCTTCATTTTTGCCCCAGCCGGTAATCGAACGCGGGACCGCCTCACGGAAAGCTAGGACGCTGTTCATGAGCCACCCGAGGGTTCATACTCTCAAAAATATTGTACACAATATTATATTACGACTATATTTGTCACATTACTGTATATGAACGCGAAGAACTTTAGTAGATCTATCTTGTCGCAGGAACCCAATAAACATCGAATTCAAATATACGTCGCCAAAACTCAAGATAATTTTAGCAACTAAGCCAAATTTCTGACTTGATGATTTTGCTGCAGAACTCTCTAAATAACAAACTATTTTATTACAGACCGTTAAGATAAATACAATGTTTGAAGTTTATTGGCTATAAAGTTCTTCAGAATTTATGGCTGCAATAGCCAAAATCAGTGATTTGAACATTTTAAACCGATGAGACATGTTACCTCCCACTTACTTGTCCCATTAAATCGTCCCATTTATGTTAATAAAAGAAATCTACTGTAGCATTTAGGAGGTGAATATCAGTTCCAAGTGATGTGAGTATGTATTACTACAACAACATTTAAAGCATTCCTAGAAGAAAATAGAAAAAACATACTTCGCCCTTTGGGTAGTTGTAGTCGTTACTGTTCATTGGTGTGATTAATGCTTATTACTGTGCAAGTGACGTGGCTGGTGGTGTGTCCGCAGATAAACTGAAGGCGGAGATCGCCATCAACGTGCACCTGGACACGCTGAAGCGCGTGGAGATCTTCCAGAACACGGAGGCGGGCTTCCTGTGCGAGCTGGTGCTGCGCCTGCGGCCCGTGCTCTTCTCGCCCGGCGACTACATCTGCAGGAAGGGTGCGCTTTTATTTCAAGGGGTCGGGGGAAGGTAGTGCTAATCTTCATTTTAACATCTTAGAAGGTCTCCTTAAACAAATATTGTGATCGAAAGGCTGTGCAAATGTTTTGCTACGCAGAACTGTAGTGATAATATAAAAACGCAAACTGCAGAAAGCAGTGTGCGGCTATGCAGAAAGCCGCAAAAACGTATACATAAACTGACGCACTTTTGAATTTACAAAAACCTTGTTTTTTTCTGTCTGACAAAATTCACACACATGTGGGTTATCACTATCTCCCCCGACCCCTTCATTTGTCGTTTGGTGTATACATTATTTTCTTCATCTAATTAATTTCTTCATCTACCTCACGTCTTTTTATAGAATAGGAAGCTTTGCAAAAACACGTTATTCTTGCATATGCGTACGTATTTTGAAGAAATCATATATCATTAGCATTCCTTGCCAATGGATAAAATATGCTTGGGTTACGTAAGGGAATGAGGTAGTTAGAATACTCGTACTGTCTACTTTTGTATCACTCACAATATTCAAAATATTGTGTTTTCATTACTTTTGTTTTTGTAATTCCGATATATGTTTGGCTTATGAAAATAGTCGTGTGATGTCGAATTGAATGACATATGCGTTTTCACATAATGCATTTTGAAAAAAAAAAGTGAATTATAATCTTTAATCAGCTTCCTAGAGCATAGACATTTCTACACTCCACATGTTAATAAGTTGCTCAAAACATTGATCAAAAATATAGCAATTCACAAGAAAATTGAATCATCTACATCTAAAAAATTGTCAATTTGCAGGAGAACGGTTTTACTCTGATCAGATTCGCCTATTGCACCATTTTTGGACAAAAAAGATGCTATTTTCTAAATATAGTTCTTTATTTAGCTAAAAATGACATTTTAGACTCATCACTTCTTGCGCACAGACAATTTTAATTTTTTACCCGTTTTTTGCTTTACGATGTCTTTTGTGGATTAAAAATGTTGTCAGAACTCAAACCCATTGTTCAAAGAACATATTGAGATGTTTATTTTAAGATAGCGAAAAATACATGTGATATAAAGTACACTTACAAATCTCTACCATTTCTATTTCTCCTTCAAAACTCAGCGCAAATTGCATTAAAGTAACATTGATAGCTTATAGCAATTTATGCTGAAGAGAAAAGTCTCACTTGCATATCGTCCTTATTTCAATAACCCATCATCAACACGTGATGGCGTTTCGAGACGACACGTTCCTTTCACCAGCATTTGCGAGTCTCGGCCCTTAGACGTCAAGTGATTTTCATTTCTCCCGCGGGAGCCGTCAAGAGGGGGTGCTCCGCCCGACACTCGGCTCACTTCCTGCGCCCGCGGTGACGCATGTATTTCCCCCTTCCCCTGCACCCGCGTTGGAACGCTACCGCGCCCAATAAGGGCTTCGCGTGGAGGGGGTTGAATTCGTCATTCAATTGCGTGAACGAACACGAAGAAAATTGTTGTAAATTAATATTATTATCTTTAATCTTATTCCAGATTGTTTCAGTTATTCATTTATTTAATTATAATTCTTTTATTCGGTTTATTCTTCTTCGTGACTTCAACTAATTGTTTTGTATATGGTCTGTTATATTAATAAGAAAGGTCATAATGAAGAAAATTATTATATTGTACACTAGTTATGTTGATTGTCTGTTAACAAATTCTGTTATTTTCAGTATCTAATGTTTTAAGGCAGTGGAATTGTTTAATATGTAACCAATTATATTTCGAACATTTCAATATAAAGCAAGTTTTTTCAATAAATAAAATTATATGAAAACCATTGACTGATTACATATTAAATAATTT
This sequence comes from Teleogryllus occipitalis, assembly GCA_011170035.1. NCBI lineage: Eukaryota > Metazoa > Arthropoda > Insecta > Orthoptera > Gryllidae > Teleogryllus > Teleogryllus occipitalis. The sequence goes on from BLKR01000726.1 coordinate 346,104, forward strand.
CACTGATTGTCTTAAAACATAAGATACTGAAAATAACAGAAGAAAATTATTATATTGTATTTTTAATTTGTCTAATTGATCAAACATGTTTTATATATAATATGGTGTATACATTAAAAGTCCTGAAAAATGTGCCAGCATTGGAGCAGGACAATTTGAATTTTGCTAAAAAAAAATTGAAAAATCAAATTGTCGCTAGTCGCCAAGTCACTGGTCGCCAACACAATCTTCTGGTCCATTGATTCCGGTGATGGCAGGATTTTCGACACTGGCTTCAGATTTACCTTCAGCTTCAGACTTTAGCTATATAGCTAGATCAACACCAGGCGAATGCTGAAGCAGTACCCTAAAAACGGGCTATGGACTGCGCGCGATCGTTTCTTCCCACACTGGGAGCGGTGGTTCCGTGCATCAACTGTTGTCACTGCAGTGCCTCTGACCCAGAGGTCCTAGGTTCGAGTCCCGACGGCGGCAGGATTTTCGACATTAGTTTGTTAGCTAGGTCAAATTCAGTTGCTGTCTGGAGGAGAATTCTAGCGGCCAGCTGCTCTGATCGGTAGTTTTCCGTGGTTTCTCTGATCAACACCAGACGAATGCCGGAGCAGTACCCTAACAAACGGGCCACGGACCGCGCGAGATATTTCCTTCCTCTTCCTTGACCTATCCTCATCCCTCACACACACTTGCACTACACTATCACACATGCCGGGGGGCCAGTCGGGGACTTAGAACTTGTTCCGTTTGGGTCGGTGCCCCGCTGGTGGGAGATACCTGGTTTGGAAAACCTCCGCTAGTCGATGGTAGTTCGGCGCCGAATCTCGCCATCCAGTCGGGGAAGTTCATTGCCACCTCCCGATGAAAAACATGCACTACACTTACGGGCCTAATGACCTCAGTAGTTGACGCGGCCGGAATCACTAACAATCAATGAATCATTTTCTTCCCATTTCTTGTTCTCTCTTCACTTCTTGCTTACACACACTTACACGAACTACACAACCTCCCATTCCTGGAAACCAGTCAGGAGCTTACAACTTGTCCCGGCAGTGGCGGTGCCTCGCTGGGGGGAAAATACCTTGTTGGGGAAAACCGCTAACCGACATGGAGATCGATGTAGGATCTCACCATCCAGTGGGGGAAGATTACCGGGGAAAATGCATCACGCTTACAGGACTAATGACCTTAACCGTTGACGCGCCCGAAAACACAAAATGAACAATGAATCGGCACACTGATGGGATGGCCGTGGTTGTGCGCAGGAGAAGTGGGCAAGGAGATGTACATCGTGAACCGCGGGCGGCTGCAGGTGGTGGCCGACAACGGGAAGACGGTGCTGGCCACGCTCAAGGCGGGCTCCTACTTCGGGGAGATCTCCATCCTCAACATGGGCACCGCAGGTAAAGCGCTCGGTAAATATCACGGCTCAGCCTCTGACCCGTTTCCTTTCTACTCAGCCTCTCTCTTTTCTCTTTCTCTATCTCTCTCTCTCCAGCTCTTCCGTTGCGCCCCTCCATCTCTTTTGGCTCTCCAGTGCTTTGCGCCGCTTTCGTGGAATGCACAAGTAGAGTAGGATGTTGATGCTCGAAATTAGAGTGCATGTCGCAGACACAAGCATGACTAGCTTTCTCAATTTTGCAAATTATGTAGTGCTTTATACAGAATGTCTCAATAAATGTTACAAACGTCTAGGGAATGCAAGGGGTTGATGACTATCACATCTTGTCGACTAAAATGTGGGAAATCTCATAAAACGAAGTTACACATGTGCCATTCCATTCTGATTGGTAGGCAACCCATCTGTTCTGCCATTGGTAGGTGCAGGAAAGTTTTTGATTGAGTACGTGTACCTGTCAAAAAGCAGTGCAGGATCAGTTGCTAACCAATATGGTACAAATGGCACTTACGAAACTGCGTTTTCACACATTATCATTATCAAAACGTTATCTTTTCAATTCTATATGCCTTAAAAGGCTGTAATGTTTATTCTGAGACACTCTATAATGCATGCAATATATTACAAATAATGCGAATTATATAAACTCCGAAGACGAAAGCTAAATATTAATACCAAATTAACAATCACCTATCCGCATTAAATTTTCGCTCATTGATGCAAGACGCAATAAGCAAAACCTTTTATTCGCTCTGTCATATTTCAATTTTTTATCTTTAAATATGATTGAAAAGCATATTACGAACGTGATGATGATTACGTGACGTGATACCTTGCTTTTTTTTTCAACTTTGGCTCATTGCATGTTGCATAATTACTCTACTTTCGTTTTCTGCCATACTCCCATTTTAAATTTCTAAATTTTAAAATGTATAATGGTTCTTCGTTTGGTATTGCAAAATTGTGTTCCGTATGTATCAACGTGTCCGACTTCCGTGCAGAAGGCACGAAAACTTAAGAAAAAAATTCTATCCGATAATTGATCTTCGATTAATGAACGAGAATTGAATCGGATTGTACTTTCTCGTGTACGTACTACAGTGAAAAGGAGATTATCAGGATATTTACATTTTTTCGCTATACCGTGGCGCCTCCTACTATTTAGTTGGCGAAAGAGCGTTTTTGATTAAAAGCGAAATACGTAACCCTTTAAATCTTACTCATATAAAAGTATTTACGGATTTTAATGACATTAAACGAAATATGTATTCGTCAAGAGAGGATCAAACCCGGAATCAATTAACGATTAATGCTAGCTGGGAAAGGATAATGCAGAAATGTCTGTTCAATAACAACTGAGAGAAAACACAAGACTACCATATCAAGAACACAGAAATTATGATTATGCTATTTCCTCATAATGTGTTTATGTTAAATTTAAATCAGTTAATTGGTGTAAATATTAGACGCTCTTTCGCTAAAACGATGTAAAACCGATATGATTGCGTAGGCTTGCGTATATAAAACCATAACATAAAACCGAAACAGCATCAAGGCTGAAGATTTCGAAAGGTACAGTATTTAAGACACTACCCGTGTAGTTGGCCGGCCTGCCAGAAGCCAAACACTGGCCGTGCCGTGCAGGCAGCGCGTGGCGAAGGCCCCGCTGCTGAGAGTTGCGTGCGCGCGCGCGGGCTCTGTCGCAGGCAACCGTCGCACGGCGTCGGTGCGCTCCGTGGGCTACAGCGACCTCTTCGTGCTCTCCAAGAAGGACATGTGGGACGTGCTGAAGGAGTACCCGGCGGCGCGCGTGCGCCTCGAAGCCATCGCCGTCAAGCGCCTCGAGAAGTACAAGCGCGCGCCGCTAGAGCGAGGTGAGCCAACACCCCCTCCGGAGCCCCTAGATGCAGAGAGTAGCATTCTCCTTTGCGCCGCCGATTCCGCCATTTTAAGTTCGTGTTCGAGGGGGACAGGTGGTCTGTAACCATTCTGAAAGTTGTGAAATGGACCTCGTTTTCTTACGTTATAAAAAAATTTGCTTCCGTAAAAATATTCAAATCGCTTTTTAAACTTGATAATTTGGGGAAGACATTTGGAGATAAGGCTCTCCAAGCCATCTGACAACCTGTGAAATCGACACAAAATGAGTTGTATTTAATAATCGTATCATTAAAGTTATAATTTAATTTTCCTTGTATGTTTTAGTCACATACTAGTAAAGTATGTCAAAATATGTAACCAATGCTACTTGAAGTTATCGGATGAGAGAATATTAAATGTTGGCGGCAGCTACGCGCTACTTTCTGAATCTAGGGTTCCTTATCCTCCTCATCTACGGGTGTGGCGGAATAAGTTGAATCATTGACCGAAATTGTAAGAGCTTTAATGTAATAAAGAGTATAATATTATAATCCTCCTGAATTACAAAGAATAAGAAAAATAATAACTCAAACAACCTTGGTGTAAAACTCGACCTTCTGAACACTATTTCATTGATTAGATTTTCTTTTACTGCACATAAACATTAAAGTATGCTGTGGTAAAAAATAACAATGCAAACAAGAAAGTGACTTTTTCCATCGTTATTGAAATGTAGTTACAAATAATCTTAAGAAATATTTGGGTGTATTATGTGTGTTATCTTACAATCGGCTGAATGTCAGTTCTGCGTCTGCTTCAAGAAGAACCAATAGAAAACTACCACTACACTGCCGTACTCGGGGGGATAATAGTAGTAAAACATAGATCGCGTGCGATCCATAGCGATCCCTTTAAGAGGATATTCAAAGTTGTTGGATGCCAGCCTCTTTTTCGACCCGACACGGGTCTGGGCATCTTTAGAGCAGGTGCACCTGCGGGCGGTTCCCTGATACGCCTGGGGTGTGACTCATTTTTTCTGCCAGATGTCGGTGTCGGTTAACTATATTCGAACTATCTGAATGGAAGAAAGTGAGATTCCGTTAGGGGGAGATATTGTCGGAGGGTTTTATTTTGCCGGGGATTCGCCATGGTTCTTTTACATACCACAAGAGTGACTTGGCTACTGTGGATTTTCCGCCCTTCGAAAATTCACAAACCTCGGCCGGGATTGAACCCGCGCTCTAGGAATTCAGAGGCCACTAAGCTAACCTCTCACTCCCCTAGATGCGCTCTCGCGGGCATACATGCATATTAAAAAGGCCATTTTCTGGTTGATGGGAAAATTAAATGTTTCCATGTTCCTTTAAAATCAATAGATAATCAACTTCTATTCCCACATCCCTCAGTTCTTTCTTAATATTTCAAATGTAACGCTACTTGAAGGCATTACGGCACAGTCGCACTGGAAAATAAGAGCATCCCGAGCATTTCATGACCGATTCGACTTTTTATTGTTTTTTATACATTTCTAAAATGTAAAAATAAAATGTAAAACTCTCAAAAGGTTTTACAATTGGTAATTGTTTTTGCCGCAGAGCATAAGCTAGAAATTAAAAACTAGTGGTGCTACAGAATGGCACAGATTATCTCGCACTAGTTACTTATCTAATTTATTTGGTCTGGTCTAGCTTTTCGGTTTTACTTCACCCTCTTCCCATCTGCCATCTATCGCCGCCCAATACTTTCTCGACTTAATAATTTCTCGACTTTTCGGTCCGTGAAGGTAAAACTAAAGTATGACTTTAAGATTATTCAATACCTCATGGCAATTGTCGTTAAAAATTTGGGAGGAATTTTTTAGTAAAATGTTAAAACGTTTTTGTAAATGCTAAATTCCTAGCTTTCAAGTTTTGGAGAAACATCATAGTAAATTATTTGAAGTACTTCAACTCAGAAATACAATGTTGTATACAAATCGCTGGTAGTATAATTATTAACGGCATGAGAGGTTTCAAAAATTACATTTGGGTAATTTTTGAAAAATAAAACAATATATAAAAGTGGCATTGATATTGATGTCATGTTATCAAGTTAACACTATCCGTTCAACATATTTTAAGAAAACATTGAGAACTGTTTTCGAGGAAATCGTTTTTCAGCGTTTCTGAAAATGTGGACATTTGAGTCATTTTCACATAAAACGTTTGTGTTTTTGGGAAAATTTATAAAACTGTATTAGAAACTCATGTATTTATAAATGCAATAATGTGTACCAATCGTCATTAATGTAAATATTAACGTCGTGAGACATCACCATAAAATACATTAGTGTAATTTTTTTAAAAGAAAAGAAAACAGTAAAATGGGTTTTATGTTGCCTGTCACAGTAGATTTAGCACTATGCCTCCCAAAAGTTTAAAGAAAAAATTTGGAGCCGGTTTTGAAAAATTCCTATTTTTTATTATTGCCAGGATTTCGCACACTATTGCGCGAAAACTACTAAAATTTCAAAGTGCATGCCCTTAATAAAAACAACTAATTATAGAGAACCAATTTCATGCGAACGAAAAATCTGTATTTTCAATTTTGTAGTTGTAGGAAGGCGCCGAGGAAATGTCACACTTTTGCAATTTTCAAAAATTCAGACCTGCCAATGAAAATCCCATACCATCTTTATAAGTGCATTTGGCATCTTTATAAGTGTATTTTAATCTCTTCTTACAATAAATTTAAAGAATAAAATTGAAGCTATTTTTGAAAAAAATTGAAAATGGCCATGGGGCTTCATGTAAAGTACCCCCGTATTTTAAAGTTTTATTCAAAATCGCAAAGCTTCGAGGTAGGCCAGTTCGACCGGGAATAGACGCTAGTGTTGTTCACAGACGATAGATCGACAGACAGTCGAATGAACGGACGAACGTTTTGAAAAAAAATCGGTAACAGGGCGCAAAATGCGCATTTCCGTTGAAATCTTGAAATCGATTTTCTGCAGAAATTCATAACTTTTCGTATGTACGTATGTATACAAGAAAGTAAACTAGTGATGCTACAGAAGTACATACTTTCTCGCATTATTTCTAGCACATCATACAAGCAAATCACATTAATTTTACATGTAACACTAACGTTAAGTAAATAATACGAACTTATCTTTCCCAGCATGTTCCCGTTCAACAGGGAACTTCTCAAATACTTGTTGTCCAAGGCAACATAAGATGGTTATATAAAATTAAAGTTAAATAAAAGTTCGCACAAATTTATGGTGCTCAATTCTTTCAATTTTTCACTCATTCTTATTTTTTAAAGAGAAAATTTAATTGGGTTAATTTCGAATAGGTTTTGCGCATTGCTAGAAAGAAAATACGTCAATGAATTGAAAACACAAAATTGTAGAAGAAGTAAACGTCGAATTAATATTGAGATATTAAATAGGAAATTATAATTAAAATTAAATTAATTATTTTTCATATACATTTGATCCATTCCTGTTCTCCGAGAATTTTTGTCGTGGTCCGTAGTTGGTGGGACACCTGTATATATTTCAAAAATTTCGTGAAAACTTTTTTTAAAGAAATGTACATGGCATTTTATAATGAGTTAATTTTTTAGAACAAATTTTGTTTAAGAAAAGAAAATGATCTTCCAAGTTGTAGTTTCTAAATGTTAAGTTTTTGCAATTTTCGAAAGTACGGAGAGTTAATCGAAAATGAGACTTATGCCATTCTTTTAAGCGGTCATTCTTCTATCCGTGGAAAAAAATTAAAAAAGAAATTCAGATCGTTTTTTGAGAAAATATCTTTTTTAGAAATTGCGTAAATTTCAGGCGCAAATTACACAAAAATTACCTGTTGTTTCAATTTCAAAATTTCAATTTTCTAGTTTAGGAATGTTAACTTTTTGCAATTTTCGAAAAAATACCAATTTTCGAATACACATGAGTAGCCCAACATTTTTCACCGTTCCTTATTACATATCGCACCCTAATGCAAGACGGCCACATCTGCGAAAAATTGAAAATTGATATACACTCATTGTTAGATTTCTCGTTTTGCATTACGTGATATGGACGCTACAATACCGTTTCTTTATTTTCATAAATAGCCAAGGAATATCACTTCAATTTAAATTAAATCCCTGTTTTCAAATGCGCTCGAGAAAACTGCCGAAGGGAGTTGTGACCCTGTTGCATTAGGTGTGCGATATGAGAATATTTAAAGAAAGTGGATGAATCCTGTAGCTACATATAGAAAAAATTCTTCTAACAGGTGGTGTACTTTTTAGAAGGTGTGTTCCAAATACTGTCCAGAATCTCTTGGCATGCTAAATCTGCCTCAAAACGTGCATATCTATTTACAGAATATGACCACTAAGAAATCAAAATAGTGAACAAAAATCGCATTATATTGTTTCTGAAATAAACTATTCAAATATTAATCTTCGTTTATCACAAAATGTTTGCTGCATAATGTTTGTGTATTGTTATTTTTGTCCTAACTGAAAAGTTACTGCTTACTGACTTATATTGACCGCTGACAATTCCTAAAATAATCCATTCATTTATTTCCCAACCGCTCTTCATTTAGCTGGGAGTTAATACTATACATTGTGTTGCCTCTTCACTAACGAATCAGTGATATTTGTATCAGCAGCACAAAACTAAATATCCACATTTAATAATGTCACATTGTTTTACAATACAATGTTAAATTTTATTAAACAGTTGAAGTCAGACACAGAAGTTTTAATGAAAAGTTAAATAGTTTCTACTCCTTAACTGTTTATATATAACTAGATAAGATATTATTATAATCATAAAAAAGAAAAGTAATATTTATTTCAATAATGATACTAATGAATTAGTTACTTCTCTTTTTGCACACGGTTGAGTCTTGAGATTATTAATGTTGTAATGTTACTAACCGTTAAGCATATTTTTCCATCGATAAGCGTAAAGACTGCATTTTATCCGAATGTAAAACAACATATGGTAAAATTATTGCTTCAGGGCGGGATATTTGGAATCCGTTTCTTGTCCTGTTAATATTAATTTATATATCAAAATATTTCTCAAAGATGTTTTGTTTTGAAATTTAGATTTAGTCACTAAATCACGTGTTCAGAAAATGTATCTTAACATAATGTATTACAATACAATACAATAAAATAAAGATAATAATCCGTAAAAGAATCTTCCTTTTTAGTTTACACAATATATTGCATTTAATAATTCCTTTCTACACATTATTACAGTTGAAACGCTTCTTTCACAAGTCTCACATACGATTACTTCTGGTTCGTTGCGTTTTGGATTGTTTCAACGAAATATTCATGATTGTTCTTTTTGTTGATCAAGTAATAAAATACCACATCATTATTACAATAGTATTTCCAAACTATTTCTCGACGAGAACAAACATGTGAGGAAGTACACGAATTATAACAAATTTTAAAATATAAAACAATCCCACGTTTATATTCCTCACACATTAGTTGAAATTGATCCGTATTCAGGGGAATCCCACGTTATTCACGATTTTTCAGTAAGCGCAGTTCTTAGACTCATTTTCTGTCTATTCACACCTCACATAAGGGTGTATACAAGCCACTCTCAACAGCAGACTATTTAAGACGTAAAAACTTTAAGTCTCTGAGCAGTTAAATATTCCCAAACCGGCTAACTAGTCCTGAACCTAGGGCGCGCAAATTTTAGAAGTGCCCAAATCGAAATATTTTTCATGTATTTTATATTTAATAAAACATTTTTGAAGAAGTAATTAAAAATGTAGTGACGGATTAGAGGGGTAAAATCAAGAAGCAGGAAAAAGGAAACTTTGCTTGGTTTTGTTACCTTTCAAATCGAGGTGCAGCAACCACTCGCGTCACATACGAATTACAACAAAATTCGAGATATTTTATTCGACTTTATGATTAAGAACTGTAATCCTATAATTTTGTTATGAGTCACCATTGTAGGCGGAATAAGCTGAGATATTCGGTTGTATTGCTCTTATTGAATGTTTGTAATTGTGTATTTCGTGAAAGCGAGTCTTGTGTGTGTTGAGCCCATAGTCTGAAAGCCAAGCGTTTTGGAGGGGAGCGCCGGGCGGAGGAATTGGCGGGAGCGCGGGACCTGGGCGGGCGTCCGCTGACGGCGTCTGGGCGCGCCTTGGCGCTGTTGTAGAGACGTTCTGGGGCAGTGGCGGAGGCGCGTGGTTGGAGGGCGGCCTGGGCGGCAGCCTGTGCGGCGGCAGCGGCGGTGGCGGCGGCGGCGGCGGCGGAGGCGGAGGCGGCTTCGGCGCCGGCGCCGCGTCCACCCCCGCCCTCGCGCACGCCCGCGCGCTGCCGCTGCCGCGCCCGCTCCCGCCCCCGCTCCTGCGCCGCCGCTCCACGGCGCCCGCCCTCGCGGGTGAGTGCGGGCCGCCGGCGGAGGCCCTCGCGCGCGCCCCACCCCTCCCTCACCCCCACCCACACACCCGCGGACGACAACCGCGTTGGCCATCACCACCTGCTCTTCCGCCTGACCACGCAAATTCCACTGCGCCCCTTTCACCATGTAGCGGAGAAAAAAGTTATCGCTCGGGAGACGAAACAGGCGATTTGAATTGAGCTCAGAGGCTTATTTTACTCTTGATGTTTTACATGCAGTAAAACGAAAATACGGCTTTACTTCCCCTCCGAAGGGAGATGTTTCTCCGTTCCATTTTTCGCCCTTGAGGGGTTCGAGTCCCGACAGATATTGGACACTTGGTATGTTGAGCAAAGAGAACTACTTTAGAAATGAAAAGGCATGACTTTGTCCACGAAGATACTGGCTCGAATTCTGATACTGGAAGAAAAAGAAATCCTGCGGTGAATTTTAGAAAAGTACTTGGGCCACCTTCTACTCGCGATCTTTTCCTTTTTATTCTCCTTTCACACACTCCTCCTAAACACACTCGACACACATTCCCTTACATTTACTGAACATGCACTACATTATCACACATATTGGCAGGAAAGTCAGGCCAGCTCTTCCGGTAGGGGAAGTGCCTCGCTAGGGAGATACCTCGAGTGGGAATCTCGCAAGCCAGCGTGTAGGTCAGTGTCGGATCTCTCGTTCCAGTTGGGTGCGGGAATGCCCGTACCATCCGGGAGATAATGTGCACTACACTTATGAGACTAATGATCTCAGTGGTTCTTGCGGCCATAATGAATTCATAACTCAGCTGCAAAGCCTTAATTATTTTTGACGTGACATCTTACAACTCAGCCCCCTTTGCTCAAAAAGAGCTAAACGTACCGGTCCTTCGCAACTTCTCGCTGATAAGAGCGCAATTTTATATATAAACGAAGAAGGTTAGTGTGTCGCCTTGAGCTTCAATTCACACAAAAGCTTTTGACGGTATTAGGGTTACCCCTTCATGGGAGTGGGAAGTGGGGGGAGTGATCTTAGGATTACGTGTTCGTTATCGTTACGGAGGTCTGAATTGATCTTTGGGAAGGCGTGATTTGATTCTAGTAGGACCATTACTGGATCTTCCCAGGCTGTAGAGTCTGGCACCGGGAACCAGATTTAGTTTGGTGAAGATTTTTTTTCTTTCTCGTATACATACTATTTACGGGAGTAATACACGTAGTATAAAGAAAGTTATGTATTGCTGTGGAAAATCGATTTCGACATTTCAACTGAAATAAACGTTTTGGGGTCCCCTGATACCCAAAAAGTTTTTTTGTTTTCAAAATGTCCGTCCGTCCATCAGTCTGTCCGTCTGTCGTGTGTGAACAAAGCTAGCCCTTAAACTACACGTACAATCTTTTACAAATTGAAGAGACCTCTGTCCATCTGGCTCTAGTTGAAGCTTTGTGATTTTGAAAAACATTTTTTTTAAATTTGAGGGTACTTTACACAAAGCCCCTTAGACATTTTCAAAATTTTCTGAAAATTGGCTTCAAATTTTTTCTTTAAATGTATTGTAAGTATAGAGTATAATATACTTATAATGGTTGCATAGGTCCGATTTTCAGGGTTAACTGTGAATTTTCGAAAATTGCAAAAGTATGATTTATTTCAACGTCTTCCTACAAGTACAAAATTGACGACGGAGATTTTTCCTTCAAATGAAATTTGTTGTACATAAATAGTTCTTTCATAAAGGTCATGTAGACGTTTTTGAGAATTTTAGTAGTTTTCGTACAATGGAGCGTGAAATATTTGGAATTTAAAAAAAATACGTAAACCAGATTTTCTCACAAACAGCTCAGTATTTTTCCTTTATATTTCTGGTAGGAATTTTACTAAATGCACCCTATCCGATGACTTAAACACCATATTGTTCTATTCTTTTGTTTTTTCAAAAATTATAAAAATGTAATTTTTTTGACTTGTCTCTCACGTCGTAAATATTTGCACTAGAGGCAATTTCTTCACTTTATTAGATTTAAGAGTACGTGTGCTTTAAATAATGTCAAATAAAGTTTCTGGAAAACTCAACAGTTTTCTGTAAAAATGAGTTCTAAATTCCGCATTTTCAGAAACGCTCAAAGCCATTTTCTGAAAAATGACTCCAAATTTTTTCTTCAAATTTTTCCAAAGAATATTGCTAATTGCACTGTTTAACATGACGTTCATTTTGCTGTATTAATTTTTTTTCAAAAATTACACAAATGTATTTTTTTAATATCTTTCACGCAATTAATATGCACATTTCCACCTATTTATATACATTATTGCATTTGCTAGTATAAGTACTTCAAATTACTTCAAATGAAGTTTTTCGAAAACTCAATTGATTTCTGTGAAAAAGATCTTCAAATTTCGCATTTACAGTGATGCTTAATCGCCAGTTTCTTAAAAACCGCTTCAAATTTTTCAATGAAAAGGGCTATTTAGGATGACGTTATAGCCTTCTTTATAATTCTTAAACTATAATTCAGGTTCTACTATTTCAAAACCGAAAAGTTGCGAAAATTTAAAAAAAAAAAATTTAAGCCGCAATAGATGGCAGCAGGAAAGGAGGGACAAGACTGTACAGTATCAGTCCACTTATTTATTAGAAAACTTAGAAAACTTAAATTAGAAAAATTAGAAATTAGAAAACTCTACTACGAGAAAGTCTGTGCCATCCAAGAAACGGCATCTTCGTTTCTTGCACGGTTGAGGAGATACAAGGGGTGTTATCACCCTATTGTGTTATCACCCTGTTGTTTTAGTTTTCCACCCTGTATACTACTGAATTTATATAGGAGACGATTTGAAATCTAGTGTAAATAATTACTTAAACTAGTCATTTATAAACACGTGTAATGAATATTGTAACAATCTAAGATCCCCACGAACACTTTAGATGTAAAGAACAGACATAACAAGGAATGGCAGGAGTAGGAGATGGAAAAACAGAAGAAAGCGGTGTCGCGCACTAATATTTTTTTTATAAATTAAAGAAGACGCGACAAAATCCCGATTTGGAAAGTACGAATCAATAGCATTCATTTAGAGGAACATTTCAAAAGTTATTCGAAGCAAATCGCATCAGGGGTTTAAAAGATATGAGTGATTTTGAAAGTACACTTTTGACGATATAACTAGAAATTTTTACAGCCATTGTTATCATAAGAAAGGTAATGTAAAGAAGCGGTTTTTCCTAAAAATTAAGAGAACGCGTAAAGCGATTGAAATGAAACTTTCGGGATTAACAAAGGAAATCACGCGGAAAATTATGACATTACTCGCAACTCTGAAAAATATCGAGGAGCTGCAGTAGAGATGCCAATTGAAATTGTATATTTGGAATTTTACGAGAGAACAATGATGCGTAGCGCTGACGTCACAACTACGTCAAGGCGCCGAGCGACGGAAATTAAGCAATTTTGGCATTAATAAACATTAGGAAATCGTAAAAGAAATAGTAATAAGATGTAAATTGATAATTAAAAGTAGTAATAAAGAGAAATAGCCTGGAAAGGACAGAATTAAGTAAAATGGTATGATATTTTTGGTAAAGACACGTAAGCGATCGGTAAATGTTCCAGAAAAAAAAGTTGAAGACAACGCAACAATGCCCAGAAGATGATGGTAGCGAGCTCGAAGTCAGACGTGGGGAAGAACGCTCCGAAAAAAGATAAAATTTTAGTATGCAATTGTGCGAGAAACACGGTGAACATGAATGGATATAGTGAGTTTAGGCAATGATGTTCGTAATAACAATGCGTAACGCGGAAATATTTTATGTGTCGCAGTATATTCAACAATAGGACATTTTGGAGGAAATGTAGCACGCGATAGACAGATAATCGCGTTATTAGTTGCGTAATGGAAATAGGATGATAGGGGAATGAAAGGACATGCTAAGAAGATATTAGCGAGTTCAAGAAAATTTTGGTAATGTGTGGGGATGGAGAAATGCTGCGGGAGGATGGATTTGGAGGATGCTGCGTAATATACAGCGAGGACGGCGCGCAACAATGGTTTGCTGCGGATTACAGCGTTTTCGGCAAAAGGGAAGTTATGAAACTTTGTTTTTTTTTTGTTATGAAATTCACATTTTGAAGGAGAAGAAAGATTAAAATTAGCTTCTGTACAAGATCAAGTTCTGTCTTAACGTAAAATAGATTCAATAGATATACAGGCAGAATGCGCATTCGGGTGTGAATGAGTTTATTTATAATTGTCAGTATGAATGGAAATATTTTGGATTTTGTGTCATGTAATTTAAGTGTATTATATCGTTGATGTGTTTATGTGTTTATTTTGTTTGTCGTTAAGTGTTTTATGTGAGTCATGGGAGAGCAACGACCCCAGTTTGTATATATATTTCAACTGAAATAACGACTAGCACAGGAATTACAGAAAATAAATGACGGCGAACATCACTTGGTTCGACATTAAATTGAACGAACGTAGTTTAATTGTTGCATGTAGCTAGTTAATGACCTACGCCCACGTGCCCGAATAGTTGTTAGATCCTGTACAGGTCAGCCACAACCTCACACCCAGATTTTATGTGTAAGTAAGAAAATATCGGAAGTTCTGGGGGAGCTGCTAGTCGACGGGCAACCTTGGAGGTGGAAAGTGAGTATAACCAGGGCAATTGATAAGAGCGGGTTTTGGTTATTATTTTGGCGTTATAACGCCGGGCGATTATAAAGATTATAGTTGATCTAGAGCAGGTAGTGGTTCATTACATATTTTGGTGCGCCTAACGAGGGGCGATTATAGTTGTTTTATAGATATAAGAGGAGGACGGTTCATTACAATATTATTCACTTAAATCAATTAGAAACTCGTTATATTTCAAAATTTAAAAAGGTCAACATATATTCCATGTTAGGCATACCCTGTTCCTAAAAAGTGGAATAGTGAATGTTTTTTCTTTTTATCAAATAATAAATGCATTAACGTCGAGAAAAACGTTTCAGTAAAAATACATATTTGGATTAATATTACACACAATTGCAGTAGGCGAATTTTTGGATTATGTGCATATGGGACACGAGCCCGGTTACACTTCAGACACCGAGTCTAATCAATTGAGCAAGGCATTGTCCCAGCATACGTCATGCGATTGAGTAAACTCAGAAAAACCTCAATCAGGACGGCGGGATTTTGGTCTGTCTTACACAATGGTCGCAAAAGAAAAGAGCTGTTTTTTTATCGATAACACCTCAATGCAAATTGAGCTTATAGTAATAAAGCTACAATCGTCCGAACATTCAATTATGCCGAGTATTTAGCTGAGCTTCCTTTGTTTACTATCCCAAGAATGTCGTAACTAAAGATATTTCAATTCAAAACACAACTTGTGCATTTGTTGCAGTAATCAGACATTTTAAATAGAAATTTGTAGGAAATATGATTATTCACAATTGAAAAATTAAAGCAATCATATGAAATGAAATAAAGTAGTGAACAGATCTCAAAAACATCAAAATATATTTTGTCATATTTGGTTGAACTGAAATAAACACAAACGTCATGTCCTGTCAAGTTGCGCAGCATGTGTATTATTTACATAAAATGGGTAAATTTAAACAGTTGTTCATTTTTCGGACGCAAGACTGACTCCATAATTTCATTGTTTTTATCTTAAATGACTGTTGAATCTAAGTCCTAACAACGAGTTCTCCGAATAACTTTACCTTTTCAGTCTTATCTTGAATCCTTTCGTTTATGAATTTTGCGATGATCTGTGAACTAGATGATGGAGATAGTGTTCCCTTCCTCCCTCCCTCTCTCCTCTCTCTCTCTCTCTCTCTCTCTCTCTCTCTCTCTCTATTTTGCTGTGCTCTGCTCTCTCGTTCGTCAGAAGTGGCTTTGTTGCGACACGTACGCACTTAAAAATTCACCTTCCTTTTCGCTCAAGAGCACCGCTTACATAATGCATTTCATGAAAAGTTGATATAAGACCATATATCCCCAGGACGCCGGAATCCAATTTTCCGGGGAGGCCTGGTAGAGTGAAGCTGATGGAAGGAATAAAATAATAATGGTGATGTAGTGGAAGCAAGGTATGAAATTTAGACCACCAAAAAAATTAAAGAAATCTTCTTCATTTCTGTCCAAAAGCTGAAGAGAAAACAGAATTTGAAATCTGTTTCTCGTATTTGGAAAGTAAATATTCCTGTATCTGTGTGAGTTCTCTTATAAGAAAGAAGAAATGGCATGAATGCTTACAAATGCAATATTTGGATACGTTTCAATGGCCCTCAGATAATTTATTTGATCTTAGAATTGTAATACCCATTATAACTAGTTTTTGTTGTGTTTTTGAAACTCGAGTACATAAAATATGTCCAAGAAAATAATGAAAATTTGTTTACCATAATAAAAATCTAATAATTTAAAATTGAATATGTTCTAAGAAACTGGGATTCATTATATTCTTGGGGATTACTTGTTTGTTATTGATAATAAAAGTTTCTAGGAAAGGAAGATCATAGCCAATTCACCACCAGGATGAAGCTGTCATCCTTTATATCTTCCATTATTGTTCATATATTTCCCTTCCTGACATTTAATGGAAGTTTTCTATGACTATATACACAATGGAATTCCAAAGTTATGTCATAATTTGTTTGTAGTTACTTTAGGAAATGTTTTCGCGATTGAGTAAAATAAAATATAATGCTCCTAAAAATGTATTCTCAAACTTTTTGCTACTTTTGTCGCGTACGTGAAAAATGATGTTATAAATACAATGTAGACAACTAATTTCTGTGAAACATTCAAATTTTATGATCGTTCAGTGATGTACGCTTGAAGCAAAGACGACCCCCAAAAAAACCCTAAGTTATCATTCACGTCCTCGTTCACTTAAATAAATGAACATGTATAAATAGAAAAACAACAATAAATGCAATTACTCCGTTTTTTTATTAATTTGATTACACAATTTTGTTTAGTTGGAACATTTCTTTACACGAAGTTCAAATAACACTTGCAGCAATGTCTCCTTTAAAACAGAATGAAATACACTTAAAAGGTTTTATCCTGTTTTCTGTTTCTCTTTTATGTATTTGCATGAAGAACTTCAATTTTCCTTGTGCAGATTTATCGTTGTTTTTATGTCCTTCCTTTCAAATGAATGCAGTTGAAAATTGAACGATTTTATTACTCGGAATAAACAGCTCCATCTCGCAAGGCATTCAGAATCCCTCTTTTATTTCCCAAATTTTAGGCATTTGAGGTAACATGCTTTACACGTTGTAATTAAAATTTTGTTCATTAATAGTATGTCAAATGCCAGTTATTTCGTTTTCTATTACGGGATAAACATTTTCATTATGATGTGATGTAAAAAGTTTTATTTTACTACTGCAAATTTTATTTCACAGCTGGCACTTTTCACAGTTGAAAATTTCTCTCATTACATAAGTTGCATTGCCAATAAACTCATTGAAGTAATGAAAGGTATCTTCGAAGAATAACAAAAGGGGATATTACCACCTGAAAATGTACCCCTTTGAAAAATATCGCACTTAGGCATGCAAGCTCCTAATTGCAATGTGTGCAATTACGTATTTTTTGTTTCAGTCGTTAATATAATGTAATTTTTCTCTGCATTATCCAAAAATTTTATCGAGTGCTAGCATGTAATTTCGTTAGTTATGTAATTTCGCAATTTATGTTTCGTACTCAGGAAGGTCCTAGATTTGGGACCTGCGGATTTTCGACTCCGGTTTCACAGGGTCTGCCTGGATGAAAAATCTACAGACCTGCTGTACTGAGTGCTTACCGTGGTTTCCTTCGCTCAATTCCGTGCTGGCGCCGCGCCGGTCAGCACCTGGTCACGGACTGCGCGCGATCCTTCCTTCCTATCTTGTCTCCTCTACCGTCCTTAGGACGGTGATAGACTGATCCTTCTTGGTTCTTTGGTGCACCCGCATGGTCTTGAAAGCTTCCGACAGCCCTGCGAAAACCTGGGGCCAGGTCAAAGCCCGACGTGGGTCGTAGCGCCCTCAGATATACTGATCTACAGAAATAAAGTTGTAATATCTGACTGTGATTTCAAAATAACTGCATTTCATTAGCTCTTGACCATATTTCGAAAGCATATATGTCACTTCAATTTTTTACTGTCTCGCTACGGAGTATTGAGAAAGTTTGTACAGTTCGAAATAAAAAAAACTAGTAGATTTCGCGTAACGTGTGTCCAAAATTTATGAAATTTCTAAAAAGTTATTTTCTCAAAAACCTCACCATTTTTTATTTAAATTGTGTCCTCGTATGTAACTACGGACATACATACTAGCTAGTCTCATTTTCCGAGCTCTTCGTATTCTTGGGCGTCGTCTCGAGTTCGAACCTTCCGCCGCTTCTGTAGCATATGACAGGATGTTAACTCGGAGGACTTGAGTTAGAGTCTCTGCGCGGAAAATAATTTTTACTGGTTGATAGCATTTTTGCAGATTTATGTAGCACCGTGAGTTTGAAGAGAATATACCAGAGCACTTAGAAAGAATGCGAGAAAGTATGTGCTGTTCCGCACCAATAGTTTCAAATTATTACTTTCTCTTAAGTAAAAATAATGATTGTTTTTATATAAATCTAGCTTTTTATTCTGATCTTATTGATATTTTGTACATGTGATCTTCAATATAGGTGGCCGTCGGTGGCTCGTTGGTTAGCATGCTGGATTTCTAAGTCGCAACCCCGGGTTCCGTTCCCGGGCAGGCCAAAATATTAACTGGGCGCTTTCATTACAAATGCCCCAGTATCTATTGCTGTGTGACGTTGAGAACACCAGGTTTTTCAGCTAGTATCACGTGTTATTATTGACTTGGCTGTCCGGGAGACGGAGCGTCCTATGCACAAATGCTCTCGTTTCGGCTGCTCTACTACGACCTTCCCCAGAGCGAAAAATGATTTTTGGTGATTTTTCGCCCTTAGTATGACAGCCGAAACTGTTGGCATCTATGTTCAGGGTCGGAGTCTCCTGGGCAACCAAAAAGATACCGACTACGCCTGCGAAAGTCAAGTATCTCAAAAATCGTTAATGTTCGTCTGCACCAATGGTGTTGTTTGTGCGGGAGCTCTTGCCGGCAATCACGCTCGAGTTCGTGAGTTTGAAGAGAAGAACGTGAATACCGAAGGAGTAGTAGCAGTGCGTTGATGGGAAGTATGCCGGTTATGAAACAGAAGTTACGAAAAAAGAACTCCTCTCGGCGTTCCAATACGGTTTGAGGAAAACGAGAAGAAGGGGAATGGAGTGGGAAGGTAAGATCTCGCACGGACCGTGCTTAGTTTTGAATAGACAGCTGCTCCCTCATTGTCTTACAAGTGATCAGTGAAACCAAAGAAACCGATCAGAGCAATCGACCTATGAACTCGATTCCGAGTGCTGTGTTGTTGTCGCGTTGATGCGTAATATAGTTGTTGCGAATCGTGTTGTTGTTGAACATACCAAGCAAGTTTTTGGCACCGTCCTCAGTGCTCTCGGTAGTTGATCGTTGCCTTTACCTCTTAGCTGGCAGAGCTGCCATATTACCATAATTTTTTTTCGAAATAGTACTGTACGCATATTAATGGCCGACGGCCGTTAAAACTTTTATTGGCCATAGACAGTTGGGAATGATCGAAAACATGAATGAGCTGTAAAAAAAGACGGTGTATCAGTACTTACAGAGCTATTCAAAGCAAAGATATTTCTTATTTCTATAACCTTTTTCATGTACGAAGGTGGTGTTACTCAAAGTATTGAACGTCACTCGAGCGATAACACAAATAACAGATTGCTTTGGATATACTTGGGCTCTCGTTTCGATTTATAATCTTCCACTTATTCCATTATTCCCACTTTTGCGCCCCAAGGACATTAATCAGTATTTCGTAATATTGTACTATCGACTACATTTTGTTATATTGACGAAAAGCAGCTAAACCGAGAAATGAAAGTATCCGGTGCCCTTCAGTATTTTAACTAACACCTTTCTTAAAGATGGAATGGAAATGGAATAAAATGGATGGAAATAAATGAGTTCAAGCAAAAGTTGATGTTCGAGTGCCCCTATTCATAGCGAATTTATTTGTTTTTTAAATTAATATTTTCCTAAAAAGTTAGTATTACGAAAAATATTAAATTTTTCGTACACGGCCGCTAACACAAATAGCAGACTCGATTGCCTAAGAACCTCGGCTATCGCCTTATAATACAAACTTGTTTACAAACCTGTACTGTTGTATCGACATAAAACAACGAAACAGAGAAACGAATATCCACGCTTTACGGTCGGCGCCTTAAAGGATTTTAACAACCCGCCAACCGTCATAAACAATCGAGAGAAATTATTTAAAGCTGAAGATAGTGTTTGAGTACTCTCATTCAAACAAAATGTATTTATTTTTATGTCATTATTTCAAATAATAAGGTAGTAAAACGACACTATTGAACGACACACGGCTGGTGTCACAAATAACGGCCTCAGTTGGTTAAAATCCTTGGCTATCACCTCGATCTAAGTGCATCCGCACGTGCTTAACGCGCCTAACGCTATCACCGGCTCGTGTGGCGAGTGCGTGCGTGTGCGCGTGTTGCAGCGGCGATGGGGCGCAGCCAGTCGACGCCCGGGCTGGTGGAGTCGCGCGGGCGCGTGCCGCTGGAGGACATGTGGGTGCCGCCGGAGCTGCTGCCGCCGCTGGGGGGCGTGGCGGGCGCGGGGGCGGGGCCGCCGCCCTACGCGCTCGCCTCGCGCGCCTCCCTCATCAGCCCCGCCGCCAGCCCCGGCCCCGCCAGGTGACGCACGCCCCCGCCCCCGCTCCCCGCTCCCCGCTCCCCGCTCCCGCCCCCGCTCCCGCTCCCGCTCCCGCCCCCGCTCCCGCCCCCGCCCCGGCCCCGGCCCCGGACCCCGCCCCCGCCCCGCCCCCGCTCCGCCCCCGCTCCCGCTCCCGCCCCCGCCCCACGCTCCCGCTCCGCCCCCCGCTCCGCCCCCGCTCCGCCCCGCTCCCGCTCCCGCCCCGCTCCGCCCCCGCCCCGCTTCCGCCCCGATCCGCCCCGCTCCGCCCCGCTCCATCGCGCCACCCCCGCTCCGCCCCCGCCCCCGCTCCGCCCCCGCTCCGCCCCCGCTCCCGCCCCGCCCCCGCTCCGCTCCGCCCCGCTCCGCCCCCGCTCCGCCCCCGCCCCGCTCCCGCTCCCGCCCCAGCTCCGCCCCGCCCCGCTCCGCCCCCTCCCGCCCCGCCCCCGCTCCGCTCCCGCCCGCTCCGCCGCCCCGCTCCGCCCCGCTCCGCCCCGCTCCCCTTACGCTCCGCTCCCCCGCCCCCGCCCCCGCTCCCGCCCCCGCTCCCGCCCCCGCTCCCGCCCCCGCCCCCGCTCCCTGAGACACTGTCCTCTCAGAATGGTTCATAATGGTTCATGGTCTGCGAAAATCTTACAAGAGAGAGGCAAACAAAATCAACTTATTCTCACATCAGTTGTAATTCACTAACTTCTTGTTGACATGGCAGTCACATTCGACTGACAGTTCCCAATTTAGGTAGGGAGGTAGAAGTGTCTGAATACTGACGTAAAATGCGACTTTACGCAGCACAGAAGCTTGACCCCTTTGAGTATGCCTCGGTGAAATATTTTATGACTAATCCCGTGAACCAAAAAATTAACAATTTTATTGCAAATAATTTTATTATATTAGAAAAAGTTTCCGGGCTGGTAGGCCGTGGTCCAGTTGGCATTGAAGTACCAAACGTTTCGTCCACAGCTGCGGTGGACATCTTCAGTGGCGGCAGCGTCGTGGGGGTAGTCTCCGGGTCGGCGGCTGTCCAGCGACTGACGCCGCGTTCTGCGTGGCGGCGGCTTTTATAGTCGGCGTGAGGGGGGCGCTGCGGTGGAAATTTCGCGCGCTAGCTTGCGATTGTTTGATGGTTCGCGGGCTGGCTCCTGATTGGCTGTCGATTGCGTTGTGGCTAGTTTGGGAAACTCTGTCCTTATATGGTTTTGTTTTGGTGTTGCGGAGTACGGGATACCAGCTAGAATTGAGTTTGAGACCTTCTTCTTTCCTGTTGAAGTTATTGGGATGCTTGAAAATCTCAATAGCTTCCCGTTGTAATCTGGCGTGGTAGTGGTTGGTGGTGGATAGTATATCGGTGTCTTCAAACAGGATGTCGTGTTCCCTTCCCGAGAGGGCATGCTCAGCCACAGCAGATTTGTCTGTGTATCCTAAGCGGCAATTTCGTTTGTGTTCGGTGAGGCGCGTGTTGACAGAACGTTGTGTAGTGCCAATGTACACTGAGCCGCAGGAGCAATGTATCCTGTAGACGCCTGCTGTCGTTAGCGGGTCCCTGTGGTCCTTGACTGATCTGAAGAGATTGCGGAGCTGAGTGGTGGGGGTGAACATGGTTTTAATATTGTGTTGTTTGAGAATCTTGCCAATACGGTCCGTGATGTTTTTGATATATGGCAGCGACACCTTGTAGGTGGTTTCTTCGGGGGGACTGCGTGTGGTGTTACTTGGGCGTAGTGCTCGCTTCACCTCTTGAATTGAATATCCATTGGCCTTTAGGGCATTCTCCAAATGACCAAGTTCTTGGTGAATATTGTTGTCTTCGCATAAGCGTGTAGCGCGGTGGACGAGTGTTTTCATCATAGCTCTCTTGTGGCTGGGATGGTGGTTCGGCAGTTTGTTAAGATATCGGTCCGTATGGGTGGGTTTTCAAAATACAGTGTGGCTAAGGGAACCGTCTTGCTTTTTGTTTACCAGCACATCAAGAAAAGATATTTTTCCTTCGTGTTCCTTCTCAATTGTAAACTGTATGCGTGGATGAATGCTGTTCAGATGTTGAAGAAAATCCTTCAGCGTATCCTCCCCGTGGCTCCAGATGACGAACGTGTCATCGACGTAACGTAACCAATAATTTGGTTTAAGAGGTGCAGTATTTAGTGCTGTGGCCTCGAAGCTCTCCATGTATAGGTTCGCTACAACCGGGCTCAGCGGGTTACCCATAGCTACTCCATCCTTCTGTTCATAAAATTCACCATTCCAGACAAAATATGTAGTGGTAAGAACGTGATGGAAGAGTTCTGTGATGTCCTCCGGGAATAACCCTCGCAGCAAAGCTAATGTCTCGGTAACGGGAACCATGGGGAATAATGACACGACGTCGAAACTGACAAGCAGATCATCCGGTTGTAGTACCAGAGTCTTCAGTTTTTCGACGAAATGTGCTGAGCCTTTAATGTAGGAGTCGGTCTTGCTTATGTGAGGTTGGAGCAAGTTGCATAAATACTTGGCAACAGAGTACGTGGGAGAACCAATAGCGCTGACAATGGGCCGCAATGGAACTTCGCTGACAATGCGATGAATGCTCTCGCTTAGTAACTCATTTGTCGGTTTTGCGGATAAATTACGTTTACGTTTAAATTTGCATTGTGAATGAAGTCGTAGGTAGTCAACGGGAACTATTGAAAATGAAACTGTTGGAAATCAGTAGGTAGATGAGTTGCCTCACTCGGGTGTTAGTGACGGAGTATTAGAGCTCATGCAGGAAGTGATGGGATTTCAGCTTGGAGGCAGACAATGTACGAACAGACGTTTAGTCGTAAACCAATTTGTCGGTATCAGGGACAAACAAAACGTGTATTCTGACTATGCTGCCTTATAGAAAGTTATTTAATACATATAAAGAACAAAAATTATCTACGTTTTCGGTATAGAGATTCACAAACAAGTTTTTTACGAAAAGTCGCCTCTTCATGTTGCAACTTTACCATACTTACAATACATAAAAATACACAGGCCATTTTTAACCTCTGATAGAGCTAGAAAATTAGGAGGATTTGGGGATAAGCAAGAGTAAATGCGTATCACTCTAACTCTAACGTGTGCTACTTTCAACGTGATATCGTCAATTTGAGCTGAGCTAAAGGCATGTGAAGATAGCTGGTAAGATTGACGCTTCCACCAAGAGAGATGCGAAGTGATAGTCAATTGCTTCAAGAAGAATCTAATAGCGCAACATAAATGCACCAGATAATGGGCCGTGATTACAGTGTAAACTAGCAAACAAATGAAGAGGAATGCTGGCTTTTGAAGATGTTCTTATTCATGATAGCACAGCCTTCTCAGTGCTGTTCTAGCCAAACAACTACTGGGGCAGAGAGGACGTGCTTGATTACGCGGAACAGAGCCCCATCTTAGCCCTATATTATAAAGACGACCTGTACCAAGCGTTATTACAAAGGCGTAGTCTCTCAGGCTACTTTGGGTAAAAATGAAGGAAAACTCACTTTTTCAATGAAACACTGAATTTTTACAATGAAACACACACAATTAAATGGATTGAACATGTATGATGCAGGGTTACAAAAAAATTTAAAGGGCTTTATAAATACACCTAAATACTCTCACAGAACACACATGCTTGGTGCTGTCCACACATGGCTTTTGAGAAGCGTTCGCAATAGTACCTCGCCATGCGATCTTTGTTATGATCACAGTCGTCCCATTACGATTGCTAATTATTCGGAACAAAACATAAATTCTACAAGACAAGGTATTCATTATTCATTTTTGTATTCATTATTCACAATATCAGGCAATATAGCACCAAAAAAATTATGTAATTACAAATGCATATTCTTCTGGACGACGCTTATTGGTGTTCACTGGAAATGGCGTACACCGGAAGTAGGCACGCGCATTTCGTGTATTTCACTGGCCAGTCAGACAATGAGGGTACACAGAGGTTCAGAAACGGTGAGTGAGGGGAAGGGGTGGGGAAGCTTTCTGCACTAGTTGCTTGGTCTAACAGACAACGCCTTTGCAATCTAGGGTTTACGCCATATGATTTTCATCTCTTCCTCGAATCGAAGAATTGGCTAGAACGCCTTTTACCATTACCTTGTCTGTTTATTTATGAGTCAGTGGTTTTTGTCAAAAATGACTTGCTTAAGGGCGGGAATATATTTTCAGAAAATGCCGATGTCTATTACTATAACACTCGACGTAGGAATCATATTCATCAGGTGACAGTATCAACAGCTCATTACAAAAAATTCACATACAATACATGTACATTATTTTACAACACTTTGCCAGATGACGTTAAACAATTAAATTCGATAGAAACGTTTAAATCCAAAGTGAAATCGTTTCTGCTGCATAACTGTTTCTATACCATTAGAGACTATACTGAGCATCACAAGGAAAGTAACATTAATTTTAACAATGATACTTAATGCATTATTTACCATTTGGACTGTATAAATGTGAATAAACAACCTGTAACAAGTATTGTACTGGAGCCTCCGAGTCAATGACCCCCATCTCGATCAGGTTTTTCGTCCAGTTTCCCTGATCCATTGAGCAAATGCTGAGATGGCCCCTTGTTTTGCTTCTGGACATAAATGTAACTTCATTATCTGTGCACGTCTTCTAGAATTCATTGGGAAATATAGTTATTCAAATTATCGTTTCCATGTTGTTGCGGCAGGAAGTATTATTCCTTGACGAAAGACATCATGGATAAGAGCCCAAAATTTATTGCTTATTTATCCTTGAAAATAGATTTTATTACGTTATAGTCTTTTTTTAATTTTCAAAATTTATGTAGTATATGACTCAGTGTAGGGATCACAGAATTTTGAAAATGTGCACAGAATTCTCTTCTCCCCATAGCACGTCATACGCAGTTTCAACTGTTTTTTGACGTAAATAAATAAATAAATAAATAAATAAATAAATAAATAAATAAATAAATAAACGCCAATGCTTCCAGGTCATTGAAGATCTTCAAAGCCTTCATTTTATACATGTACGAAAATGTATACTGTATTATTGCACTTATATGTTTAATTGGCGGGGTAGTTGCATCTGTACCGTTTCATTTATTAAAACTTTCTAAGTTGTAAATAGAATTTGACATAGGCCTGAATGACTATTGCACTTGAAGCCACCACTGACTCTAAATCAATTAATTACTCAATCAATCGTCGATACATGGGCTGCGGCGTTGCCGAGCATCAGTAACCAGTAGAGGGCTGGGCGCACTTATAAAAACACTGATACGTAAAACTAGAAAACATAAATAGAGATACGTTGTTTTGAAAATAAATTCTTCAAATATGTGAATTAATTAAATTCATTTCATTTCATTCATTTAATTAATTCATTATGTGAATTAATTAAATAGGGAAACAGAATAGTTGGCAACTGAAATCATACAAATTCATGTGAAAAACGATCAGATTAAAAGCTGTTAAAACATTTAATTAAAGAAGATAAAGCAGAGATTGTATTGCTGAAAGTATTTAACGTGAAGTTTATCAACCCCAAAAAGACGTTGTGTTTTACTTGAAATTAAACATTTTATTTCTTCACGCCGAGAAATTGCCAGCGGGAATTAACTCTAAAACGTGACGTGCAGATGTTTGTGACGTTCCAGAAGGTTTAATATCTCGTCCAAGAGCCATGCCAGTTGCCAAGATGCCGTTAAGGAGCTTCTCCTTTAGTGAAAAGGCGAAATCTCCTTTTCTGTGCGAATGCTACGTGACGGGCAATTTTTGACCGAATTTTTTTTTTTTTTCACAGTTGCCCGCTTGTTACAGCATTTCGCACCTCGCCTCGCAACCACGCTGTTCAGCTTTTCAATCCTCCAGCAACTTTTTTTCCACGCGACCATTAAAATGATGTATGTCCATTTCCCATGCCGTGAAAAAAGGCGAACCCTCCCCAAAACTGGAGCAGTTGCGTTGGACTGGAAAAATGACGAAATATTAAAGGGAATGTACCTGTAGTTGAGAATCGGGAGAGGTGGCTCAGAGCGTCAAAAATTGTCACTGCAGTGTCTCTTACCGAGAGGTCAGGAACGAGTCCGGATGGTGACGGGATTTTCGACACTAGCTTGTCAGCTAGATTGAATTCCGTCGCTGTCTGTTCTAGCGGCCGATTGCTCTGATCTGTCGTTTTCCGTGGTTTCTCCTATCAACACCAGGTGAATGCCGGAGCAGTACCCTAGCAAACGAGCCATATACTGTGCGCGATCTTTCCTTCCCCTTCCTTGTCCTATTCTCACCCCCTTACTTACATACAATTACACTAACATGCACTACACTACCACACATACCGTGAGACCGGTCGGGATCTTGGAACTTGTCCCGGTTGGGGCAGTGCCCCGCTGGTGGGAGATACCTGGTTGGAGAAAATCCTGCAATCCGTCGCTTGGTTGGTGACGAATCTCGCCATCCAGCGGGAAGGTGAACGTGCACTACACTTACGGAACTAATGACCTTAGCAGTTCACAAGCCTGGAATCACTAAAATCAATTAATATAGTCAAGGTGAGTCTTTCGTGTGTCCGGGCGCGTCAATTGCTTTCGCCTTTAGTTCTGTTACACTTCGATTTCTTTTAAAGTGGCCGATGTCATTAGGTCATTTTTACATCTCCTGCCTTATAACACGAATCCTTTTTTATTAATTGAACGTCCTTCTCGACGGGAATCGTGGCCTCAGAAATGTGCTTATCACTGTTAAAAAGATTAATTTTATAAGGCAGGTGTAACAATGGCCTAATTTCATCGGTCACTTACAAAAATCCAAGTGTAATGCAGTGGATTGTGTAGCCGGGAGGTTGCGGTTTTTCTTTCCGGCTGGAGCATGAGATCTGGAGCCAACTTACAGGTCACCTTGGGGTGACGCAAGTCTCACACCTCCAGACGTAGAGAAGTTACACTAAGAAGGGGCCAATTTAACAGGGTACGAAATAAATGAACGTCATGAAGAACAATGACATTGCAAGAGGTAGTCTCGATGCCATTTACGTGTGAGACAAATGCTAACAGATAAATCGAGGAACTGAACGCATGGGCATAATCTGCAGTTTTGCTGCCAGCTGTAGCCAAGCGGTAACTGTGAAAGCGGTCCTTTCTCAGAGCAATCTCTATACGCCCACTCAACGGGGCACCGCTCCATGTGTCGTGCTGTAGTGCATGTAAGCGTGTGTGAGGAAAAGGGGAGAGGTTAGGACAAGGAAGAGGAAGAAACGATCGCGCGCGCTGTTAATTGCCCGTATGTTAAGGTACTGCTCCGGCATTCACCTAGTATTAATTGGAGAAAAACAGAAAACAATCTATCCTTCTAGAATTTTCTTTCCTCCACTAGAATAGCCAGTCTCTAGTTAATCTTATTCCATATGAAAACGTGAATTAAATATTCTCTTGTTGTTGATCAGTTATACGGGTTTTGTTTGTTTATTGCATTAGGTCAATTAACCGCGTAAGGTTAAGATACGGATTAATATCCCCCTGATGATCCTCAGAACATAATTGTGATGTTAAATTTAGCGGACTGATGAGACGGTAAGACCGTCTACCTTTTAGCGCTGGGTCCGGGATTCAAATTCCGGTTGGGCCGTGCGGAATTTGTGATGACCGAAGTTGATTAGTCTGGGGGCCTTCTCGGGGTTCTCTCATGTGCTCAGCTTCTGATTACACTATTACTCAATCATTCATTTCATCAGCAACATCTGCCCGTAAGTTCTTCTCTATTATCCCTGCATAGAATGTAGGGCGTTGATATAGTAAACAGAATGTAGCAGTTGAAGTGACATTATGATTGTGATAATCTGATATTTCTTCAAATAAAGAAATTCGGGAAGTGACGAGTCACCATTCTCTAACTTAAAAACGGGAAACCAATGTGTTTCTTTCCATACAGTTTTATCTGTTGGCTTTATCTGCTTGGCCATTCAATATAGCAGGGTCGAATTCAACTACTATCTGGAGAGTTCTAGCGTCCGGCTGTCCTGCGTGGTAATTTTTCAGTGGTTTCTCCAATCAATACTAAGGGCTGAACCCGAACAAACGAGCCACGGATCGGGCGCGATCTTCATTTCATCATCCTTGCCCCCACCTCTTTTCCCCCACTCACATATACGCGAACGCAAACACACATACATACACACACACACATACACACACACATACATATATATATATATATATATATATATATATATATATATATATATATACATTAACATGCCCCACGACATGCACATTTTTTTTGGTCCAGCCAGTGATGAGCTTGTCCCAGCTGGGGCATTACCCTGTTGGAGGAGATACCTGGGGGGGAAACCTTGCAAGATGTCATATAGGTATATAACCGGTAAATAATATACTTCCGGTATATAACATACACTACATATACGGGTCTAATAACTAGAGAACGGAATTTATTGTAACCAAAAAAATGCAAATTATCAGAGTAGGGCGAGTCACGTAACTTTATCATTTCCTCTAATTTTTGAACGCTTGAAGTTATTGCAATGCAGTTTTCTTGAAAGTGCATGAGAGAATGGGGCTAATTTATGCATGTATTCGTTTCGGTTTTATCAGTTGTGTTTTAAGAAATATTGAGGTAACTTTCTGTTTTTCAAATGTAACTGTACGTATTTTTTTATTCTATCATGACGCGCGTAAAAAGACGAATACAATGATATACATATTGTAACATGTTAGATAAGCCTTTTTTAGTAATTTTGATTTTTTTTTTGCAACTTGTGTAACGTATATTTTAAATGTAAGAGTGCACCAACCAAGGTCGTGCAGCGCTCTCCCTGCTAGCATGTGCTCGGAGCGTTACAATACCCGTTAAATACGAGTCGCAAGAAAATGCTTATCTAATATATGAGAATATATATAATTGGGTTTGTCTTTTTACGCTTGTAATGATAGACTAAAAAATCTGTATATTTCTATTTTTAAAAAATCAAAGTTACCTCAATATCTCGAAAAATACAAATTATAAAATCGCAATGAATACATGTATTAATTAGCCCCAACCCTTATGCATTTCGTTAAAACTGCAATAACTTGAACCGTTCAAAAATTGCAGAAGGTGCTAAAGTTACGTGTCTCACCCCTTGGTGGAATAACATGGGTGAGTTACTTTGGCATACTGATTTTTGCTCGTTTTGCGCATCACCAGTTTCCGTCAGGAACCATGTGACGACAGCACCGGTACTTCGTTTGAAAAGCTAGTCGAGCGAGTAGTGTTGAGACTCATTTTGAAAGTGGTGCAAAATTCAACGGTAACCGACCAAAAATAACGCGGTGGTGTACAAGATGCAATGTTTAAATGAAATTCTTCATAAATCTCCTTCAATGTGTTGTAACGAAATGATAAATTTTATATATGGCTGCATTTATAATTTCCGGTAGTACAGTGACGCAAACTGGTGTCTAAAGCTCATTGACTGATGTCGGATACGTTGCACAAGAGGCCCCTCCTCCTGACTCATATGTATTTGTTTTTCTCGTAAGAATATGTAAGAAAAAATATGTAAAGTAAAAACGACATAATGTTTAAAATTGATCAATACCAACATTTTCCGATCACAAAACGTCGTCAATCAGATCTTATCACGGATTTGATGCGGCTGGAAGGAAGTTCTACGTCTATAGAAGTAATTATACATTAGTCATTTCACACAAAAGTTTTATTCGAAATTAAAAAAATACGTTCGTTGTATGTACAATGTTAACGAGGAGCCGGTGTTCAAGTGAATAGAAGTTCGTGTAGCCTGTGATAGATCCCGAAGGGAGGAAGTTAAAGGGGAGATACGTCTCCCCTCCCGCTACATCCACCAACACTGTAAGATAATGACCTGTAAAAATAGTACATCATGAAACGATAGAATGATGGGTATTAATACACGAGTGTGATATTACGATACGAGCGTGGAAGGGGCGAGTATCGTAAACTTCAGACGAGTGTATTAATACCCATTACGTCGAGTTTCATACGGTACTTTTTCAACGACTTTTTTAAGTTAAACTTTTATATTGAATCGTTTCGTGGCAGTTGACATGGAGGATTCAATCAAGGCCTCCTAGCGGACGGCTCCCTAACCCTACCTTCGCATGCTGCCGCAGGTGGCTGTGGTTACCAATCCGCCTGCAAGGGAGTACTGCGCTAATCAAATAGGATCAAAATGAAATTACGATCTAATTTATTTTAAATAATATTCCACAAAAAAAGAAAGTAAAATTGACATG
Source organism: Teleogryllus occipitalis (assembly GCA_011170035.1). Taxonomy (NCBI): domain Eukaryota; kingdom Metazoa; phylum Arthropoda; class Insecta; order Orthoptera; family Gryllidae; genus Teleogryllus; species Teleogryllus occipitalis. The sequence goes on from BLKR01000726.1 coordinate 376,814, forward strand.
CAAAATACAATATCAAATGCAATTTTAATGTACACAATCGAACGACACTTTTACTAGAACGATTCGCAATGATTAATTGTCATTTCTTGGTTTGTAAACTTCTCTGTGATCGGTCAAGAACCTGTATCATAATGAAATCTGTATTGTAATGAGTATCATTATGCAACTGGTTGCAGTCATCAAATGACAGCATTGTACAATGGGAGTAGAAAAATATTTTGTTAATTTTCGACGCTTGCGGTCTATGAAACATAAGGAAAAATGAGGAACTTAAATTAATTCTGTTTCACAAACATCCCCTCGACCTTGTTTCCGAGAACGCGGTTTCCAAGAACCAGGGGAGGGGGTAAGTTTCACAATTCATTGCGAAGGTCCGGTAATCATAGAAGCGTAGTAACATTACATTGTTTTGTGAGAAAGATGATTCCGGTAACGTATATTGCAAACTCGCACCTGAAATATTCCGTTTCAAAGTATGAATATATTAAAATGTAACGAAACATGTAGTTTGAGGTAAAATATGTAAAAATGTACAATAATTAAACAATATATAAAATAGAAATGGTCCTAATTCATTCAAAATTTCCTTCAATCTCTAAAAAATATTATTGAATGTAGGTAGGTTGTTCCTGCAAAGATATGTATTTTCATGAAAATATGATCCTAACCAGAGTAGTTTAATTAATATATTATAATGTAACGAAATATATATTTTAGGAAAAATATGTAAAAATGTGAATAAGAAAATATGTAAATTAAAATTGGTTCTAATTCATTCAGAAAATTCTTTAAAATCTAAAAAAAAATATTGAATGCAGACATCTTGTCCCTACTAAAATAAGTATTTGCATGAAAATTCGTTTGCTACTAATAACCAAAGTAGTTTAATGAATATACTATAATGTAATGAAATATGTATTTTTATGTAAAATATGTAAAAATATGTAATAATACCAAAATATGTAAAATAAAAATGGTTCGAATTCATTCACAAAGTTCTTTAAAATCGGGAAAACATTATTGAATGCAGGTATATTGTTCCTGTAAGAACATGTATTTACATGAAAATCCGGTCTCTACTAATAACCAAAGTAGTTGACGAACCTAGTAGGTCAATACTCACTCAGTCACTGTCCCCCTTAAACCAGATAATCCCATTTGGAGTGCGATATCCGCAGAGCTAGTAGCACTGGGTGTTCTCTTCAATGAACGGCAATTAGGTAGGATTTCCGGAATCTGCTGGCCATTCCTACTTCCCACCTGCCGCTAATGCCTTTCATTATTCATCGGCGGTCTAATCGGAAAACCGATTAATATTTCATTTACTCAATCGTCCTCGCTCATGCGTTGACTACAATAGTTAACACATTTTCCTTCGCATCATCCGTTTGGTTTTATTAATGCCTATTTCACTCATGTCGTAAGTAGCCAATGCTAAGTAAGAATATATTCAAATTAATTAATTTTCTCCCCCATACGTCACATACAGTTTTTGACTAAATAAATAAATACCCATTCCCAGATGTCTGTCGCCTCATGACTATCACTTTGTTTACCTTTTGCACTCCGTTGTAACACTTTGTTTACCTTTTCAAGAGTACAATTTTTTAGGTCCATAATAGCTTGTGAGCATCAATATAGTATTAAAAAGTGTCTTTTGGTAATGTTTATAAGTGTTGTGTAATATTTCTCTTTTTCGTAATTCCTGTGATTTTAATTCTCCATTCGAATCATGTAATGTGTTATTTCGTGAAATTGTCACCCAAAATGTCACTCGAAGTGCTGCGATAACCGGTCAATTCTCTCCTTGTTACGCGAATATCTTGAGAGGTGCTGTGATAGGTGGTAAATTCACGACTCGCGTAGCGAGGAGTGAATTTACCGGCTATCACATCACTTCTCGTGATATTACTTAAGAAAAAAAATATAGGCGGTTTCTTTATCTATAATAATTCAAGTACATTTTCTTTTTTAAATATTTTCTTCATACTCATTCATCTAAAGAAGCCAATTATCAGAAGCATCTAATCTATTGATTGGTACATTACTTTTGTTTAAAAAATCTGGTTTTATTAACTGATGTAACAAAAAACATTGAGAAATACTGACTGTTAAATGCGCAGAATACCTTCAAATAACATCCGCTTTACAAGTAATTGTTTAAACTACCACCTAACGACAATAAATTTATTTGAACAATTGGTTTGTGATCCCTATCCTCAGTTTGCACTGAAGTAGCTCAGGATAATCGCTCTCTTTGCAGTGTCTCTGACTGGGAAATTTTAGTAATCGAGTCCCAAAAGAAACAATTTTCGACGCTAGCTAGAATGTTAGTTCGAATTTCAATCACCATCTTCTCTGATTCATAGTTTTCGTGTAATTTCTTCGATCAATTCCAGGATGATGTAGAAGAAGCACCCTAACAAACAGATCGCGGACCGATATAAAGCAATTAGACGATGGGTTCCATTACGCTTCCTTTAAGGACACCTGCTTTAATTTCACAGAATGTGGTATGGGCGTTTTCTTGCTTTACTTTAAAATATCTATCCGAGATGTACGATTGGAGGAGTAAAGTAAATGTTTTTGGTAGTTCTTTAGTCATTTTGAATTCCAGATCACGGTGTCGAACTTTATCGAAAGTTTGCGCAATGTCTAACAATGTAGCTGAGACTATCTTCTTTTCTTCTAACTTTTTCAATGACATCTGGAATACGGTATACTTTATCGATAGGTGAATGTTTTTTCTTGAAACCAAAATTGATGAAAGGGTATCAGTCTTCTTTATTCTATAATTATTTAAAATATCTTTAAAAATAGTTTTTCGAAAATAATATAAAGAGCTGGAAACAAAGAGATGGTCAGTTAAAGTGAAAGTCAAAAAATCTGTATTTTGCAAACTATATATAACATATAATATTACATTTAAACATTATAGGCAAAATAATTAGGAATCCTCTGGAAGAACTGCGTGGGATCTCCATCACCTTTGTACGCAAAAACAAAATTGTCAGCAGCGAGATGCAGCTTGCTCACTCGAATTAACATGCAAGAAAAGCAAAACAAAGTTTTCAAACATAATAATACTTGCACTTACAATATAACAAAAAAACATTCAGATCTAAACATATACCACAATACTAACGAACTTAATACCTAAAAAAGGTAATACCTAATATTACTGTCCAAGAGTAATGAAATAACATTTTGTAAATTACACAAGTTTTTTCAAGAACAAAAAATCAAACAATTCATTTCACTTAACTATCACAAGAAAATTGTCAATGTTGTTTTGCAAAAAGTCATTTTCTTAATTGGTCTGGGATGGGTCTGCAGGATGTCACTTCTTCTGGTGGTTTTCAGGACTTTGGGATCATGATAAACTCGGCCAGTCCGGCTACGCAGAGCCGACCTCACATAGGGGAGAACAAATGAGCAAAAAGCAAAAACGTTTGCTGTTTACCTATAAAATACATTTCAACATTTTTCTCGTCAAACAGCAGGTGAAGATATCACTCCAGTTGATAGTGGTGTACAGTGTAAAATAAAATACGATCTTCCAAAAGAAATACAAAAGGAAATGGACTCCAATATTAATACCACAAACGAATGTTATGATATTATCACTCGAAAAATATTTAAAAAAACTGCCAAGAAAAGGAGTAACAAGAGCAGGCCTCATGGCCTGAGTCTCACCACGTAAAATAAGGCATTCCATTCATTCATTTATTCATCATAAAACTTACTTATATAATGCTTCGCTTGAAATATCTGCGGAAGCCATTTAATTTAGCCGAGAATGAAACAGTTAACCGTTGCTGTTAACACGGAAAGAAACTTAACATTATAAATCGATCAACCCAGTTTTCATCGTTCTAGTACATTAGGCTTAAAGGACATTTTAGGCCGGGATTCATTACGTTTTGTTCCCTAGAGCGCCGGTCGGTTTCTCGTGGCTCGCAGTTGGCAGACGTGGCAGCGTAGGAGCCCAATGGCCATGTTCGATCCAACTGACGCGGAGCTCGGAGAAATTCAGATGTCAGAGAGACTGATACCATTGCCGAATCCGTAATGGCTGTAGCCTGAGTGGCTCATTTTATCTCTTGTTTCCTCTCCGACCCATCCATTTTTATATTTTGGCTCTATCGATGATGTCCCCCGAGATATACGGCATCTATTATGTTTTGTCCAGTATTCGCTTACATTTCGCGTAATGTTTATCCACAAATGTATTCATACCGGTATCAGTGAGCGAAGTTAATTAGTGTGACGTTCCACCCTTCAGTACTTCACGTATTCGCGTTTTTTAGAAACCGCGAATCAATTCGAAAGTGTGTCTTCTGGTTAACTGCCCTTTTCATTCCCTCCCGCCCTTGAACTTAGTCGCTGTTGCCATTACTCCTGCTTGCTGCTCTGAATCCGAAAAGGTTCTCTTAGCTTCAGATGCAGCATTCTGACAGGCCCTGATCTAGGAATTTTGACAATAATTACCTTTTTTTCTTTCTGTCCCTCTCTGTCTCGGTCTCTCTCTCTCTCTCTCTCTCTCTCTCTCTCTCTCTCTCTCTCTCTCTCTCTCTCTCTCTCTCTCTCTCTTACATACATTCACATATTCTCATACTCTCACACTCTCTTGAGAACACTCTCTCTCTCTCCCTCTCTCTCTCTCTCACTCACACACACACACACACACACACACACACACTACACCCATTTTCTAATAGCACTACAACCTAAGTCCAGCTTTGGTTTACTTGCTTACTTGTACTAACATTATTTGCGATAGTGAAAGACTTTGAGAAAACCTCAAAAGTGGGGAAACGAAATGAAGTAAGATATTTACAATAATCAGTGCGGGTGTTTTTTCCTTCTTTCTTTCAAGATTTCCTTTACTATAAATTTTCACTATCCAATTCCTTTAAGAAACACTCTTTTAATCTGGAGAGAGTTGATGTTGAGCACAGACAAAGTAGGGTTGACTGGCTTAGGTGGCTCAGGGCATTAATTAATGTCACTGCAGTACTGGGGCCACGAACTGCGTGCGATCTTTCTTTTCTTTCCTTGTCCTATCCTCGCCCCTTACTTACACGCACTTACCGTTACATGCACTACCCTACCACACCTGTCTGATGGGTAGGGAACTTAGAGCTTGTTCACCGGTAGCTTTTCAGCTAGGTCGAATTCAGTCACTGTCTGGAGGAGAATTCTACCGGGCGGCTGCTCTGATCGGTAGTTTTCCGTGTTTTCTCCGATCAACACCAGGCGAATGCCGGAGTAGTACTACCAAACGGGCCACGGACCGCGCGCGATCTGTCCTTCCTCTTCCTTGTCCTATCCTCTCCCCTTACACACACACACTTATACTACCACGCACTATACTACCACATATTCCGGGAGACTGGTCGGGAGCTTAGAGCTTGTCCCGACTGGGTCGGTGCCCCGCTGGTGGGAGAGTCCTGGTTAGGGGGAATCCCCTCTATCCGACGGTAGGTCGGCGCCGGATCTCGCCAACCAGCGGGGGAAGATCAACGCCATCTCCCGAGAGAAAAAACATGCACTACACTAACGGGACTAATGACCGAAGCAGTTGACGCGCCCGGAAACACGAAAAAATCAATAGAACTTGTTCCGGCTGAGGCGGTGCCCCGCTGGTGAGGAACCCTGGTTAGAGAAAACCCCGCTAGCTGACGGATAGGTTTGCACCGGATCTTGCAAGCCAGCGAGGGAAAATTACCGCCACCTCCCGCAATAAACATATGCACTACCCTTACTAAGGGCCTTAGCTGATGACGCGTCCGGAATTAACAATCAATGAACTAATCAAATCCGTACGGATGGGGGACGGGCGATTAGAGTTCACGTGCAAGAGTTCTCACCGGGTCGCGCGAAGTCCTTGGCCAGTTTATTAGTGAACTGCTCCGGCATTTGCCTAGTATTGATCGGAGAAACCACGGAAAAAAATCTATCAAAGAAAACAGTGGGGGAAGGCATCAGTGAAAGGGCGGGAAGGGATACAGCGTAGAATTTCGCATCAATATGACAAACAGGCGCACAAACGCTCAATTCTCCACTAACTCAGTAGATCGACAGACGTGTCTCAGTTACCTGGCGTTCATGAACATTGATGGCTTGAATTTTAACAATTTGAAACAATTTAAATGTGGCAGTGTTGGGTAAACGTTATTGTTTCAGAGGAAGGATGTATATGTATGTTGGTAACGTCAAAGTTGAGAACATTGCATTAGAACTGTTGTGAAAGATGCCACGGAACAATTGATATGTTTGATATACGTTCATGAACATTGATGGCTTGAATTTTAACAATTTGAAACAATTTAAATGTGACAGTGTTGGGTAAACCTTATTGTTTCAGAGGAAGGATGTATATGTATGTTGGGTGACGTCAAAGTTGAGAACATTGCATTAGAACTGTTGTGTAAGATGCCACGGAACTATTGATATGTTTGATATACGCTCATGAACATTGATGGCTTGAATTTTAACAATTTGAAACAATTTAAATGTAAAAAGTGTTGGGTAAACGTATGTTTCAGAGGAAGGATGTATATGTATGTTGGGTGATGTCGTGCTGAGAACATTGCAATACAACTGTTGTGAAAGATGCCATTGAACTATTGATATGTTTGATATACGTTCATGAACATTGATGGCTTGAATTTTAACAATTTGAAACAATTAAATGAGAGTGTTGGGTAAACGTGACTGTTTTAGAGGAAGGATGTATATGTATGTTGGGTGACGTCAAAGTTGAGAACATTGCAATACAACTGTTGTGAAAGATGCCACGGGAACTATTGATATGTTTGATATACGCTCATGAACATTGATGGCTTGAATTTTAACAATTTGAAACAATTTAAATGTAACAGTGTTGGGTAAACGTGACTGTTTTAGAGGAAGGATGTATATGTATGTTGGGTGACGTCAAAGTTGAGAATATTGCATTAGAACTGTTGTGAAAGATGCCACGGAACAATTGATATGTTTGATATACGTTCATGAACATTGATGGCTTGAATTTTAACAATTTGAAACAATTTAAATGTGACAGTGTTGGGTAAACGTCACTGTTTCAGAGGAAGGATGTATATGTATGTTGGGTGACGTCAAAGTTGAGAACATTGCATTAGAACTGTTGTGAAAGATGCCACGGAACTATTGATATGTTTGATATACGTTTCGGGTTCTGGTTAGTTTAGTAAATACTGTGTTGTTGTGTAAAGAAACTGTGAACATTCTGAATACACAAGAAAGCGAAATGATCAAGTTTTGAAAGTGATTCGGCGTGTAATTGACTACCCATTGGCTACATTCCAACGGGAGATTAACGGGTAGGACAATGCCACCCCTTGTTCTCCTACATGAGACGTCCCTGTAATCTTCTGTTCACCCAAGCCATGCTTCAAATTGAGCCCTTGCTCGTTTGGGGATGGGATTGAAATAAATCCCATCATGCCTATCCTTTCCCACAATCGTTTATCTGCAAAAGGAAATGTGTCAAAAAACCCTTCACACTGATAAAAAACCAAATCACCAAACAGGAAAGTAGTTAAATAAACGTTGCCCTCTGTTGCAAAATCTTGAAAATATTATATTGCTAATATGGACATTACTCTTTTGGAGCCAGCTGCCCGTAAGATTGTGGCCGACTTAAAAAATGGAGTAGGAAAGTTGACAGCCCATATGTAAAAATGATTATTTCGGGCTCCTGAACGCATCAAATCTCGTAAATGTAGTGGATGATTTTTGCACAGGATGTGGCAATGTTCTTTCAACTGAACGCGTCAAATCCCGTAAATGTAATGCTTGATTTTCATACGGGAAGTTACGATGTTCTTCCAACTGAATGCATCAAATCCCGTAAATGTAGTGCTTGATTTTCATACGGAAAGTGACGATGTGCTTCCAACTGAACGCGACAAATCCCGTAAATGTAGTGCTTGATTTTCATACGGGAAGTGACGATGTTCTTCCAACTGAATGCATCAAATCCCGTAAATGTAGTGCTTGATTTTCATACGGGAAGTTACGATGTTCTTCCCTGCTTGATGGTGAGATCAGGCGCCAACCTACACAGTGCCGGCGGAATTTCCCACCCTGGTATCTTCCCTGCGGGGCACAACCGGAACAAGCTCTAGGGTCCCGACCGATCTACCGACATTTCTGGTAGTGTAGTGCATGAAAGGGTGTATAATAGAGTGACGAGGAGAGGACAAGAAAGAAGAAGGAAAGATCGCGCACGGTCCGTGGCCCGTTTGTTAAAGTACTACACCTGCATTCACCTGGTATTGATCGTAGAAACCACGGACAACTTCCGATCAGGGCAGCCGGTCGCTGTAATTCTCCTCCAGATAACGGCCGAATTCGACCTAGCTATATAGCCACCGTCAGGACTCAAACTCTAGGGTCTACCTGTTCGCGTCAACTACGTAATCGGTGTAATACCTCTGGTGTGTTTTACTGTACATATCAAACACTGATTCATGTTATTTGCAAATTCGATGCCATTAAAGTGACAACGTGTCTGTAATAATGGTGGCATAAAAATGAGGACGCGCAGTATTGCGTGATGAAACCAATGATTTTGGTTTGAGAAAAAGCGTACCATTTAACTCGCAAATTTTCCTTGTATATTTAGGTGGGCACGTTAACCCTTGTACATCAATCCAGTAGAAAAGGAAGTAAATCAGAACTATTTACGGATCCTATTCTATCATTTACATCAACCTAATGAAACATTTGACCAGACATTTACGATGTAAATCCGCTTACAAATTCATAGATCCGTTCTGCATGCAGTAACAAGTATTATCATTATACCCTCGAGCAATTTTTAGACAAAGCGTACTTGATGTGGCGTTGTATACGATCACATTGCTCACCCTTTCTATTGTGACTGCGTAAGTGTGACAGGGGATTTATGGGAACGGAACGGAAGATAACGAAAGAAATACGATGCACAGGCAATCGCTTCTAGTGCTCAGTTCGAGATGAAAAAGCAACTTCCGTGACGTTGCCGAAAACTGTCAAAATGTTTGCGTAAACTTATTGCGTTACTCGTGTTTTACACCATTTTCTGAAAAATGGAAAAGCGGTTGCTCTACCGAAGGTTCACCTTTCTTTATTAATTTAAAGAAGAAAATTATAAGTTGAAAATGAATGGACACGTTTCTCCAATCCTTTTGGAAGCTTCCTAAGTGCACGACTTTATGGTTGCTAGACAGTGAGCCTATCGAACAACGTTGACTTTTGGTTTTTCCATTCAAACCAAAATCGTGGAGGATTTTTCAGAGTTACGACGTAATAGCGAATCGTTACATCTCGTGTTTTCAGCCGTAGGAAATAATTTTCAACTTCCCGGTAGATTTTCCGTTTTCCAATTGCCCGTAGATTTATCTAGACTGTGTTTCAAAGTTCTTGACACTCAGAGATCCTTTTTATTCGCAAGTTCAATAGAGGATTATTTGGCTTTGTTGAAAAATCGGTTCGTTTATAGGTGATTGAATGGCAAAGACTCCTGTTGTGACTTGCAAAAGCACCGTTTATCTGTGCATGCTGGATGAAGTGGTGGGGCCCGGCCGGGCGAGGCCGGGCGAGGCCGGGCGAGGCCGGGCGAGGCCGGGCGAGGCCGGGCGAGGGGCCGGGCGAGGCCGGGCGAGGGGCCGGGCGAGGCCGGGCGAGGGGCCGGGCGAGGCCGGGCGAGGGGCCGGGCGAGGCCGGGCGAGGGGCCGGGCGAGGCCGGGCGAGGGGCCGGGCGAGGCCGGGCGAGGGGCCGGGCGAGGCCGGGCGAGGGGCCGGGCGAGGCCGGGCGAGGCCGGCCGGGCGAGGCCGGGCGAGGCCGGGCGAGGCCGGGCGAGGGGCCGGGCGAGGCCGGGCGAGGGGCCGGGCGAGGCCGGGCGAGGGGCCGGGCGAGGCCGGGCGAGGGGCCGGGCGAGGCCGGGCGAGGGGCCGGGCGAGGCCGGGCGAGGGGCCGGGCGAGGCCGGGCGAGGGGCCGGGCGAGGCCGGGCGAGGGGCGAGCCGGGCGAGCCGGGCGAGGGCCTGGCGAGGCCGGGCGAGGCCGGGCGAGGGGCGCCGGGCGAGGGGCCGGGCGAGGCCGGGCGAGGCCGGGCGAGGCCGGGCGAGGCCGGGCGAGGCCGGGCGAGGCCGGGCGAGGCCGGGCGAGGCCGGGCGAGGCCGGGCGAGGCCGGGCGGGGCCGGGCGAGGCCGGGCGAGGCCGGGCGAGGCCGGGCGAGGCCGGGCGAGGCCGGGCGAGGCCGGGCGAGGCCGGGCGAGGCCGGGCGAGGCCGGGCGAGGCCGGGCGAGGCCGGGCGAGGCCGGGCGAGGCCGGGCGAGGCCGGGCGAGGCCGGGCGGGGCCGGGCGAGGCCGGGCGAGGCCGGGCGAGGCCGGGCGAGGCCGGGCGAGGCCGGGCGAGGCCGGGCGAGGCCGGGCGAGGCCGGGCGAGGCCGGGCGAGGCCGGGCGAGGCCGGGCGAGGCCGGGCGAGGCCGGGCGAGGCCGGGCGAGGCCGGGCGAGGCCGGGCGAGGCGTAGCGCGGCTCCAGCTCCGCCACCGCACGCTCTCCGCTAACGGCCAATTACACACAACTTCTGCGTTCCGCCCTGCTCACCTCCCCCAACCCCACTACATCGCCTCCACCCCCACCCCACCACACCTCACCCCACCCTGCCTCTTTTGTCTCCACCCCGTCCCTTTCCTCCCCTTACCACCCCTTGTAATTATTTCTTAATCTTCACTGTTGTTGACTTAATGTATCGTACTACTTTTCATATTCCTATGTTGTTTTTTTTTTGTAAAATAACGTATTTTCTTTTTTCTGTACTTTCTGTTTGCATCTTTTCTCTTTTCTTTTCTCCGTTTGACCTTCCGTCTTATTCACCTTCATTTTCCACTATTTCTTTGATAACTTATTTTCCTTTCGATCGAATTTTGCTATTTTATTTTTATTATCATTTTCAAGTTCTTTCTCTTCCAACTACATTTCATCCTCTATTTTCCTCGTTACATTCTTTTTCTTGGCCTTAATCTTCTTCTTTTCAGCTACATTCCCCTGATAGTATTTCTTTCTCCTTCATTTAAAACTGCATTTCTTTTTCCTCCTTACTTTTTCCTTCTTTGCATTAGTATCATATTTCTATTCTTTATGGCATTCTCCCATTTTCTTTTATGCCCGTTCACTTGTTTCTTTCCATTCTTCTGACTTGATATTTATTCCGTTCCCCTACTCTTATTCTAATTTCCCTTTTGGATTCAATTTTTTCCAACAGATCTTTTCATTTTTTCATTATTCCTGTTCGTTTCTCTTCAGCGCCATCCTTTTACTTCCGTTTATTTTTCCTGGATCCAGCTATCATTTACGTGGTCTATCACAGCCTTTTCATTCCATTTGGCCGTCCCTTAAAATCTTCAGTGCTCTTTCTTCTGCCATGCCCGTGACGTGTTCATTCCATTTCTTTTTCTATTGAAGGTTCAATTTATTGAATAGGTTCCATGACGTTTTTCATTCGCTCCGCTCATTTTCTCGCAATCTAAAAAAGAAAAAGAAAATCTTTTGTGCTTCTTTATTGGTGTAATAAGAAGCTCTAATTTCCAATTGTCGGGGGGGGGGGGGCAAACCGTAATTTATTTTGTAAGAACCAAGGCTCAATAATTTTCTTCCGAAGTGGATTTATACATTCTTCTATTTTATAGTTTGCCACTCTTTTGTACACTCACTGCTATATATTTGTACATTTTGTACCGTGAACTTTGAAAATCAATTATTTTATGCACATCCTCAAAGTATGTTTCCCTAGGACGTAAACAAAAATAAAACGCAATTTTATGGGAAAAAGTTTATTGTATTGTATACAGCATATTTTTCACTATTTTGACACATAATCACGAGAAATTTAGTCATATTTCGGGATCAACATTTGTATCCCTGTGTCGTAAGTTTGCCGCGTGAAGCACTATTTGATTGGATGGTTGGTTATTCCGGGCGCGTCAACAGCTTAGGTAATTAGTCCCGTAAGTGTACGCTTTCTTTCCTCGGGAGATGGCGGTGATCTTCCCCCGCTAGATGGCGAGATCCGGCGCCGACCTACCGTCGACTAGCGGGGTTTCCCCCTAACCAGGACTCTCCCACCAGCGGGGCACCGCCCCAGCCGGGACAAGCTTTAAGATCCCGACCAGTCTCCCGGAATATGTGGTAGTGAAGTGCATGTTAGTGTAAGTGTGCGTGTGAGGGGAGAGGATAGGACAAGGAAGAGGAAGGACAGATCGCGCGCGGTCCGTGCCCCGTTTGGTAGGGTACTGCTCCGGTATTCGCATGGTGTCGATCGGAGAAACCACGGAAAACTACCGATCAGAGCAGCCGGCCGCTAGAATTCTCCTCCAGACAGCGACAGAATACGTCGCGGTTTAGCTAGTGTTCAATATCCTGCCACCGTCGGGAGTGGACCCTAGGTCATTCGGTCAGAGGCACTTCAGTGACATGAGTTGATGCCCTGAGCCACCTTTGCATGTCTGTAGTGTAAAACAAGGTGTAAAACGCTGGGGCGAGATTCGGACTATGCAGTAGATGGTCATAGAATCGATCACACACGGCATAGTTTACACCCGATATGCAGCAGTTCCGCTGGAAATACTATGACCATTTGGTTGACTGCGTAAGGAAACTTGCTTTCTGAATGTATCTCGAATCAAACATTGAAAACTTGTGGCAGTAAACCAATTGGTGTGGGTGAATAATTGTCATATACGAATCTCATATTCCTCTCAATTTAGAGTAATCTTTAGTGCCTGGAAAATACTGGAAGATTTGTAGAAAGTGCGCACTTAAACAAATTGTAATAGTATATTCTTCAACGAGCGGATAATGATAGCTATTATTCACAAGTTGAAGTTGCACACTGCGATTGATATTTAAAAACGGTATTGCAAATTGCAAAGAGAATGCAATTCTGCTCTTGGATTCCAAAACTTCTAGGAATGTGATTGATCGATAGACCATGGATTCCGAACTGGAATCCACGGGGTGTGTAATCGATGTCATTCATCGATTACAGCAGGTATACGTGTCTTAAATGGTTGTAGAAAAAATAAAAAACTCCACTTGTATTTGTACTCTTGTATGTGTACTTCTCTTTTCCACTCTCGTTTGTGGGCTTGTTTCTTAACTAACAACCTTAATTATCGTGCTGAAGAAATTTCAGAACAGCCGTGAATATCGTTTATTATTATCTGAAACAGGAATTCATTACTCTACAAAATTCGCAGCTCTAGATATCACCGTTCTACATCATCTGACTCTGCGACAGCTGAAGGATAATATTGAATTAACAATAATATCGACCGGTCTTACGATATTGATAAACGTTACGGATTTTCGTAACATTTACGTTACGGAAATTCATCAATTCATCAGAAATTTGTGACAGCTCATTAACCGTAACTTTACCAAGCATGAGCAAAAAAGTGCCCATTAGTTTGTTTCAAAAAACAAAATGTGCTTTAAATGAATTCAGACATTTTTGTATGAATTATGTGCTATTTGTCAGTATCACATAATTCAACGTTTTAACATTTAAATCTGCGTAATAACTTTAAAGATTATTTAAAATATGTGTCATTTTCGTGAATGGGCAATTTTTGCCCATGGTTGGTAGAACTTGTGACGAAAATATATAAAGGCTACTGATTTACTTTGGCAACACCGAAGGGGTCGTCATTCATTTCGAAGCAATACGGTACAGCTGTTTGTACTTGTGGGTTGTATTTAACTGGTACGTATTGTTGGAAAGGATTAGGATGACTGATAGTGGTTTAAATAAAGAAGTTATTTTGAAGTGATGATGAACATTGAAGCTTAACAATGTACAACAAGATTTTCAAACACTGGTTCAAATTATCTTAATAGTTATGTAATAATGTTTACTTTATAAAATCGTTCTAATTACATTATCAATCATTCATGTTCACAAAGTAAATATATCTAATTACAATATTATAGTCATAATAAGGAGTTACAAATATGGGCACTTTTTGCCCATGGTTGGTAAAGCACGTTACCAAAAATAAGTTGGTATTGCTGGGGTTAAAGGTTAACCTACCAAATGTGCGTAGCCACTGACGGAAGGGCCGGGCACCCGCTTGAAAGAACGAATATTTACAAAGAGTTTGATAGGAAAATCGATAGGTTCAACGAAAAAAAGGCGGGTAATGGTGAAGACTATGCAATCTGTCGCACGTTTCAGCTACGTTCATTGAACCTGTAAGAGATATATTCATTCGTATTCCTTTGGTTTCAGTAACCTTGTTACAATACTTCATTGTGAACTTCATTAGGTAAATCTTATGCATTGCACCCGAACGAGAGAGAATTATTTTACGACTATTTCGAAAAATACTCGATTCTGCCGCTGTAGAAATAGTTTGACGTTTCAGAATATTGGTTTCTTGTCTCTCCTTCTCTCTTTTACAGCTGCTATCACAGATGTAAGGCACTGGTAATCTCGTTTAATGGTAGGCCAAGACCAAATACTGTGTTACCCATTATTCATCTACATTATTATTCGTAATTAGAATTATGGAAAGCAAAGTCCTCATATCGTATACTTCTTCCTGACTACAATACTATATCATATGTATGTCATTTCATCAAGCATATTGA